>OY720456.1:26354957-26724957 GCA_963082715.1 Harpalus rubripes
TTCCAAAGAATTTTCAACGTAGCCTTCAGCAACAGAACTTGAACGCCACCCTCCATGTCGCTTGAGCACTGTAATGTCTGCTCCCGAATCAGCCAAAAATGTTGCAGAACACCGCCGAAAGCAATGACCGGTATATTCTTTAGCATTTGGGAGGCCGAGGAACTCTGCAATTTTTTTAGGTATACCACCTATGGTATTTATACCTACAGGAAGCGTGCGACACTTAAAATTTCTGTAGGTTAGAAAAAACCGTTGATGTTCAGTATGAGTAGGTCGAAGTTCTGCGTACTTGTGAAACATTGCTAAACAGTTGATTTCATCGATAAACCCTTCAGTTATCATAAAAAATCATGAAATATTCGTTTTAGTATTTGGAATATTAATTTTTATGAAAGAAGTAGAATCTTCAATATCACCTACACGTAAAAACGTAAGTTCCTCCCGGCGACATGCCCCATAGATTCCAACAATTAACACAACCTTTGCCAATAAATAATCCTTGTCATCAGCTTCTTTCATGAAACTAACTATCTCTTGCTTAGTGAATATTTTTGATTTTTTAGGCTTATATCCACTACCTTTCTTTTTAAGAATGCAATAAGATTGATAAATTTACTTATATCCACATTCTTATTAAGGTATATCATAGTTCGGAGCATAGAGTAATTACTCCATAAAGTGGATGGCTTATAAATGGATGATAATTTCGAAAAATAGGCTAAAACTACCTTTTCTGTAATCAAATTTTTTGTAAGTTTCTACATACAATTTTTTTGATTTTCCTGCAACCAGTGTAGCCAATGCAGCCTCTTCACCATTTTCAATATCAGAGTCATTCTCAAGAAAAATTATACACCGAGCACGTTGACATCAATGTTTATTAAACAACATATTGAATCCTATAGCAACAAAAAGATGAAACTGATGCCTGCCTACTTTTAAATTTTGAAAAATTCAAAATGTTGACATTTGAGAATAAATATAAATAATCTGTTTTAAAACGCTAGTATAAAAAATATTGTATGGAATACGTTGTGAAATCGTGTTTTAAGCACTAGACGTGTTATCCAACTCGGCTACGCCTTGTAGGATAATTTTCACGTCGCGTGCTTAAAAAACATTTCTTTTGCAACTTATTACATAAATAGCTATTTTTAACCACATTTAGTAAATTTTAATAATAATTAATGCGGCAGTTAACTATTTATTAGGCTCCAGAAATGGAGCAGTACAATATGGCCCACGTTTTGTTTCCCTTCCGATCATTCTATCACTAGGCATCAAGGTCATTGCCTACAAACCATGCTTCACACTCCCTAACTCTATGGTATTTTTTACCAAAACGGTACATTCTTTATAAAAATTTGTCTCTAATAACAATAAACTAAGAATGTCAGTTAACAAACTTTGAAATTATAAAATACTGACCTAATTTTATCCCTATAAGTAAAAAAAAATCATTCGCGCGGCGTGAGCAGTGGTGTTGTACTGGACCACTACTGGACGCTCTGCTCTGTGAATCTCGGTTTTAAGTTATAATCTATAACGAGCTATATGCAGAATTTTATGGTTTTTCTGCTGGCTAGCCACCAGGCTAGGGAAGCCTACACCAGGTCGGGCTAGGGAATGGTGGTTGGTTGGGAGCTTGTGGATCGCTAGGCAGTAGGATGCATCGGAATGCTCGACTGGTTGATGGATGTTGCTAGCGCAAGTGGGTCGTATCTCGGAAACGGCTGGGATTTCAGCGATTTCCTTGAAATTTTGCGTAACGTACTTATAAGAATCAAATTGCAACAATGCAATGGGTCAATGAACTCTTGTAATAAAAAATTCGAAATAAAAATATATTTTTAAGGAAATACTTGTCTAATCTTTTAATATGACTACTGCAAACAGCTCGTATTTTCTTTATTGACACTATTCACAGTTTCATCCACGTCCGCATATGACTGCTAGCACACACTAAATAAAACTAGCCCTAATCATCCAAGTGTGGGGTAGTTGTTATTGTGTTTATGAATGTCAAATGTTTTTGCCTGCCAATGGCATGCGACCGAAAAGTAAATCTTACATTATTCCTGTTTTATCAAGACATTTTTTACAATAGTTATTAAATATAGTTCATATGTCGCATAAATCCAGCATTAAAGTTCCTTTAGGGTGAATAACCGTTTATATTTAACGAATTAGTAATCGTTATTATCGTACTTGTTCATTAAGCACAGATGTTATAAATGTTTTGAATCTGTGGTATTGTTTAATTTTGAACATTTTTTAAAAAGTATTTCAAATGATGGTTTATGCAATATTTTTCATAGTAATATAAAAAATTATATATTTTTATTTTCGTAAATTTTTAAATAAAAAGATTAGCGCCTGAAATAGTCATGAAAAACAACACCCCACTACAGTGACGTCGGAGCACATACAGTACCTCATTCAGAGCCAATAGGAAAACAGTTTAGGTTATTTATATAAATAAAAGTAGGGCGATAGTTTGTCACATGTTAAATAGTATGTGCTCTGACGTCACATTTTGTTTCAGATTACGTGATTTTTTCAAAATATTACAAAAATTTCAATAATTATTTTAAAATATCTAATGGATATTTCGTGATATTTAGTACTTAGAAGTCACATAAAAATTCTTGCAACAGCCCTATTGTTTTTAGTTCACCTGCATTTGGTTTTTAACAAAGCCTATAGCTATCTTTCTCGCACCAGTTTCTGAAGTAGGCTGAGCCAGAAAGATAGCAACAGTTGTGACGTTAAATATGGGAAATATTTGATTTGAAAAAAGCTAAAAGACAATATATATATATATATATATATATATATATATATATATATATATAACTGTACCATAAAATATTCAAAAGTTCATTTATAATTTTTGTTCTAGGTGCCGGAATGCTGGTATTGGGAGAGTTGGATGTCGACCAATGACCGTGACAATATCCTGAAACTTTACTTCAGACTTGGTTTGTGTATGGACTTCAGCGTCAACTTCCAGCGACGGTCCGTTGAAAACAGGGTGACTTATCTGGAAAATATACAGTGAGTCAAAGTTTTTATTCATATTTATCATTCGGTTTTATGGACTTATCTTCATATGTATATACCAATTTTCAAATTTTGTGTCCAGATACATTAATACCAAGCAAAAAACAAAATAAAAAGTATCATTTACCCCTAATTTGGAGCCGCTGATTACGAGGAAAATAATAAAAGTATTTTTTCGGTCTTGGTTTCCAAAATAGAAAATTATATTTTTAATAGAAATTCATAAGATTTATTGACTTATATCTAATGATAGAGGGACGAGGGTTGCGCCATTCGATTCTCTAGACTTTGGAATTAGAAGTCTCATTATAAAAACATATTATCATGTAACAACTTAACACTTATTAAATGCTAATTGATTACACCTTTTATACTTTTGCGCTAAAATAAACATTGTTTGTTTTCAGATTCCGTGAAGGGCCGTACTATACGCAGCGCTAGGATACAATACTAGACGAAGATAATAGATGATTGTTATAAAAATAAATAAATAAAAGAGTTTTTTCTTTACCTTTTCTATGTAATAACAAAAAGAGCAGCGAAGTAACTAAGGATTTTTCCCTAATTTTTCTCTTTTAGTATTAAGTTCTCTAGGTACGAAAATCTGACCACGGATTTCAATTATGCAGAACCAAGTAAGTTTAACAATATCTGTCTGGCCTTTCTAGCTCATTTAATTAATGACACCCCTTACCGGATACCCCAAATTTTGGTAATATTTATAAATACACTGTAAGTTAACTAACATACATAGATATTAAGTTTTAAATTTTTATCTCTTATACTAGAGGAAATAATTACATATATCTGAAATTTTTTCATGTTAACACCCCTTACCAGTGACCCCAGAATTTTGGTAATATTTATAAGAATGCATTGTTATTTAACTAACATAGATATAAAGTTTCAAATTTTTATTTTTTATGGTACCCAAAATGATTAAATATATCTGAAATTTTTTCACGTAAACACCCCTTACCGGTTACCCCAGAATTTTGGTAATATTTTTATGAATGCATTGTTAGTTAACTAACATAGACATACAGTTTTTAATTTTTATCTCTAATAGTAGAGGAAATAATTAAATTTATTTGAATTTTTTTCATGTAACACCCCTTACCGGTTACTCCAGAATTTTGGTAATATTTTTATGAATACACTGTTATTCAACTAACATAGATATAAAGTTTTTAATTTTTATCTCGTATAGTACCTAAAATGATTAAATATATATTTGAAATATTTTCATGTAAACACCCCTTACCGGTTACCCCAGAATTTTGGTAATTTTTTTATGAATGCATTGTTGGTTAACTAACATAGATATACAGTTTTAAATTTTTATCTCTTATGGTACAGGAAATAATTATATATATTTGATTTTTTTTTCATGTAAACACCCCTTACCGGTTACCCCAGAATTTTGGTAATATTTTTATGAATGCATTGTTATTTAGCTAATATAGATATAAAGTTTAAATTTTTTATCTCTTATGGTAAAGGAAATAATTAAATATATTTGAAATTTTTTCATGTAGACACTCTTTACCGGTTACCTCAGAATTTTAGTATTTTTTATGAATGCATTGTTGGTTAACTAACATAGATGTACAGTTTTAAATTTTTATCTCTTATGGTAAAGGAAATAATTAAATGTATTTGAAATTTTTTCATATAAACACCCCTTACCAGTTTCCCCAGAATTTTGGTAATATGTTGTAAATGTTAAATAAATACATACTTCCCTCTTTTTGTTGTAGTATTTTCCCCTGTAATAAAGGATTGTTAGTTAAAAAATTGTATTAGTTTAAGTAATATTTATTGTTTATTTGTAATACATTGTTGTCTTTATTATCTTCATAGCTTAAATTGCATTTATTTGCGTTATTCTTTGTATTGTATAAATATGTATACTTATCCTTGTCCTGAAAAATTAGAAATAGGGATGTTTAAATAATAGTTTGTATTACTTTTACATGTATTAATTGTTTATTTGTATTTTACATTGTTGTATTTCATGCAATTACCCTAAATGTACAATATTTTATAGAATAAAATATAAATTAAAATATAATTTGTATATTTCTTATTCCTTATATGTATGTAATTTTTAAAACGGCCACAAGGGTGCAGCAGCTGTCGATAAACGCTGCAATTCCAGTAAAAACGGTGCCCATCATATATCTTTGCGCCTAAAATATAGGCAACCATAATTTCATATGGTAGCATCTATGCACGATTTTTTTTACAAAATTTGGTGCATAGATGCTTTTTTTTAAACGCAGAAAAAAGAAGTAGTCATGTACCATTTTTTAGAAAATTTGATGCATTGATGCTTCATTTTTTAAACGCAGAAAAAAGTAGTCTGCGTTTACAAAAGTAGCATCTATGCACCAAATTTTCTAACAATTCGTGCATAGATGCTTCTTTTTTTCTGCGTTTAAAAAAGAAGCATCCATGCACCAAATTTTCTAAAAAATGGTGCATAGATGCTTCTTTTTTCTGCGTTTACAAAAGTAGCATCTATGCACCAAGTTTTCTAAAAAATCGTGCATAGGTGCTACTTTCGATATACCTATTGGGAATTTTAATTCAGTAAAAAAGAAGCATTCATGCACCAAATTTTCAAAAAATTGTGCATGGATGCTTCTTTTTTACAGTATTAAAATTCCCAATAGGTATATCGAAAGAAGCATCTATGCACGATTTACTGGGATTAAATTTCCAGAAGGTATACGCTTCATTTTAAAAGTATCATCTATGCACGATTTCTAAAGAAATGACGGACACCCTTTTTCCGTCAGGTGCTGCCCCATGGCGACTGTTTTAAGAACTACGTACGTAATACGATCACCACTTTTAGAAACTATATACTTACGTATTTGAGGGGTGCATTATAAAAATCAAAACTCTATACTGACGTGTGTTTGAGGGATGTGTTATAAAAATTAAGACTAACTATTAGAAAATAAGTCATTTTTAAATCAATTTTACAGTTTATTGGCAATATATAATTACAAATATATTTAAAATATACACATTAACATTTCATTACAATATATACACACATAGCTACTTACAAATAAAAATATTTTTTTAAATATTATAAAAATACGAGTTTTTGTAAAAATATATACATATTATTAGATTTATTAACAAATTTAGTGACAATTATGAACAGAATTATAACACAACACAAATGAAACGTACATTTATTTGTGTTTAAATTACTTCATACTAAGTTAGCAAATAAAAAGAATTATTATTTTATTACAAAATAAAAAAAAATACAACTAAAATAATGATAATTTTACTTGGAACTAACATTTTACAATTAATCCTGTTTGGCACGTTAAAAAATTGTTATCAAATTTGATAACAAAATTAGAAAGAAATAATTATCAACAGAATTTTTAAACGCAAATGTCTTTTACGTTTCATTTGTTTCTGTTCTGTGTTCATTCTGTTTGTAAGTGTTACTAAATTTGTTAACAAATCTAATAACAATTTATGACATTGTCAAACATGGTTTAGTTATAAAACTAAAACGTCTGTTATCAAATAAAATTACCATTATTGTGGTTTTAATTAATAACAAATAATACAACCATAATAATTTCAGTTGGTAACAAATATTTTAGTTTTATAACCAATCCGAATCACTACTAATATATTTTACTACCCGATATATAATGTATTAAATAGAGTTCCGATTACAATACTTGCAGACTATTTAACAAATTAAATCTTGAAGTCCCTAAATAAGATTTCCTGTTTCCATTGTTAAAGGTACAAGATTTCTTATTCAGTTTAAGACCGTTTGCGTACATTATATATTTTTTTGGTGTTACCACCCAACCGCACACTTACCAAAATATGTAATATTTATTAATACATAGCTTCGTTTACAATAAATACTTAAAATCTAACTTTATCCTGACCGCGTCTAAATACTTAATAATTATAATTTTTACTAAAACTGTCTACTGTACGACTATTGAGACGGGTTTAAATTAAAATAAACAAAACATAAGATTGTTTTATTGTGTACATACATTTTAAACAGGTTTTTATGAAAAGGAAGCCATGGTCTGCGTCACCAATCGGCACTGCAATCTCGACGACAGTGAGAGGGCAGTAGGGATTTCTTCCAACTTAACTAAACTCTTTATTTAATAAATTGTATATATATATATATATATATATATATATATATATATATATATATATATATATATATATATATATATATATATATATATATATATACAGGCTGTTATATTTTAATGGACCCAGCAAATATCTCGCTTATTTATTAAGTTGGTAATTTCTTTGACATAACATGATTTATACAGCAACATGTAAGCTACTTGATGACGGATGTACATTCCTGATATCACTTCCGGTTTATGAGTAATTAATATCTATTTTGAAATTTCAAATGGAACATACTACATTTTTTTTACAAATTTGAAAAGTACATCAAATTTGCTTTACAATCATATAAAACAATCCATATGTTACATTATTAAAAAGTAAAATGGCGGGCAATTTTTTATACATCTAATTGGAAAGAGAATAGTGGGCCATGACTGTGGCTTGAAATAAAACAATTAACTAAAACAATTGTATCTATTATTATTAAATGAAATAATATTTTTTTGTCATAATAATACAGAAAATAAGAATAAGGAACACAAGCCACAGTCATGGGTCACTATTCTCTTTCCAATTAGGTGTATAAAAAAGTGCCCGCCATTTTAATTTTTAATAATGTAACATATGGATTATTTTACATGATTGTAAAGCAAATTTGATGCACGTTTCAAATTTGTAAAAACATATAGTATGTTCCATTTGAAATTTCAAAGTAGATATTAATTACTCATAAACCGGAAGTGGCATCAGGAATGTACATCCGTCATCAAGTAGCTTACATGTTCCTGTACAAATCATGTTATATGGGTCCATTAAAATATAACACCCTGTATATATATACCCTTTATTAAATAAATACAATTTCGTGTAGAATAATATTTTATAATCTGACTTAAACTCTTGTAGAACCCCCCAAATTAAGTTGGCGAAGTGCGAAAAATAGTCTATCTTCAGTGGTCGTCTACGCCGTACAAGTTCATCCATCGGTAGTCGTCTATGCCGTAGAAGTTCATCTATCAATGGTCGTCTACGCCGTGGAAGATTTATCTGGAGCTCAGCAATCCTATAGAAAAGTTGCCTTAGAAGCTCTGCAGTGTTGAAATTCAAAGCTTGGAAGTTGCATCCAAATTCTCCAAGTTTCTTGACGTCTCAGACTAACCAAATTTCCGCCTATTAAATAATAATTATTAGTTTGTGGTATTCTTTAAATCATTTAAAAAAACTTTTGGATAAAATTTCGTATGGCAACGTGAGATAAACATTCTATGCATTGTTTTATCAAATGTCTTTTAAAAATATCATATTAAAACAAAAAATAACCATTTAAATAAATCTATTGCGTAATAACCGATAAATATTTACACGTATATTATAGTCATATTCCTTTGACTATAAGTTCTCATGGTTGAGAACTTAATATTTTATAAAAAAAGTTTCCTACCAGTTCATCCCATCGATATCCTAGGAGGGGAGGATTGTCTGGTACTCAGCATCTCAGCTGCCCTATTAGACCTCCAGATCGCTGGAAAGCTGCAACCACATTCTTAAAGTTTCTTAGCGTCTAGTATCAATCTCAGCTCCATCTGCAAGTTAAAAAATCTGATGTGGCCAGCACATTACCTTCCGTCAGTTCTATGTATTTTGTACAAATTTCATACGGAAAGTTCCTTGCTAAATTAAATATTCTATTTCTTGTACATTACCTTCCGGCAGTTGCATGTATTTTATGCAAATTTCATACAGAAAATTATTATTTTGTGACGTTTTCTATATACAGTGTAATGTATCTGCAGAAATAAAAGATTTATTATTATTATTATTTCTTGTACATTACCTTAAAGCAGTTGTATATATTTTATACAAATTCCATACAGAAAGCAAAAGATCCTATACCTATTTCCAGTAAAATTATAAGACAAACACACTATGCCAATTTCACTTGACACTGACATCTTTCAATCAAAATTTTCTTAATATAGTAGCTGTTTCCACAGCTATGGCTACTTTATGATATTTAATTTCTTTATAATTTTTTAACTCTATATCCATTTAATATTAGGTATAAAATTCAATCAAATCGTATAGAAAATATAATATTCTTTAATATTTATAATAACATTAAATGTGAAAAAATGATATTTAACATAGTTTTTTCAAGAAAAACTGTTAAAATCTTCAAATGAGGGTACTTCCGGTTGTCTAATTCTCACCAAAATCTAATCAGCTCTTCGCATTGATGTAACGAAGAGAAATACGAAAGAATTATAATTTTTAGAATTGTAGTATGGAAGTTATCGCATACGGTTGGAATTCCTTGAACACGTGTTCAGAGCTTCAAATAAAATATCACTTCTGGTTTATCAATTTTAGTCAAAATCTAATATGTTGCTCTCCTTTATATAAAAGTCTTAAATACCAAATTTGGCAAGTTTTGGGATATATCGTAATATACTTTTCACGAAAATCTGTACAGAGCTAAGTAAAGTATCACTTCCGGTTCATCAATTTTAGAAAAAATCTAATATGTCCTTATTAATACAGGCTGTTCCACAACTTAGGACAAAAAATTATAGGGTATATACTGTACGACGTGCTGATCATGAAACAAAAAGTATTTTTTAAAAATTCGCAATGTTAAGGGTAGATTACTTGAAGTAGATATTTTTTGGATCACTGGAGTAGCATACGTCATAGAAAGAAATGTTAAATGAAATTAATTATCAAAGAAGCATTATGTAATGTTCGTTAGATTTAGAGATAATAATAGTTTTGAATACAAAATAATTTTTAATATTAATGCATTGTATTTAATACCAAGATAATTTGGAAAATAACTAAACACATACCTGAAGCACAAAACTACAAATACTGTTCAAAATTTGCACCATTCATCCGTACACACATTGCAGCACGTCGAATTATTGATCTAGGAGAGTCTTGACTCGAATTTTGTACTCGTATTGTTTCTGCTGAATTTTCTATTCTCTGCCTAAGTTCTTCTTCGTTTCCCGGCGCATTTAGGTCAGGGGATCTTGCAGGCTAAGCTACAGGACCGCCGCGACCAATCCACCTGTCCTCAAACACTTGGTTTAAATGTTCTCTTACATTTACAGCATAGTGTGGTGACGCACCATCGTGCTGAAACCATGCCTGCTGACGGACATTTAAAGGCATATTTTCAAGTAGTTCTGGCAAAGTATTTTGTAAAAATAATAAATAATTAGCTCCAGTCATTCTATTTGGTAGAATGTACGACCCAAGTAACATTCCATTAACAATACCCGGCCAAACATTTACCGAAAACGATGCTGAAAACTGCCTCGTATAACAACGTGCGGATTTTCTTGAGTCCAATAATGAGAGTTACGCCTCATCAGAAAATATGATGTACGAGGGGAAATTAGGATTTTTAGTATGTTTTTGTAAAAGCCAGTTGCAAAACCGTACTCTAAACTGATGGTCAGGTTCTGTTAGCCCCTGTACCCGTCGAAAATGGAATGGGTGGTAGTTATGATCTCTTAAAATTCGCCATTCTGAATTGTGGTACTCCTAATTGGTGAGATACTCTTCGGGTACTAATAGTTGGTTCAGCATGTACAGCATCTAAGATATCATTTACCATATTATCGTGTTGGTGCTGGCGGCCACCACCTCTCCCACGATTAGGTCGCACAGATCCTGTGTCTCGAAGGCGCTGGACTATCCTCACAAACAAACGGTGAGTGGTAAATCGCCGTAAAGGTAACGTTCAGCATAGAGACATCGTGCCAATAACGAATTTTGTCCTGCTTCTCCATAAATTAGCATCATGTCCACTAATTCACTGTTACTAAATGCATCCATTTTAACAAAAACTACACAACACTGCTATTCACTGTAAAATTAGAACACTACACCAGCAAAGATAAATGATAATTAACAGCAATGTCGACGAAATAATTTTTTACCACGTATCAAATTAAATTATTAATTACACAATATTAGACATTTATTAGTATTAGATATTTGTAAACAATTACTTTCATTGTAGAAGATTCGAAAAAAAATTATTAAAAATAGCTACCGACCAGTGACAAAAAAAATGTTTGCTTGAAATACGAAGCAATTTTTTGCGAATTTTTTAAAAATTCTTTTTGTTTTATGATCTGCACGTCGTACAGTATATACCCTTTAATTTTTTGTCCTAAGTTGTGGAACACGCTGTATAATGCCAGAATTAAAAGAAACTTTGAAATTGCGAAGAAACTAGAAACAATAAAAAATACAAAAACAGTTTTGTTGCAACTTTCTGAACAAGTTTGCACTCTGTAAGTTTTGCCGTCTTAGGGGTAATTAATAATTAAATAATGTTCACAAATTAACTTGTACCGGTCCTGTTACAATGTGATCCTCCATGGTTGCTTTAAACACCTAATAGATTGTCTCCACGTAGATGCAGCTATATCTGAAACAAAGAATAATAATTATTATATTGTACACATCATAAAAGAAAGACATAAATATATTTTACTAGAGGGTTTTTTTAATTTAAATAAAAGTTTATTTTATAATCAATTATATAAATACATAATAATAATAAATATAAAAATACATTACATAAAAAAATTTTGGTAAATACTATAAAATGTGTAATATAAAAAATAATTTCTTGTTGCTGAATCATAAATCGTCGTATTTTGGTATTTCCAACGGGAAGGAAAAGGTGTCAGGGCCCCATGTTTGCAGTTGGAATTCTGGTTTGGTGGAAATCCAACCATACTCATGGTTCACAGATTGGGGGACAGGCTTTATAGTTCGCAAATCTGGTTTCTTTCTCGTTTCTTTAGGAAGATTTGTTTCAGCAAGCATCTTCTGTATCTCTCTAATAAATACAACCTATAAGTATTTTCAGATACTATCTGTTATATTGTGCGTGCATTTCATTTTATTTTCTTGATTTGGGTATTCGGGGTAAAACTTTAACAATCACGTTGTTGAACTGTTAATTATTCGCCTATATAAGAATACGATTTGCAGGTATCGAGAGAACAATATTTTGCTGCGTCATTGGACAGAGCAAGAGAATAGTATAAGGGTTGTAAAAATATTCAACCATAATGCAGCGAATATTATTCTGATGGATTGATGCAAGTGTATTTTATAGGAAAGAATAATTTAACTGTTGTATGGTATGACTAGCGAATGAAAGTTGACTTTTAAATTATTTTATAGATGTTTTTTGAAACCCTAGCGAAGAATAGAATTGTACGAAATTTTTGCATGAACCCATTTAATACTGGACTAGGAAAGCACAGAAATACATTACCATGTCTGGCTGAAAATAGATGGCCGATTAGGGTAGTAGAGTATCAAATCAGGGGTGCGTTTAAAATATAAACATTTTTTGTTTATGTTGGTTATAACAAAATATTTTGATCTTTAAACTATTTAGTAAATAGGATTATTTTAAATTTCCTCTAACAGTAATTACCACTCGAGAGTTGCTTATACTTGAGACGAACGAACTAGAATTTGCGGAACTAATTTTTTTAAATACATCCCTGAATCCTGTTGCTAAGGTCATTTTAAATGCCTCCTGGTATTGAGTACAATTCTAATCTTCCTTTCAAATCAAATATAGGAAAATGTTTTCAAAAGAAACATCTATTAAATAATCTAAACGTCAACTTTCATTCGCTACAATGTGAATAGTTTAGTACACAGGCAGAGAAACGGGAGATTATATAAGCTCAATAAATTAGGGAAATGGTCGTTTTTAAGAAATTATAAATAATTTTAATTTTTTGATAAAGACTTTTTTGCCGTAATAGCTTTGTTCATAATCGGTAACTTTGGACAAGTTTGCAATCAATCAAAGCGAGTAGGTACTTGTTGCATACAGCTAGCTAATCTGAAAATTAATAAAATTAATTGACAGATAACAAAATAATGTCTTCATCGGTCATTTTTCTAAAAATAAAATTGTTATAAGACAATATATAATATTAAACATAATAACATATCTTTAATAGTTATCTAATAAGTATAAATTCCTTCTTCCTCTCACAGATGGAAAATACGAAAACTAACACTGAATTTGTCATAATTAAATTACGCAAGCTCTGACTCTTAGTCAGCAGAAAAAGTTCTGATTGTTTAGAGTTAAACAGTCAGCAACTAGTTTGTGATAGTCGAATAGTGAGCGCTGGAACACCTAACCAGGGGACCGATTCTAATTCATTTTAGAGACTTGCCTCCAAACATATAGTCTCAGTTAATGACGTCAGATTTTAGGGATTTAATTTTCTGGGTTGCCATAAACCGGTTGAAATATGACAGGACTTTATGAACAAGAACTTGTCTTGTTAATAGTTGCGGTAATAATAGTTTAATATTTTTCGTATTAGTATATCTTCTTCGGCCATTAAAAAACCTAAAATTAGGATATAACGCAACAGAACCATTTCCTAAAAATATATTATACATTTTAAATAATAGGGCTGTTACAACAATTTTTATATGACTTCTAAGTATGTACTAAATTTTAAAAGATATTGTTCTTTAAAGAGCCCCAAATTCGAAAATATCACGAAATATCCACTACATATTTTACAATTAATTATTGAAATTTGTGTAATATTTTGAAAAAGTCGCGTGATCTGAAACAGAATGTGACGTCAGTGCACATACATATTAACATGTGACAAACTATCGTTTACTTTTATTTTTATAAATAACGTAAACAGTTTTCCTATTAGCTATGAATGATGTACTGCATGTGCTCCGACGTCACAGGAGTGGGGGTTGGTTTTCATGACTATTTCTAGCGCCAATCTTTTTATTTAATTATTTACAAAAATAACAATAAATTATTATACTTTATATTACTATGAAAAATATGACATACACTTTCATTTAAAATACTTTTTAAAAAGTGTGAAACCGATTCATTATGTTTTTAAGTATTTATAAAGAAGATTTACCTTATATTTCATACTTTTCACGACAATATTAGAGCACAATAAAATTATTTCAAATAAAATTTTCTATTTTTTAATGGCTGAGGAAGATAAAACAAAAACGTCGTAAAATTATAACCAACAAAATCCTACCGGGTGCTTTCCATTTACATGACTTATAAGTCGACGTGTGTCAACTCACGTTAATTCCATGTTGTTAATGGAACGGGAGTAAATGTCCGCAGTAATGTCCTCTATTGACGTTTATCTATATTAATCAAGTATCATTTGATGCCGATAAATTTAAAAAATTTAAAATGTAGGAAACCTACTACTCTTCTATTTTACGAAATTTTAGATATAATAGAATTTGCAAAAAAGTAAAAATTATATATATATATATATATATATATATATATATATATATATATATATATATATATATATATATATATATATTTACCTTCATTTCAAGGTCCATATATTTATAAAAATTACAAGAATGACAAACAATTCAACTCCTCACACGTCTGCCGTCTTTCGGATATTGTTTTTAATAGCGCAAACTCTTCTTGACTCTTCAGATTTGTAAAGTCAGTAGGAGTCGACTTGCGTGGCCGACTCACAGCGACACAAATCAAATGTAAAGCACATACGTTGACTTCTGTCGACTTGTATCGCTAAATGGAAAGCACCCATCATATTCCACTCCACCCTGTTTATGCCAACCTAGGAAATTAAATCTCTAATATCTAAAGTCATTAACTGAGTCAGGTTAGAGACAAGTCTCTAAAATGAATTGGAATCGGTCCCACTGTCCCCAGGGCCCTTATTCTTGAGCGTTCGTAATTTCGTTCGTATTCACTTTAGTTTTCATGTCAATAATGATAGTAGCCTGTTTCAAAAATAATATTGTATATGTCAATGTCAGTGTCAATTGTATTGTCACATTATTAGCACTAATATGAAAACGAACGCGAATACGAATACGAACAAAATT
Organism: Harpalus rubripes; assembly: GCA_963082715.1. Classification (NCBI taxonomy): domain Eukaryota; kingdom Metazoa; phylum Arthropoda; class Insecta; order Coleoptera; family Carabidae; genus Harpalus; species Harpalus rubripes. Next base: position 26,370,117 of record OY720456.1, read on the forward strand.
ACGAACGCTGAAGAATAAGGGCCCAGTAGTTGCAAACTTGTCAGTGGTATGATTGGAACGGTATTGAACGATATTTTGTTATTGCACATGTGTCTGACAGTCACAAACTATCAGCAATGACAGGCTGGAACAAGGCAAATATTTCCAATGAGTTTCGTGCTATTTATTTTCGAACTATGAAAGTATTTATTTTTCGTGCCTCATGCTTGCAAATCCTCTCTCTCTCTGCGCAGAAGTTCTCTTATTCTTGAACCCAGTATAATATTATACTAGATGAGGTTTACGAGTAGTGTACTGGGTTCAAGAATAAGGGAATTTCTGAGACGGAAGGCTCCTCGAAAATGTACTCTTCTACTGCGCCATGGACGGTTTTAGTTTTTATTCGTGCAAAATTTTTTCTATTTCCTGCCTCTTGCAGAAATGTTTACTTCTTGTACTCTAGCTCCTTTCGTAGTGAGCGCTTTTCTCTCTCTTTTCTCTTATTTTGGCTGTCCAAACTACCAAACCTCTTTTGCAGGTCACCATAGTTGTCCATCCTTACGAGTTGTTCACACCGAAATTTACACCAACTCAACTCAGTTGTCTTTTCTTAAAAAAATCATTTTATTGACTGAGTTATTGAAAATTATAATCTACCGTTTCTCTGCCTCGCCGTGTGTTATTATTACTCAAAGATTACTATAATAATATATATATTATCGATAATATCTCTGCAAGAACTAAGTTGCCACATTTATAATTATGAAAGGAATTTGAATGATCCATTTTTTTGAGTAATTCTTTCTTTCTGTTAGAATATGTACTTTCAGACATTATCTGAAATGCTAATTACTTAAAGAAATATAATGAAATAATTTGTACTGAAATATAAAATCTTTGAGTTTTCTAAACTTAGTAACTTTGCTCTTTATGTTGGAAATCTGTATTTTAGATATTATTGTAATGATATAAATATATATTTAGTAGTATTTTTACATATATTCCGGAACGAGCCATTCCCATTTTTTTTTCCAATTGAAATAGCTTTCTGCTTCTTTTTCACATGTTTCTGTGAAGAATTTTATATCTATTTTGGTACGGCCACCTCCGCTCATCGTCATCTTGAACTTTAGTTAATATTTACGAATTATATTTCAAAACGATTCAACATGCCACTAACATGCAAATTCACTGACAATTAATTGTTTTGTAGCCTACTTAATTTATTAGCAACTCCTAAAAGGTATCTGGCAGAATATTAAGGGTGTAAAGCAAACGGATGTTGTTAAATATTTCAATCAGGCGTTACATAATTAGATCCGTGATGAGCTATCTAAAAGTCTCTGGTCGCTTTCGAAACTTTCTCTTTTGTATATGATTCATACCGCTATACAATATACAACTAACTATTCGTATATTTTACTCTTTACTGTTTCTATATAGCACACACCACGAATTTTAATAAAATTTTGCCGACGAGTTTGTCACCGTAGATCTAGACGTATATGTGTATACGAGCCCAAACTTATATTCGTTGGGCCGGTTAACATTTTCAACAAACAAATTATAAAATTTAAGTAAATGGTGAGAAATTTCTACAGATTTCTTTCGACTAGTTCAAAATACTGATTTTAAACTTACAAAAACTGAATTTGTTATTTAAGTATTCCGCCATTTAATATTGGGTTACATCGCCTTTATTAGTAATACCAGCTTTAATTCTATTAGGCACTGGATTCCTAAGTCCTGCACATTTTACTGTGAGTATTGTGCCATATATCTTGTAAGGTAGATTTTAATGTACGCACTGAATTTGTACGAAGTTGCTTTTCATTGTGCCAAAAGTACAGGATTTCGATAGAAACTAATACTGGACTAGAAAATGGCCCTTAAAATACCGGTCGAATTGTTATCACCAGTCATTCGGTCCACAGTTTTTTAAAAGTTTTAAGTCTATATTTAAAGTATCCGAAAGAATTTTGTAGAATTTACTAACCATTTGTGTAGATTTTATAATTTTTTGAAAATGTAAACCGGCCCATGATTTTGGGCTCGCATTTCTCTATACTAAAGTACGGTTGAGCACTGTTCATTGTTCATATTTGGATGGAAATCTACCTGGGAAGAGTTATAGTAGTTTATGTTTTGTGTTTCACAAAAATCAAGATATACCCTTGATCTTGTCTTGAAATCAAAACAAGATACATACACGGAGATTTTTTTATTTCCCAAGGTAAGACAAGAAAGTATCATCAAGAATCAAGATTTCTTGTCAAGAAATCTTGATTCTGTATTTGCTGTATTTATTCACTCTAAAAATATCTATGTGCTAATTCTTTAAATTCATAAATAAATACTGCTGAAATATTGGCTAACGATTAAAGCATTTAATGTAAACTCAAAAGAATTTAAGCGGCAAATATATAAGTTTTCACCATCATGAAACGCTTGAATTAATTTATTTCTTCTAAACTAGAAGGATTGGCATAAAACGTCTCTGGACTATGGAATTACAAACAAATCTTTTAGTCCCAAGGTTGGATTCTACGTCGTCAACAAATAGTGATGTACCACCAAAAAATTCCCGCCGGGAATTTGTTTTTCCCCCGGAAAATTCCCGGATTTTTTTGGAAATATCCTGTGAATATAATTTTTGCAAATTTCCCGTAAATTTTAAAAATTTGATGTTTGGTGCAAGTTGTTAAAAATAATTATTAAATATGTAACATTGTAAATTTTTTTTGAGTAATTTAAGTTTCCTTCAAAATAAATTGTTATTCTGGTTAATTTTTTTTTTTAAGTAAATATAATACTTGAGATTTACGATGCTTTGAATTACTAATTTAAGGTTTTATGAATATTGCAACTTTACCTTATATAAGAAGTATGAAAATATATTGAACATTTAAAATATGGGGAGTATTTTTTATTAGTTCTTACAGAGTCGCTCTACTCGTATGTATAATAATTGTAACTGTAGCTTTATTATTCATATTTGAAATTCCTTGGGAAATTTCCCAGAGGATATATTCCGGGAAATTCCTCGGGAAATATATAAAAAAAGCCGGGAACATTTCTGGGAATTTTCCCGTATATATATAAATTTCGGGAATTAACCCATTTCTATCAACAAATGATTGTATATGTAAACAAATAAGTACAATACTAAAATATTTTGACTTTAGGTCTAAGAAGAAGTTGCATCTACATAATATAGTTATTTTAAAATTAAATGCTTCTTTGGAGAATAAAATATGCCCGTATTCATAAAAGTCAATATAACGCTTCGTAACAAAACAAACAGTAATAATTTAACATTGGTTAAATATAACAGAGTATTCCCAAAATTTAAAAATAAAATATAACGCTTCGTTTTGTAACGACAGATTTCAATAATTCCTAGTGATATTTGATATTAAATACTAACATCAGGTCAAACAAATAGAAAAAAATATGTGTGGAAATTTCAAATTTGACACAGACTCGTTTAAGTGCACATGGTTTGACAATATTTAGTACATTTTGCGGTTGTAAAGATGAATCAGGTGAAGAAAAGAAAATGACAAAGGGAAAACATATTTTTGATGTGGACATTGATATTCTATCAGATTTAATAGAAGAAAATGTTAATAGACATGTGAAAACTGATTCGGAAAATAATGCCTGAAAAAAAAATCACACAAAAATTCAATGCTGAAAAATGTAAAGTTACGGTGATGCTTGGTAATAATATTGAAGAAGCAGATGATGATGATGATATCGATAAGAAAAATTACATTTTCCAGTAATTTAGTAATATCCTTAAATCATATTATAATTAAACGTATTTTATGACAATTGTAATAAATTAAAATGTACACTTGATATGTCAATGTCAAAATTATATGCATCGAATTTCAACAAATGAAAAAAATTCTTATTTAACGCGCTGTTATACATGTGGTTATACATATTACTGCCGAAATTCGAGACGTTAAATATTACGATGGATCTTACGGTTGTTATGGATAACGAATGTTTATGAATAAAAAATCTGATGTGGCCAGCACATTACCTTCCGTCAGTCGTCAGTTCTATGTATTTTGTACAAATTTCATACAGAAAGTTCCTTGCTAAAGATTATATTTCTTGTACTTTACCTTCCGGCATAGTTGCATGTATTTTATGCAAAATTCCATACAGAAAATTTATAGCAAAAGATCCTATATTTCCAGTAAAATTATAAGATAAACACACTGTCAATTTCACTTGACACTGACATCTTTCAATCAAATTTTTCTTAATGTAGTAGCTGTTTCCAAAGCTATGGCTACTTTATGAAATTTAATTTCTTTATAATTTTTTAACTCTATATCCATTTAATATTAAGTATAAAATGCAGTCAAATCCTATAGAGAATAAAATATTCTTTAATATTTATGATAACATTAAATGTGAAAAAATGATATTTAACATAGTTTTTTCAAGAAAAACTGTTAAAATCTTCAAATGAGGGTACTTCCGGTTGTCCAATTCTAACCAAAATCTAATCAGCTCTTCACATGGATGTAACGAAGAGAAATACGAAAGAATTATAATTTTTAGAATTGTAGTATTAGAGTTATCGCAGACGAAAATTTTGTTACACACACACACACACACACACACACACACACACACAGACACACATACATACACACACACACACACACACACACACACACACACACACACACACACACACACACACACATACAGACATCATCGTAAAAATAGTAAAATCGTATTCTAGGGACCCTAAAACGTGCTTATTCATCAAAATCTCACCATCGAATTTTTTGACCAAAGACAATACCTTCCTTACCTAAAGGTGACGGAAGGTAAAAATTGGGTGGTATTAATAAAAATAAGTAAATGCTTATACTGACAGTTTTTTAAGTAAGTACATTTTGAAAATTTCAAAAATTGATAGAGAACTGATTTTCAGATTAGTTTGTCAACTTCCAATAAATAAATATAAAAATAAACTGTCAACAATTGTCAAAATTTAATTTTTTTACAAATACACGGCTTACTTTTGAATTTCATATGTAAGTACATACTTATAAGTAAGTAAGTATTTACTATAAGTATCAGCATCTGGTTATTAATATAAAAATAAGTATTTACTTTTACTTCTTGCTGATACTGATAAGTAAATGCTAGTACTTATAAGTACATACTTATAAGTATTTACTTATTTTTATTAATACCACCCTTGCTGTATTACAGGCGTTTTGAATATAACGAAGCGTTACCCTAGTTACGGACTGTTATGAATACGGGAAAAAGTATAGAAATGTTAAATTCAAAATTGCACTCATATGTATAAAAGATGACGATAATGATGTATGTATATTTATTTTTATTTGGTGGATATATTCTCTATTTACGAGTATATCCGCAGCATCTCTTTACTACGACGTTGAGTGCTCGTGAGGTGACGCTTGATAAGCGCCCTACACGGAACAGATATTTCGCCATTACAGAAATCTGCGAATAAAAGCAGATTCGTAGGTACAACAAAAAATGATAATGTCATTGCATTATTTTCCAAAATCCCTCTAAAATCTATTGATTGTTCCTCCCAGAATCCTTACAAAACATCGGCTCCCAACAGTACTTTCTCGTACTACTTTACTCCTTGTAGTGTGTAGTGTAGTTTGTTTCGATACTGTTAACCACTTTGGTTCACCTGTTATGCCCCTTCTACTTTCGAGTACACTCCGAGCAAGAAGTTCTTGTGTTGCTTGCTGAAGACCCGTTAGCCTAGAAGCCACGACGAGGATTGAATTCTCAGCGACTCGGAGAATCAGTCTGCGTACCGGTGCAAGAAAGACATCATGTCGTGAAGACAGAAGAAATATTTTAGCGAAAAGAGAAAAAAAATAGTGTTTTAAAATAGTTCTGAAGCTTTACAAATACTATTGTTGTTGGAAGGATTATTTGTAAGATGTGAAAATGAACGTAATTTTACCGGGAGACTTTGAAAAGTTGTGTTTAAAATTTTATAAAGTGTATATAGTTATTTAAAACTTAATTTTCCTGCAAGAAAAGTGTTTGATAGTGTGTGTCTTACTGTCTAATGCTAACGTGTCTAAGTGAGTGACCTCTTCATTCTGTCTAAGAACATGGCGGATATAGGAACTTACGGAATCCGTATAGTAGTGACTCTAGTGGCGCTTCTAGCCTTAACAAAAGGTAAAAAACCCAAACAGTACTGACACAAATATTATGCGAAGGTTACAGGAATATGTATGTATTTTTTGAGATGGTTTTCAGAGCGTATGGACTAATTAGAATAAAGCAATTAAGGGTTAATTAAAATTTGACGCTTAATAGGTAAATATGCCACTTAGGTAAACAATCATTTAATTGGTGTTCCGATCGCTCTTTAATCTATTATTCTTATAATTATTCCGTTCAAAAATATGGATATACAGTTGCTTATTTGTAACAAATCAATGTAGGTAGGTACTCAAATTGTTTTTTTTTTCATTCTTAACGAAAGTTACAAAATACAATAAAATTGAAAATTCTATTTTATTTTTGCCACTGTTTATGTTTGCTTTCTTTGCATCCTGTAGAACTTTTTAGTGATGAAATAAAGAGACAAACCATCAACACCAGATCAACAAATGTGTCTCAGACTCCATATTCAGTAGGGAGTTGCCATATTTACCTGCCATAGGTCTACAAGATATAGAAAGAGCAAAATTTTGAACTTTATTGAATGTATTTATGACTGGTGTATTTTCAGTGTATCTAAACAGGTGGATGAAAAGAAATACAACAAGCCCATGTGTAAATACGAGACCCCCATAAAACTTAAATTGTACAGTGGTAACTAATTTTGGTATGGTATGACTAGCGGACGAAAGTTGACGTTTAAATTATTTTATAGAACCCATTTAAATGCTGGACTAGGAAAGCACAGAAATACATTACTATGTTTGGCTGAAAATAGATGGCCGACTAGGGTAACTGAATATGAAAACAGGGGTGCGTTTAAAATATTTTAAACATTTTTCGTTTATGTTGATTATAACAAAATATTTTGATCTTTAAACTATTTAGTTTGACAACAGGGCTGGGCTGACTCTGCGGGATACTGGGAGTTTCCCGGTGGCCCGTGACGGCTCGTGGCCTGACGAACTTAAAAAAAAAATTATAAAAATTTAAAGTAGAAAAAATAAATAAATCGATGCAAAAATAACATAAATTCTTGATATTGAAATAATTCCCTACTACTCTTGAATGTGCGCCAATATTTATAGCAATTTTTTTTGACAACCAATTCGCAATACATACTTATTTTTTGTATTACCGACATCATACACATGAAATGATCATTTATATAAGGATGTATTTTATTTAGATCCAAATAACTTTTATCAAATTATAAATAATAACATACCTGATACACCTTTTCATATAATAATTGATTTAATTAATAAAAAAATTGACAAAAATATAAATGCGGATGATATTCGGTCAATACTTTTCGTGACTCGGCAAGCTTCGTCACGAAATATTTGACCTCATGGCATAAAGCTTCTATTTACACTCTTGTTGCATAAATAACTATTACATACGTTAGCATATTAAAATTTATTTTCAATGTACAAATTTATTGTAACATTGTTATCAACACAAAGAATATCAAAAATGAGCAAATCATAGACGTTTTGAACGAAAAAATCTGATGTGGCCAACACAATACCTCCCGCCATTTAATTTTTATTAATTTAAATCCATAGGTACTTACATATTTACTCATGTTGGAAACTATATTTAGTTCTTTTCCATATAACTAGTGTTCAGTTTACTATTTTCATTTCAAAACGTTACTACTATTAATTTGAAATGATTAGTGACAGTTACATACAGGAGTTTTGATTTAATCGTAGGCACCGATATTTAAATTATATATTATTTTATAAATTTATCCAAAAAATATATAAAAAAGTATAATTGCAAACCTATAGAAAATTCAATAATCTTTAATTTTCATAACATAAATTGCGAAAAATAACATTTAAAGGTATTTTTCGAAGAAAATCTATTTTGAGCTTCATATAAAGTGCCATTTTCGGTTATCTGATTTAAACCAAAATCTAATGGCTCATTTCATATTAGAGAATAAGGTAGCAATACAAGGTTTCAAACACAAACACACAGATATCATCGTGAAAATGTTAAAATTGGATTCTAAGGGCCTCAAACGTGGTCATTTACCAAAATCTCGATATGCGATTTTTAGCATGATCCCTATACCTCAAATACCAAGGGGAAAGGGAGGTAAAAAGTAAACTATTAAACAAAATATTATAATGATTAAAATTATGAAAAAAAACATCGGTTCAAATGACTAGGGTACCTTTATAACCAGGGTATGGCCATGGGCCAAGATTGCCGCCATTGTCGGTAATTCATTTCCTTATTTATTTGTAATAAATGTGATATTATATTATAAAAGAATATTAAATTATCACACTGTGTATTTATAAAGGTAATAAAAATTCATTAATTTAAGAGATACACAATTATTATTAATATTTACATTTAGAGGTTATGTAGAATAAATGACATGGGTTGTTATTATCACATCCAATTTAATATCTGTAGTTCTTATTTACACAATAATTGTATATTCTAAACTTACCTTTTAAAATTTAAATGATTGTGCTTAATATTGGTAATTTATAGTTGTTTTCAATATGTCAGTAATCGTGGTAGGAATCTTATCAAACTACACAAGTAAATAAAATAAAATATATTACTTACACTATAAATACGTATTAAAATGATAATTAAATGTGTGTTTCAATAAAATAAAACAAATATCCACGAAAATACATAATAATTTGCGCAAGAACAACACATATAACAGATGTCCCGGTAATGGCGGACGAAACGTGAGCCACGCCATGGCCATACCCTGGTTATAAAGGTACCCTACAAATGACTGCCCTGGCCCGACCCCATCCGGATTTCCCGGTACTAAATATATTCCCAGTCCAGCTCTGCCTCTAAATGTATGTCATAATAATAATTGTGTATCCTTTAAATAAATTAATTTTTATTACGTTTATAAATTCACAGTGTGATTATTTAATATTATTTTTAATATAATATCACATTTATTACAATTAAATAGGGAAATGAATTACCGATAATGGCGGCGATCTTGGCCCATGGCCATATCCTGTATGTACCCTAGCTTATACTAAGTGGAAATTGACATTGAAAATATAAAGACTACATAGTATATTGAAGTTCATGGTTAACTGTACGCACAGTAAAATAACTATTCACATTTCTAAGTAATAGAATAGATATACTCGTATGGTATATTAACTTTAAGTATTGTACTAACAAACATAAGTGCTCTTGAGTTGAAACGAAACAACCGCTTTTACAGTTAAGATTGTACGAGGGTAATAAGAATTATTCAATATAACAAGAATTTTAACAAGATGAACTCTTGGAAACAAGCAATCATTTTTATTAGAGATGTATTATTATTCGAACTATATGATATGCATGAAAAATGTTACTTCTTGTAATTGTAAGTCTATTATTTACAGATTTTTTCTCGCGTAAAATGACCTGTCACTGCACTTTCCACTACATCTAAGAGTGCATAAAGTGTGCACTCTGCATAATCGTTCATGAGAAAAATAACAATTGCAAAAACTTCCAATTTTTCAAATAACACAAGTGACAATAATGACTAACATAAATTATCGCCAATTTTTATTAATATTACGGACATTTTGTCGTTCTTGTGACACAACAATTAATGTAAAATGAAATAATACTTAGTTTTACCAACATTTCAAGAAAAACTAAATAAAAATTAAACGAATTTCAGATGTAAGGATTTTAAGAATTACAGTAATAATTTAAAATAAAAACAATAGCTGGTACAACATGCCTTGTTTTGAAAAAGCTGTTTATGCCAAATTTCAATAGATATTTAATTTCACTCTTAAAAATTTATTTTTTCAAAATATTTATTTGAATGCAAACTGTGTTCTGCTATTGTTTTTATTGTTTTACAGTTTCATAGTTTGTTTTATTACGTTGCTACGAGTTTAAAAACAGTAGCCCGTATTACGAGTGCAATTTTATAATAAAAGCGCTTTTATTATAAAAATGCGCTCGTTATCATTATGGAGTATAAATAAATCAAAATCTTTACCGAAATTTGTGTACAAAGCAGATTGGCACACCCAGCAATGGGTAATATGACGTGATGATATATATTTTTAATAAATCAAATACCATTGATTTTAAAAAATCAAATAAACGTATTCTTATTTTTAACCTGTTGGTGTTGATGCACTTTTAATTGTTTTAAATAAAATAAATATATTATCACGGCATATTATCCATTGCTGGGTGTACCAATCCGCTTTGTATTCAGATATCGGTAATGATGATGACATATTTGTACCGTGCGGGCAAATACCAGGCGTTACCTCATGGGCACTCATTGTTGGCGTGGAGAGTGCACCACAGGGGTCAATTTTGTGCCATTTAAAATTCGAAAAAAATAAAAGAAAACGAAATCCGTAATAAAACCCCAAAGAAAGCATTTGATTTTTTGCTTATACGTAGAGTATATAACGTGTTAACGCGCGCCTATTTAAACTTTAAACTTAAACCATGCCTACCTAAATAGAGCAGGTCAAAACATGTCTTGAATGGCACCGAGCATGGCACCTTGTAAAAAGCTTAAAACGGATATTTTATTTTACGTTTATCTGATGACTAGAGCCTATTATACCAATAAATTTAGTATTATTTGATGCAGTATTTAATTCTGAACATTTTTTGTATTTACACTTTACTTCTAAAATTAATTGGGTAGATTTACAAATATATAGTAGCATAATAGAATTTTCTTTTTTTTAAACTCTGCATGTAGGTATCTAAAATAATTTCAGGTGATTTAAATCAACCCTGAAGCAAAATATTACATCCAATATTGAGTAAAAGATATAAATTTATTTATTTAAAATACGAGTATCTGCTCTAATTAAAGAAGCGGTACAGTATTTTTCATAACAGTTTAAAACTCAATTAATACTTATTCTCGTGTTTGTATAGTGACCCATTATTTTTATGCTTGTTTAATAATGTAAATGTTATTAGCAAATTTAAAATGTAGGTGAAATATAAATGAACGCATAATAATGAGAAATCCAACGAGTATATTAACTCCTTTACATTTGTAAAAGTGTATTTCACACAAAAGATTATATTTCTTTCTTACATTTGTTCCGCTAGCTGTAAATAAACTCTGCATAAAACAAAAATTGTTTCACAACTCTCTCCTGTTTTGAAATTTACGATACTCAAAATCCAAAATTTCTCGTAGAAACTTATTGAAAGTTATTCTAAATAAACGCGTAGTATAAGTGTAATAGAAAGTCTTTTATTGTATTGATTTTATTCAAATAAATTAGTTTACTTAACAGCATATGTTAGACGTATGGTTGACTTAAAGAGCAGACAGTAGAGAATGAGAATTAAAGTAAAATTAAACGTTCTACATACCTAAAAAGATATTAGAAACGATCATGTTGATGTGCATACGATACATGGAGACTTCAATGCAAGATTAAGAAAGAAACATAATTGTATGATTTTAATATTGTACTCTTGTGTAATTAGTTCTGGAATATAATAGTTAATAAATAAATATATTGTTCGGACATTAAGAAGTCGCGTGGCTGAGTGTGTTATGTAAATAAAATGTATCACTCTCTCGAGTAACTACTTTTTTTCCTACACCGACATTTAATTTTTTTTACTAAAACTAAAGATAGGGTTACCTCCCTTTTTTCTCAAAAGTTGACTTTTTGGCGAATTTCCATTCCTCAAGCGTTACCCCATGTATTTCTTATGAAAACGGGCCAAATCTCCTATATTCAAGCATCCCTAGGAAGGCAACAATCAATCTTGACTGCCTATACATATGTAGGTAAAATAAACATATAGAAAGTCGAAACATCCCCCACACAAAGAAATGAACGAATGACCAATCATGTAAACGTACGAAGTACCTGCCTGAAGAAAAAAATTTTTTTTCAAACGTCGTAGAAATGGCACTTCTTGTGACTTGATTCATAAAGTAGAAATAAGCTAATTTCTACGCCGCCGGAGTAGAAATTAAATAAACAAATATCCATAGAAACTACAAAGAATTAGCGAACAAAAAGAAAAGTAGTGCTTTAAAAAAAAATTAATGTGTCATTCGGAATAAAAGTGTCTGTGTGCCTCGCATGCTCGCCACACACAGTATCACTTTTACTCCTAATAACACAATATACTATTCTTCATTCTCAGTTATATTTTTTTGCAGTGTTTTTAATTTTTTTCCTTCCGTCACCTTTAGGTAAGGAAGGTATTGTCTTTGGTCAAAAAAATCGGTGGTGAGTTTTTGATGAATAAGCACGTTTTAGGTTCCCTAGAATATGATTTTATTATTTTTACGATGATGTCTATATATATATATATATATATATATATATATATATATATATATATATATATATATATATATATATATATATATATATATATATATATACCGGGTGTCTTAGGCCGACCGACACATGGGCGATTAACATGTAAAATTAGTTAATTGTGAATAGTATCTCCCCAGTGCAAGATATTAAGATGAAATTTTGCATGCTTATCCGGGGATACTATTTCTATGGATTTCAATTCAAATTAGTCAATTTACAAGTGTAATATTAGAATAAATTAAGAAAAATTGTAGAAGTACCATGAATGTTATTCATATCTTGAAAATAATAGTATCTAAGCAACAGCTCTGATAGAGTAGGGGTAACGTGCGCGCTTCACAATTTAGAGAGTCGGGTTCGAAACTAACCGACAGCAATATTTATTTTTTAATTTTTTCTTTTCAAAATAATTTTTATTATTAACATGTTTTTAATCTTTTATTAATATTTAATTTAATAAAATGGATACATTGTACGTAACAAGATTTATTTATTTAAAAAATATTAAATCGTACCTACTAATTACAACATTAAAATTTAAAAATTATAATAAATATTCAAAATGGCCGCCGTTTTGCGCTAAGCAAAATCCGAGACGATCGTAACATTGCTGTCTCACGTTGCTTAGCTGTCGATTAGAAATAAGCCTACATTCATTCCTTATTGCCGCTTTCAGGTCTTCTAAAGTGGTCAATTCATAATGGCCGTAAATTTTTGATTTTAAATGACCCCAAAGAAAAAATCTAAGGGGCTTAGATCAGGAGACCTTGCCGGCCAATTAATTGGTCCATTTAAACCAATCCAAGAATCTGGAAATGAATTGTCCAAATATTCTTTGACAATTTGCACGTTATGCGCTGGACACCCATCCTGTTGAAACCATATCCTCTCCATATTTAATTCTGTACGTCTAGGCCCAACTACTGTTTCCAATAAATCTAAATATTTTGGACCGTTCAATGTCCCTTCAATAAAATATGGTCCAATAATGTGTGATCCCAAAATTCCCGCCCAAACATTAACCTTCTGGGGATATTGGGTTCTTGATAAATTTTGAAGAGTTGGTTTATCTTTTGACCAGTGGCGAAAGTTTTGCACATTCGGTTCGTTATGAAGAGTAAATGTGCATTCATCGGTATAACAGAGGGAGTACAAAAAGTTTCTGTTTTCATTGGCTTTATCCATAATTGTTTCACAATAAGTTGCTCTTCTTTCTTCGTCGCCGTCTCGCAATTCTTGATGGTTACCTACTTTGTAACTTCTAAATCCATTTTTCTTAAGTATTCTAGCAATTTTTGTTCTACTTATTCCACATTCCATTTGTAAACTTCTTAAACTAATAGTAGGCTCCACTTCAACCCGCGCAATTATTATTTCTTCAAATTCATTTTCTATTGGTTGTATTTCCTGCTTTGTGTGATTAGCAACACACCCAGTTTCTTCAAATCTGTTAATAATACGCCTTACACGGGATTTATTAACTACTTTTTCTGGATTTTCGGCAGAAAATACATCAGCAGTTTGCTGTAGGCTATTACCAATGTGAAATAATTTCACAATACGAATTTTATCTTTTGTAGTTAAATCCATATTATTTAAATAACACTAGCAACAAATAAAGATAGTACAATACAAATCTGCATTTGACGTTTGATTATTCAAATCAAATGTTCTCGTTTTTTTGTTTTAGTCAGGGCTAACTATAATTTGAAGAAATTTAATTTATAATAAACCAATAAAGCAAATAATAAAATATTTTTTAAATAAATAAATCTTGTTACGTACAATGTATCCACTTTATTAAATTAAATATTAATAAAAGATTAAAAACATATTAATAATAAAAATTATTTTGAAAAGAAAAAATTAAAAAATAAATATTGCTGTCGGTTGGTTTCGAACCCGACTCTCTAAATTGTGAAGCGCGCACGTTACCCCTACTCTATCAGAGCTGTTGCTTAAATACTATTATTTTCAAGATATGAATAACATTCATGGTACTTCTACAATTTTTCTTAATTTATTCTAATATTGCACTTGTAAATTGACTGATTTGAATTGAAATCCATTGAAATAGTATCCCCGGATAAGCATGCAAAATTTCATCTTAATATCTTGCACTGGGGAGATACTATTCACAATTAACTAATTTTACATGTTAATCGCCCATGTGTCGGTCGGCCTAAGACACCCGGTATATATATATATATATATATATATATATATATATATATATATATATATATATATATATATATATATATATATATATATATATATATACAGATTGGCACACCCAGCAATGGGTAATAAGCCGTGATGATATATTTATTTTATTTTATTTATTTATATATATATATATATATATGTGTGTGTGTGTGTGTGTGTGTGTGTGTGTGTGCGTGTGTGCGTGCGCGCGCGTGTGTGTGTGTAATTCCAACAATTATAATTCTTTCGTATTCCTCTTCGTTACATCCATGTGAAAAGCTAATTAGATTTTGGTTATAATTGGAAGTACCCTTATTTGAAGATTTTAACAGTTTTTCTTGAAAAAACGATGTTAAATATCATTTTTTCACATTTAATGTTATTATAAAAATTAAAGAATATTTTATTCTCTATACGATTAGAATGCATTTTATACTTCATATTAAATGGATATAAAGTTAAAAAATCTGATGTGGCCAGCACATTACCTTCCGTCAGTTCTATGTATTTTGTATAAATGTGATACAGAAAGTTCCTTGCAGAAGATTCTATTTCTTGTACATTACCGGCAGTTGTATGTATGTTATACAAATTCCATACAGAAAGGTTCTAGCAAAAGATCCTACCTATATTTCCAGTAAAATTATAACACAAACATACTATCAACTGCACTTGACACTGAAGCCTTTCTATTAGAATTTTCTTAATATAGCAGCTGTTCCAGAGTTATAGCATAGCTGGCTAATATATGATATTTAATTTCTTTAAATTTTTTTTAACTTTATATCCATTTAATATGACTTTTTTGCTTCTCCTTTAAAATTTTGTAGAGTTTATTCTTTTCTAAAATAACCCATTCATTTGTGGAAGAAATTTGATATTTATATTTAATATTGATACCTACCCAATGTAAATTTTGTTGGGTGCTATGGATATGTATGTCCTTTTTTGTACTCTCGATGTTAAAATGTGACTTAACACTTTCCATGGCGCGAAACATGTTAATCACATATCTTCACAAGCTGTGGTTTTGATCGTATTGACCATGGCGTGAAGCTAGCAACCTCTAACACCTAATTCTTAAGCACGGGCTGAATGTAGCTGACAGATATATCATTCTATAAAAATAAGTAAGTAACCTAAAAAGTGTATTTTTTTATTTCTGTCGTGTTAATTTGCAATCGTAAAAAGTAAGTAATTAAAGTGTTACTTTACTAACGAGAATTATGTGGATAAAATGCAACTATGTTACAAAAATGATGTATTTTACTTCGTATATTACTCATTGCAGAATGTACTTTGCTTGTTCATCAACTTAATGACACAATTAAATGTTTTGGAAAATGTACCATAAGATTATTTTTATTGAAATATTAAAAATAAAACATTACCAAAATTGTCAAAGAAACAAGAATACAACTTGAGAATTTAAATGTAAAAGAAAAGTGAAATATGTACTTCCTAAAAAGTACTACAATTGAAAGTATGTATTTAATAATAATATGTTGCAATTAATTTTTAAATAATTTCTCTCCTACTATATTAACATTAACATATAAATAAAGAAAGTGTTCCTCCATATAATGCATTGTATTTCATATGCAAATGCCTTAATTGTAACTCCTACACGGTTGAAATATATCTAGCAATGTGATAATGAGTGTTCAATGCCCGGCGTGAAGTGTTTGTTGATCAAGAGAAATTGGAAAGTTTCTGCTCTTATTGTTAACTGATGCATTCAGAACGTTTCAAGAACGTTCTCTTATTTTTCAAATAATTATATATTTCCATTAGAACATCTAAATGGTAATCGGATATCCTGGAAGATACATGCAAAAAATAATGTCTTTTATACACACGTATTTTTATCGAAGGAAGTATAAGATTACTGGTACAGTTAAGCTGAATTCTTTTGTGAATATTTCGATAAAGCCTTAAAGTAATTTTAATTAAAGTCTTAAAGTGAGCTTGATATGAAAACGGCCCTAAATATCGTTGTTAGTGAAAATTTGGAATTAACCAGAGACCATTTTCGAAATTTGATTTATAATTTGATAGTTTTGACAGTTTCTAATCTTTAACAATTTTTAAGTCCCCCACTAATTAGTTTAACAGTTTTTAAATTACCAATATATTAGTTTAAAAGCATTCCAAAATAAGCTTTTAAGAAGTGGATGAAAAGAATGGTGATGTGTACCTATTGTTAAAGGGAACTATTTTATATAAGTGTACTAAGTTTGATCAAAATGCAACGAGGGTTTTTGAATTTCGCGCGTTATTCGTTTTCGATTGAGCTCATTTTTTATAACGTTGGTTTGGTACTACGGTAAAGTGTATGACTACGTTTACACCGTGCGTACTATTCTGATACGCAGACCAAGTGTATACTAAAATTTATCTTAGTATGTTATGTTTACATCGGTATTTAAATAAACATAGATACTAAAAATTTTGGTACGTTACACGTGCTTGCGTAGATTAAACTGTCGGATTCACCCTAATCTAAAATAACTTAGTAAGGAAAAATAGTTGTAAATATATGTAATTTACATCGCCACACTATTAAAATTGTAAATTTTACTAAACTTAGACAATTTCTCTAAATGTTAATACACAATTTAATTGAAATAAAAGTAGTTATATGGCAGAAAAATCGCATTGGTACGCTTGCTGTTTACACCGTGCATGAGTAAGGTCTGGTACTAAAAATGTGTACCAATTGCGTACCAAAGGTTTGGTACATAGTTTTTACACCATTCGACGCCATCTTGTTACGTCACTTGGTATGCGGACTAAATGTATAGTACACGTGGTGTAAACGTAGTCTTTGTCAGGTTCATATTGGATGCGTATATCGTGTTCCATTTAAGCCATTCAGTATTGCAGAATAGGAAATAGTTTTGACTTCTCTGACTGGTTGAAATGGGAGACAAGAGACAAGTTTACCCAATATAATTTCGGCTACTTAAACTGGCGCTGATGCGAGCGACATCTGCTGAATGGCTTAAATGGAACAAATTATACGAGGGTGGTATGAAAAGTTTCCGGAATGACATGAAAATAAAAATTTATTTAACATAGTTCCCTCTGAATACTGCATCGATGTCTTCTTCATTGTATCGAAAATCTTTCCAGTGTTGAGTTTTGGAAAATATGGAAGTGCGAGGGAGCCAAATCGATCGAGTACGGTGGATAGGGGGCGATTTCAAACCTCCGTTTGTTTAATTTTTGTTGAGCAATTTGACTTGAATGAGTTGGCGCATTGTCGTGGTGAAACAAGATTTTTTCATTGCCATTCCCGGGCGTTTTTCTTAATTTACTGCTTTCAGCTATTTTAAAAGTGTGATGTAATATTGTCCATTCACAGTTTTTCCTTTACCAAGATAATCAATTAGCAAAATTCCTTTGGCGTCTCAAAAGACTGATGCCATCACCTTTCCTGCCAACTGAATTAACTTAGCTTTCTTCGGGGCCCACTCACCATGTCCAATTCTTCCATGGTTTTGAAATCAACTGGATTTTTCTTAAACAACTCCAAATTTTCGGCTGAATTGCGTGCACGAAAGCGCTTTTGCTAGAAACAGTGCAAATGCGGCGCATATCAAGCGCACCTTTTTCTCATGCCCAGCTCATTGTGAAAATATGAACTACACGTCCACAAGAGATCCCTATGGCTTCCTCAATCTCACACACTTCCGGAATCACATTGTGGACTTTATCTACAATTTTCGGTGTGGTGGCCGATTATTGACGACCTGAACGTGGTTAGTTACATGTGTGTGTCCGGCAAAGCTTAAATTCCGAAACCCAGAAACTCACGGTGGAAAACGAAGACAAAGCATTTCCAGGGGCAGCATCCAACCTTCCAAATAAAAAATCTTGATCACCGCACGAACTTCGTTTATATCCATTATTGATTTAACGCTAGGTAGATCGACAAAGACGCATGTCATGATTAGACCGATTGTATTGAAATTTCTTGACAGTTCATATGAAGAGATAAACAAAAGAAGGAGATAGGTTTGTTTTCCAAAAACAAAAGCCTTCTCAGTTATTCCGGAAACTTTTCAATACACCCTCGTAGTTCGTGTTTAACAGGTACATATTGACACGCTTGGATATTTTTATGTAATTTAAAAATGACGGAACAAAGCATCTGCAAATTTTGTGTTAAAATGGTATAAAATGTAGTGAAGTGCGGTGCAAATGTTGGCGAAGGCATTTGGTAAGGAAGCTATGTTGAGAACAAAAGTCTATGAATGATGTAAAACCTTCCATGACATCCGTGAAGACGTGGAAGATGACAAGAAACCGGGCTTCCTAGCATATCAACTACAACTACCGACGAAAATGTGGCAAAAATGGAAGATATTGTACTTAGTAATCGCCGAATTACTTTAAGGGAGGTTTCTGAGGAATATTGTATTTTATACTACTCATGTGAAACAATTTTGACCAACATTGTGAGCAAACAACTCTTGGATTTTGCACCACGACTTGCAGAGAATGAAGCTCAAATCCAAAAAACCTTATACGTGTGGAATAGAAATACTACAAGAACACAGTTTAAATATAAAGATAGATAAAACTGAGGTAATGATAATCTCAAAAGAAAGAAAACCCATAAATATCACAGTGGAAAATATGGTCTATGGATGATGTCAAGTGTTTCGGGACTAACTTAGATCAAGAGGGACATATGGAATATGAGCTACATAATACAATCAACAACGCCACGAAAACATATTATGAGATTGGGAAATCCTTTTTTGGGAGAAAAAGAAATTTCAAAAGACGCAAAGACAAGAGTATTCAAATCAATTATTGTTCCTATATTTACATACGGTAGTGAGTTGTGGGTGCTTACGGAGAGGCAAAAATCAAGAATTCAGGCATTAGAAATGAAAATTTTAAGAAGAATAGGTGTGCCGTGCACGTGGAGAGATAAAATTAAAAATGAAGATTTGAGAAAAAGAGTCGGAGTGAATTCAGTGTTAAATACAATTGAAGACAATCAATTACGTCGGTTCGGGCACTTGATGCATGCCGAAATGTCAAACGATAGAGTGGTTAAAAAAGTGTGAAAAATGGGAGTCTATACGGAAAAAGCAAAAGAAATGACGGAAAGAAATGGAGAAAATTCATTGAAGGGGAGCTTTGAAAGCGAAGCTCCATACCTCGAAACCTAAAAGGGTAAAAGAAGTAAAGATTAAGTAAAAAAGCCGACTGCCAGTTTACTACTCATTCGTGAATTGTTGGCCAAAAATAATACCATCATCAGGTCGCAGCCACCTTATGTACCAGAGACATGAGACATGACCTATGAGACTATCCCTCTTCCCGAAGATGAAGAGGACATAACAAAGACGTTTTGCCAGTTTTGCGACTATATAGGAGATAAAGGCAAAATCGCTGAAGGTGTTCAAGGCTACACCACAAAGTACATTCCACAAGAGCTTTACAGATCGTAAATAACGTTGACATAATTGCATTATATCTAATGGGGAATACTTTGACAGGATCAACATTAATATTAATGAATAAATTATTATTTTGTAAAACAAATGCAAAATCTCGTTATTTTTTTTATAAAATACCTACCGAAACGTTGGTTTTGTAAGAATAAATGCTGTGTGAGATTTCGAGTATTTGTTAACACCTAATCTACACCACAGTCAATAAATTTACTCACATTATAAGTTTGTAATTCCACAAAAAAATATTGGTCTTCCTTTAAAATTATTTTTGAGGTTTTTTTAAAAAAAAATAATTAAAAGTTAAAATTGTATCTAACTTTATTTTTACCTTCCGTCACCTTTAGGTAAGGAAGGTATTGTCTTTGGTCAAAAAATTCGGTGGTGAGTTTTTGATGAATAAGCACGTTTTAGGGTCCCTAGAACACGATTTTACTATTTTTACGATGATGTCTGTGTGTGTGTGTGTGTGTGTGTGTGTGTGTGTGTGTGTGTGTGTGTGTGTGTGTGTGTGTGTGTGTGTGTGTGTGTGTGTGTGTGTATGTGTGTGTCTGTGTGTGTGTGTGTGTGTAACAAAATTTTCGTCTACGATAACTTCCATACTACAATTCAAAAAATTATAATTCTTTCGTATTCCTCTTCGTTACATCCATGTGAAGAGCTGATTAGATTTTGGTTAGAATTGGTCAACCGGAAGTACCCTCATTTGAAGATTTCAACAGTTTTTCTTGAAAAAACCATGTTAAATATCATTTTTTCACATTTGATGTTATTATAAATATTAAAGAATATTTTATTCTCTATGCGATTTGAATGCATTTTATATTTCATATTAAATGGATATAGAGTTAAAAAATTATAAAGAAATTAAATATCATATATTAGCTAGCTATGCTATAACTCTGGAAACAGCTGATGTATCATAAAAATTCTGATTGAAAGGTGTCAGTGTCAAGTGCAGTTGACAGTATGTATGTGTTATAATTGTACTGGAAATATAGGATCTTTTGCTTTCTGTATGGAATTTGTATAAAATACATACAACTACCTTAAGGTAATGTACAAGAAATAGAATCTTTTGCAAAAAAATTTCTGTATGACATTTATACAAAATACATAGAACTGACGGAAGGTAATGTGCTGGCCACATCAGATTTTTTAAACATAATTATCCTCTCTTCATTTTAATAATTTTCGTCGGTAAACGCAAAATTTCTATATACTTAAAATATTTAAATATTAAATTTCAAATTATGTCACCAAGAATTGTTGGTAATCACTAATACTAAATATTTGTGGACCATATATCCGACTATTGTTGAAGTAATATATTTTATGATTTCTAATTAATATTTCGTGATATGATAAATGTTCATGTATGTAAGCGTACAAGAGTGACGTATGTCACATAAGACATACTCGTATAAGTTTCTCTTGCTCTTATTTAAAAAATTAGTTCATATTGTACGGCATTCTTATTGTAAGTTTCACTAAATTATTTCACGAGTAGATAAAAACTTTGTTTCATTTTTTATACAAAATTTTATCAAACAAAATTTTTCCCAGCTGTTTTATATTCTTCACAACAAAAATAGATGCACTGAATGATATAATTATAAACACTTCATTTTTTACTCAAAATGATGTCGGGAATACTTACGCTATTTATTTATTTTTGCACTAGTCCTGATACAAAAATGATGTAAAATATCACCTATCACTAATTTACGAGGTCAGTCAAATATAAATATAAACCGAACTTATTTACTACCACAAAATTGAAGAAATTCGCGCCTTTATTGAACATGATGCGACTAGCAAATGATAAAATCAGCAAAATAAACGCCGCCAAGAAAAACACTGAACATCCTCATTACAATCCCAGTCCCGACTTGTCTCCCTGCGATTTATCATTTTTGACTACTGAAAGAGGCACGTCCAAAATCTTTTTATGACATGGAAATAAAAGCTGTCAATTTGGTGGCGCAAAATGTTTAGGGAAACTATATAGCAAAATAAGCTGATTATGAATTAGAATTTTTTTAACTAAATAAATAGATTTGAATAAGTTCAGTTAATATTAGACAATATGGGGTCCGGTACTCATTTTTCAATTTGAATAAAACGTTGAATTTTAGCGTTTGTTACACTTTTCAAATGTGTATAGTTTTGAAATATAATTTTTTAAAATTTTACTTCGCCTACTGACTAAAGTTGTTTTTAACTGTCAATGCCATTAATTCTGCCAAAAATTGATGGCAAGGTGAGTTAACTAGTGACAGCTGTTACTTTCAGAAATCTATAGTTGTATCTTCTCAAAGGAGAAATCTGTTGTCATGAAGATTTTGAAGAAATATGTTTTATCCAACACCGATTCATAATATACGTGTTACTATGGTTATCTGAAATAACTAATGTACTACATTAGTCACTCCGTGAGAGAATATTTTAGAAGTCACGGAGGAATTATTACTGATTTTTGTGTGTTTTTAAATATAAATAAAAAACAATTTTACAAAATTATATAATACATTCCACACTCATATAAAAATTAATTTTATTTTAATAAAAATGAAAAGTGTTTCATACATTTTCATGTAAAATAGAACTACATATCATATAAATATATAGATTTTATTATCACAAGTTTTGTATAATATAAAATTATATTCTTTTCGTTTGGTAGATTGTAACAAAATTGAAGTTGTGATGTCATATCGTTATAGAGCTAATAGTTTTTACTAAAATTATGAATGAAAAGTTTTATACTTTTTTTAGTACCGGACCCCATTACCTATTCACAATGGAGGAAGTCTTGCCACTCGACATATTTATTCGTTCCCAGGACAATAGTAGTTAAATTTAGTAGTCACATGATATAAAACAAGTTGTTTATACAGTAATTTCAATGTTTGTATAAGTGATTAGACGCATTTACGTTTACTCACAAAAATTAATAAAATTAGTTAAGAGGTAACACACACCAGCAAAATAGAGAAACATAAAAAAAAACTATTTTGCGATATTTTTTGATGCTCTATTTGACTGAATTTGGTAGCGGCAAATTCACAGTGCAAATTATTAATTAAAAATAATAATTTGCCATTTTACTTGTGTACTTAGAATTGAAACAAAAGCAGAGATGATTGTTGACCCTGTGATAAGGCAAGGGTACGTGCAATAAACAAAAAAAAACTTTTTATGAAACTTTTCTAAATTATAGTTCAGGAATAATATTTCAACTTGTTATCTTTGTCGCTCAAAATTCTGTTTAGAAATAATTATCATTTTTCCTATCGAGGGTTTTTGTTTAATCTGAATGTCACCGATCTTTGACAGTTATGTATTGATAAGTCTTGAAATTATTACGCATACCTGCGTGACTTTGGATGCCCTACGCTTTGATGCCCTTTACCCTTCATCCCCTAGCCTCTCACGGAAGAGAAGAGATAAGATTTTTAGTTTTTTGAGATAGTCGGGTTAGTACTCTTATTGAGTAAACATGTAATAGTCTAGTTTAGTTTGTCACATCGAGAAGGCGCCTGAACTTTTATGTAAACATGAAGAGTTTAAGTTTTGGTTCGTGTTCCGAAAAAGCAACTATTTGGCCTAAAGATGTATCGGCATCATTAGTTTTTAATTGATTAGTTATGTGTAGTTTAATAATAATAAGTTGTATACATGTAAATTGTGACAAGGCGAGGGTAAGAGCAATAATAGATAAATAACTTTTTATAAACTTGTCTAAATTATAGTTTCAATATTCATATTTTAACTCTGTTTATCTATTTAAGTCAAAATTCAGTTTAGAAATTCTTATGGTATTATGATACTCACGACATTTATTTGTTGGACATTAAGTTTAGAAATTATTATGTATACGTGCGTAACTTTGAATGCCCTAGCCTATGAACCCTGTACCCCTAAGATAATCCTTTCCTGAAGATACCGCTTTGTTTTTTTTTTGGAGTGTCGACTTTAATTTCTCATGGAGTAAACATGTAAGAGTCGAGATTAGTTCGTCGAGTCGTGCAGACGTTTTGTTGTTGACAGAACATGTAGTGTTTTTTAGTTTTGGGGCGCGTGCTAAACGCCCGCCCACTGGGTTACGGAATGTAACCATGTAAATAAAAACATTAGTTTAGTTATCAAATCTCAAGTATTTGTCCATGTCATAATGTAAGTGTTTATCAGTGTAAAGTGTAAAAGTGTATGTGTGTTCTTCCTTCTCACGATGTCCTTTGTCACCAGTTAGAACCAGTTAGAGTCAGTGTGTCATCGTTTGGAGTAAACAGGAATAGAAGAAGTTTAGTATCATCATCCTCTTCCGCACCCCCTCGTGTTACAAAATAAATATTTAGTCAGTAAATCTCGAGTAATGTCCAGGTCTATAATCTAAATGTTCATCGGCATTCCTCATCAGTCGACAAGTGAGTGGATGCCAATCATCCAAGCGTCCACCACCCAGTTAAAGTGTCATCGTTGGAAAGCAAGTCAGAGCAGTAATCAGCTTCATCATATTCTTCCGCACCCCCCTCGTGTTAGAACACTATAGTGAACACCCATATTCAATGTTCAATGAAAATAAAAACCGAGCAAAATGTAACAACTTGATAAATAAATGATAATCAATTTTTATTGAGAGGCTATATTTAGGTGTTATATCGTCATTTGTTATTTGTTGTACATGTAGAATTAACATCACAATCATGGAAACCAGGGACTTAAATTCTATCTTAAATACATTACCCTTTTTATGTTCCCTTAATTTTGCGGGTATGTGTATATTTACGTTTCTACAATTTAATTTTTAATTCTATTTTTATATTATTATAACACCTGAGATCTTTTATAAACCCTCGAATTATCACCTCTAAACTGTAGGCGCGTGAATGTAAAACAATTTACATATTGACCTTGAATATGTGCAAATAAATCCGACTATGTTTATTTATTTACAAAAAAATCTCCGTTATATTTAAAGAATGTGCTGACCAACATTTTATTGCGAAACCTGTTTATATACAGCTCCTAAAATATACGCAGCACAATTCTCCATTCTTATATCTGTTTTCTCTGGGTCTCTGGTTCAAATCCTACTCACTCCACCTCTGCATAGGATGGTACCCGTATCTTAGTGACCCGTATACAATTATAATCACATGAAGGCCGGTTTACACCATACAACACCATGGGAATTTCAGATCGGTGTTGATTGTTAAACATAACGTTACTTAAAGTCATTAAACATGGTTAATTAGGTTTGTGTGCATTCGTAGATGCAGAAAGTTAATAACAGGATTTAGTAATAGTAAAAATCCGTTAAAATATTGTTTTTATATTTTATAAGTTCTTTAAACTTTTGACATAATTTGCAGAAGTAATAAATATAAAATTAGTTAAAATATTCAGTAACTGTAAGGTGTTGTTCGAAGTGTAACTAATGTAAAACGAATTGAATGCAATTAGAAATGAGAAAGTTAATGAATTAAACTTGAAAATATTCATTGCCAATACCATTACAAATAATAGTACTTTAAATAGAAAATTACAGTTTTTTTGACAATTTACTGAACATTTGCTCCTATTTTTAATTAAATTTCAAATAATGTACTTTATTTTAAATATGAGTTTTTTTTCTTATAGTAAATCTGATTACATGAAATCAATTGAAAGCGGCCTCGACGACAATTTTTCTCTCGGTACGCTAAAGAGTGATTTCGCGGCCTTGATATACAAATAACTATTTTGTGCCTCCGTCCGGTAAAAAAGTAGTATTAGATAACTCCAAATCGTCCGGAAACACTTATTTACAAAGCTAGGGCGGCAAAAGAAGTTGGTGTATTTACGTAACCATACGTCACGCTTTCAGACTGTCTGTCCCGTTGTCCCCAGCGACAGCAAAAATCTAAAAATGTCCCGCTTTTGCAAACGGACCAAACGATAATTTATTATACCTTGATTTTTTATTTACTTTGATTACCAAGACTAACATCAACAAATCATGTAATGAGCTCTATTCCTTCTTGAAAACTAGATCCGACATTTTGAAACTGATTTGCTCCGCCGACAAATATAAAACAAATGCGTCTGCAACTGCAATCTAATGGCTAAGATTAATTCAAGTTACATATTATTAATACATTGTTACCATGTCCTTGTTTCTGAATAAATAGTAAAATTAGTTCTTTTTTTACAAAATTAAATGGCTCATCATTTCATCTCAGTTTTATGACAGTTTACAATTATTGATATTTTGTGTGATACGACGTTGATATTCTGTGTGATACGACGTACGATCGTACGTATTTGTGATCTGCTTGTTAAGTTAACAATCCGTTAAATATATTCTGTTTTCTAAAATGTTCAGTGATCTGGAAATTTATGTTTGTACATGAAAGCGGAAAAACGTGCAACTTCACATCTCTTGAAAAAAATGTAACTTTCAATTATAAGGCATTTGACCTTAATGGGGAAAATATTGCTTGCGGCGCCGTTACCCCCCCCCCCCCACATCGCGCTGTCCCGTTCTAAGATAAAAAAATGGTCACATTATGTATTACTGTTTTGGTGATATGTCAATTTAAGATTATTTTCAACACAAGAATTAGCAATTTTTTTATAAATTTTACAAATAATTCGTTAATAGAGGGTTATGATTTTGACGTCACATGCAAGAAAGAATGCGACGATGTAGAAGTTGAGATGGCAGATCAGATTACAAACAAACCATCGCCATTTTTAAAGTTCTGTCTTCTGTCACTTGTGTATTTGTATTTGAGTTTTACATATTTCAATGTCTTCGGATGACTGTGGAAACTTAAAGAATTTCACATTTGTCATGTATTCTTTATAATTATAGCGGAAGTAATTGTTGCAAAGACAATACACTCACTACATATTTGGCACTATCGTGTAGCTGTCACCATGACAGCGATTTGTTTGTAAAATAGCAACGGAGTGAACTGAGTTACAAGTGTAGTTCAAGGAAAATATCAATAGATGGCACCCTGAAAATATACCTCTGTATAACCCTCCATTATGGTAGTAACTTAAATGACTACATTTTGTCATATAAATACAGGTTAATTATAAGTTATAACTTTAGACTAGCTTGTTTTGTAATTACAATTAACAACTAACTCTTGATACAACGCCGTTGACAACATGCGAAAGTATTAAATTAATTTAATAAATTTATGGAGAAATCGGCACAAAAAAATCTTGTGTATTACACATCCAGAAATTGTTTTGCGAGTGCTCGAATTTAAAGAACTCGCCTACGACTCGGCCTGTCAAAATATACTCGCACTCGCAAAATTGTATTTTCTGTTCTGGAGATACAAATAACTATTCATTTCAAAATCGTTGATTGTATGACTGGAATTTTATCTTCGTACATATTATAAGCATAAAAATAAGTCATCTGGACTTGTTTGGTTTTTATATACATAGATTATTTTTTAAACTCAAGAGATTAGGAATGTCGCCGAAAAGCTCTTTGCGTCGCAATCACAGATCGGTTGTTTTCATAAAACGCACGCACAGCATCATACTACGATGAAACTCTTTCAAATAAGTTTACAAAGAAACCCAAAATATTATACGCAATAAATAAAAAAATTAACACGTTACTAGTTTCACAATGTTCGCACATTATTTGAATTTATTTGCAGTAAATGATAATGATAATATATAATAAATAATAAGCATACTAAAGAGAATTTTTTTTATAGTATTTCAAAGAAATTTTACAGACTAAGTAATCTGTGATAGGTAAGGATGCTAAGAGATTTCATTATAATAGACCAGGGGCGTTTAAAAATAAATAGGTATGTATAGGAATTTTGCATTTATCGATGGAAATTATTAAAATTAAGAGGATAATTATGTTTAAAAAAGTTAGATACATTTTAACATTTTATTATTTTTTGTGAAACTGGACGCGAAATAAACATTTTACAGCCGTAATACAGGCCGCGAAATTAGGTAGACAATCACTTTGACACTTGAGAATTGCATGGTTTTGTTTATCAAATATTAATCCTATAGCTAACTTTCTATTTACAATGAAACTTTAAAATTAATAAAATTTGTAATTACATATTTTTTACGGTAGCCCAAAAAATATTGTGTACACCTTGTCCGCGAAATCCTTTACCGCCCTCGATATACAAATAACTATTGTTGAAAAAAACTCAAACCCTTTTCAAAAATAATTTCAAAGAAAGACTAATTTTACTTTTGTGGAGTAAAGTGAATAAATTTTTCGACTGTGGTGTAGATTACTTGAAATCTAAGTCATACATCATTTATTCTTACAAAATTAATCGCTATACTTAGCCGCTTGTTCAGCGTAGCAGCGGGGCTCACATGTTACAATAAACAAACAAACAAATAAATATACCACTGATCGCCATGGAAACATTCATGTAGAGTGAAAGTAACTTTTCGACCCCTTATAGACAATATTTCGAGATAGGTTAGTAAAGAAGGATTTTCCGGTTTAAAAAGTGAACAGAAACCGCTTATTTTCGCGAAAAAATGCATTTGTGTGTACAGAACTCATGATTTTATGTTTCAGAATCTGTAAGATTGATTTTATTTACCCTGAAGATGATTCAAGTATATACCGAAACGTGGGTTTTGTGAATAAATGCAATAAGTGACGCGACAGGAATCGAACGATATGCGCAATGAACCGGAAATATCAATAACTTCATTGAAGATATGTGTATAAATAAATATATGCTTTATCAACTTTTGTCTCTAATTATTATTAATGGCAACAATTTTAAGAATATACTCACATTGATGATGAGTTCTTATATATTTCTCACAAATTCTCCGATGTACCATCACTTCACGACCAATTATTATTATTAAATTTCCCACATCACATATGTTCTAATCATGATCATCATAATTTGCCAGTGTACCCATACCGTTGATCAGTGTTTTTTCCGCAGTTCACATAACGGTCCCTTGTTGATTGAAGAACTTGGATCGAGACAGCTATGCTATGCGCGGAATTTTCAACATGGCTGCCATGTGATGTGTGACAAGAAACGAACATTTCTTTTTTAGTTGGCATAATACGTGAGCGAAACATATTGTTTGCAACATGTAGATGTACAAGTTAACTTTCTTTGTTCTTAACAATAACGAAATTATAACCAGCAGATGGTTTTTGCAAGAAAAGCAACTATTGTTTTACGAGTCAGGATTTTCAAGGAATTTTAGAAAAAAAATGTATGTTTTTATCTATAGATGCATATAATAATTATTGTTTTAATATGTAATCATGAGTATATTTAATAGTGTATGTAATTACACTTCTCGTAATGATTACCTACTATCTAATACAACTTTCATTTAAATATTAAATTTTTATGAGACTGATGAATGTAGAACATAAATTTATGAATAAACGTATCCCGGCTTATTGCCCTTTTTCGGCTGTGTCAATCTGCTCTAGTACACAGATTTCGATAATGATGTATTAACTATTAAGGGCGTTTAATAGACATCAATTTATGGGATCTCAAAGTTGTTAGGAGTCACTTTTGATTTAATGAATATAAAATTAACAAATAGTGATGATCCTTAATTGATTCATTTGTTTATGTTCTTGCTACATGAAACAGTTAAATTCAAAGAGATATAAACGCTATTTTTTTTAACTGAAAAGTGTCATAAAGTGTCAGTTTAATTGATGTATATTTCTTATTAAATAAAAAAATCTGATGTAACCAACACAAAACCTCCCGCTATTTAATTTTTATTAATTTATATATACATACTTACATATTTAGTTATTGCGGAAACTGTATTAAGATTCATTTCATTCCATATAACTATGGTTCTATTTACTACTTTCTTTTTAGAAGGTTACAATTATTAATTTGGAATGATTAGTTCTTTGACAGTGACATTTATCTGTCAGTTAGATACATTTGAGATATGAACTGTTTAAACAAGGAGTTTTGCTTGTTTAAAGTGTAGGCTCCGGGATTAAAATTATATATAATTTTATAAATTTATCCATAAAATGTATAGAAAAAGTATTTATGCAAATCTGTAGAAAATTTAATAATCTTTAATTTTTATAATAACACAAATTTTGAAAAAATAACGTTTGAAGGTATTTTTCGAAGAAAATCTATTTTGAGCTTCAAGTAAAGTGCCATTTCCGGTTATCTGATATACACCAAAATCTAATGGTCTCTTTCCTTATTAGAATAAGGTAGAAATACAAGGTTTCAATATTTTCTGAATGATTTGAGTTAGAGCGGAGGAGACACACACACACACACAGACACACACACACACACACACACACACACACACACACACACACGCACACGCACGTACCCACACACGCGCACATACACAGACATCATCGTGAAAATGTTAAAATTGGATTCTAGGGACCTTAAAACGTGGTCATTTACCAAAATCTCGATATGCGATTTTTAGCACGATCCCTATACCTCCCTTACCAAGGGTAGCGGGAGGTAAAAAGGTACAAAAAACGTTATTTTCAACAATATCACTGATTTGATATGTACCTTAGTTACATCAAAACTTCGTATTCTTTTTCATTTTTTAAATAAATAAATATATCATCACGACATATTACCCATTGCTGAGTGTTCCAATCTGTAGTCTACAGATTTCGGTACTGATGATGACATATTTGTAACGTGCGGGCGTTTACCAAGCGTCACCTTACGGGCACTCATTACTGGTGTGGAGAGTGTTCGATAGGGTCAATTTTTTTACGAAAATATTTTTTTTAAATTTATACACAGAGCAATATTGTACAATCATTGTAAAATCTAAATCAAACATAAATTGTATTTATTTATAATTTTTATTTAGCATATTTCATTATTGGTACTTACTTTTTTTAAAAAACAACTTGTAAGGATATTGACGTTTCTTTCAAAATGTTTGTTACATAAGGTTACGTTAGAAAAGTGACATATGTGAATCATGTATAGCACAGGCACATGTAAGAGTATCACTATCGTGTATTTGTGTACAAAATTATGACGTCACATAATCAGACTTAGAATCTTACAAAGAAAATCATGAATGAAAAGTATAATAATATTAAATATTTTTGATGTATATATATATACAATATCAGGTAAATTTTTTATTTATGAAAGAAAAATCAACGTTTTTTCTTTTTGGTATATTCATCTATTTTTGAATGTAATACAACGTGGTTAAAATTTAATACTGTGAGTTGGGGTTTCTTAGGACACCGTTGATTTCGCTTTTGAAAAAGTAATTTGCTTTAAGTTTTTTTGTTGTTGAGTGAGAATGTGAAATTTAGTCTATCTACGTATTTCATTGTCTGGTAGAATAATTAGCTTCAACAAAAATATAAAATGAATTTTTTTAATGAAATATGTAAAAAAATCATTAATTAAAGTTTGGTGGGGGTCGAGAATGGCTTTGAACCACTCAATACTTGTGAAAACTTACACGTAGTTGAACCCACATTTTGTTTACCAACAAACACAGACAAACTGACCTCTTGCCATCCTATTCTATATTTGTTATCATCATTCCATTTTTTTATACATTGTCCAATATGATCTTTACAATATATTACATGTTTTCTTTGCTGTTTTTTTATATTACATGATTGGTATATCATCGTAGCCGCTTTTCGCTCATACAGTTATCGCTCGTATCGCTCGCCATACCCGCACGTGTACCTAGCCGCGCCTCAGGTGAAACCAAAGTGGGTCACTTTGCACGTCATCAGACCGGACGTAGAATACCCACTACGTCTTATGTACCGGAGCTACATACAAATATCTTCGCATATAAAGAACTAACGACATGGTGGGAAGTTTAGCTTTTTCGTATCATACCTTGCGCAATATACACACATTGAGTTAAATGGTATAGGGGTGAATCATACTTACGGAGAAAGTGAAAATATATCTGATATGTACTCACCGACTGATAAATGTAGACTAGAAGGATGCCGTATCGAATGAAGACTGGTTGCTCGGGGATAAGTTGTTTCTGGAAGATGTCATCCATTGGTAATGATGAAAAATCTGTAACAAAATAAATGAAGTATCATATTGTACTTGGTATTGAAGTTTAAAGGGAACTAAGTGCAAAAAATTCCACATGTTATTGAATTGAAAAGCTAAAGATGGAATTCATTTTATGAACAAATGCACAAATGGTTGTCCAGGTAAACACGAGAATGGATTGAAAAGTTTAAGGCCTAACTCAGCGAGGGCAGCACTAGACACAATAGGGCTGTTGCATGAATTTTTATATGTCTAAGTACCAAATTTTAAAAGATATTTTTCTTTAAAGAGCATCTAATTTGAAAATATTACGAAATATCCATTTGATATTTTACAATTAGCTATTGAAATTTATATAATATTTTGAAAAAGCCACGTGATCTGAAACAGAATGTGACGTCAGAGCACACACAGTTTAACATGTGACAAACTATCGCCTACTTTTATTTATATAAATAAGGTAAACTATTTTTCTATCCGCTATGAATGACGTACTGTATGTGCTCCGACGTCACAGGACTGGGGGGCTGTTTTTCATGACTATTTCAGGCGCCAATCTTTTTATTAAATTATTTACGAAAATAAATTATTATTTTCTATATATGAAAAATACTGCATAAACTTTCATTTAAAATATTTTTTTTAATTTGAAACCAGCTCATTTTTTTGTATTTTGTGAACCACCATATTAGTATATCGGCAAAATTTTACGTTAATACGCTAATTTGCGACTTAATTATTTTTTTAGTAGGTACTAACGTCAGCATTGACAACACCAAAACAAATTCATGAATAAGATATGGAATATCGTGTCCATCATACACAATGGACTTGGAACTGCGGTAAATCAAAGAAACTATAAATTTTATTTCTAAATACCATCAATAATTGTCTTAAACACTGCAAAATCCTTATTAATTATTCTTTGAAAATGTAAGAAGCAACCCGAATTTATTTATCTGTTTAGAGCTTTCCGATATATTTAAATATCTTTTCCATACGTTCAATCCGTCAAGTTTTTCTTCTTTGCCAAAAATTATGGAATATATCTTGAATTTCTGTTGCACTCGTATACCCTTTGATCGTACACCCTGATTGATTCGGTACATTTTAATTTACATTATATAAATTTTCTTTAATTCGCTTATTTTTCGATTTTCAAAAGAAATTATACAATCAAAGCGTGAGACTTATTTTTCTGGTAAACAAAACGATGGATCTTGACGTTTACATATTTCATAGGTCTTACTGGCCGCCATTAATTTAGTTCTATAAAATTTCGCTGGTGTCACATTCTATTCTGCGGGTCCCAATATTGGCACAGAATGAATAAAAATATTAAACAAAAGAAGAAGTTGCAGATATCGTTATTGTTTCGTGCAATGTGCAAAACACTATAAAACATAAAATAGCACTTTGACCCCATACAATTTACCAACCGATATTTATCTGTCTACGGCAGAACATCATGGATTTTAAGATATAAGAAGAATAAAAAGTAAAATACAAACATTAGAAATAAAGTACTATCAAAGATGTTTTAATAAAATACGTACCTATAGCGCTAAGATTACATTGTATATTAGTAGCAATTACTTTATGGACGTGGCTACAACCCCGACTGCGAAGCCGTGTTCAAGAAATTAAAATCCCGAACAGGCTTGTCGAACCAATTAAATCATGATGAGGCGTGGTTTAGTAACGCGGGACCGTTGTTGAACACCTTACTTATCTTGGTACATTTCTCTAAAAACACCAACAAAAACCTATACCTAAGGCACAAAACTCGGCCTTTTTAAGATGTATTTAAAGAAATTGCGTAAACCACGCCTATTTGGGACTTTAATTTTTTGAACACGGTCCCGCGGTCGGGACTGTAGACATTACTTTATTCTTGTAATATATAAATATTTCATAACGACTTATTACCCATTCGCAATTTTCAAGTTTACGTCGCTTGCAATCAAACGCACATAGCCACGCGACTAGATAGAATAAGAAACAGAAACATAAGGATAAGGGAAGAAGTAGGAACGAAACCGATATTAGACTTAGAAAAGACAGCTGAGTTGGTGCGGACATCTTGCAAGAATGGATGACAAGAGACAAGTGACCTGCGAAGGAAGTTTGGAAAAACAAAATAAAAGAAAAGAGAGAACGAGCAAGGCCACAGGAAGAGTAACAAGGGACTATTGCTTCCGTTGTAATCTAGAATCATTAATTATTTTCGAAAGTATTCGTACCTATATAAATGAAGGAACTTTCAAAAAGATTTAAGTTATTCTAATTGTCAATATTTATTAAATTATTATGTTATTATGTATTATGTATACGAAGGTATACGAACTTCATTGACATTAGATTTGATAGAATACTATATTATGTTCCTTAAGTGTCTAGGAAATATGAATCATTTTCTTCAAATTATTGTCATTTATCATTATAATAACAAAAGAATTGTTAAATTGTTTTCATTTCCTGTTTCATCGTCAAACAGTTAGAATACTTCCCGTACAAAATTTAGTAGGTAATTATCAAATCCGTTAATTACTTTGCAATACATATCAGGGAAAGTATTAAAAATAAATAAAAGGTGAACGATCTGCTAATTTAACAGTTGTTACTGATTCCTTATAAATGTATTAATGTGTAACGTTTTAATAACAGTAATTTAGAATCGTCACTAACGGTGAATTATTTTTATATGATTAATAATAGTAATTAACTAGTTATGGTGCTGGAAAATTTTCGCAATGCATTGTATTATATTCGGAAAGCATATCTACATTATTATGTGCAGAAATCATAAAGTGCATATTGCATAATAAAATTTTATGTATGTACTGTAACCGATACAACGGGACTTTAAACTATTCTTTTACCTACTAATTTTTATTCTAGGATACATTACAATGTACAAGAGTTCTCAATTTCTATAAGATAAAGTTAATGGTATTTGTTCAATAAATGTTACACAGTTTGCAAACATAGATTTTAACTGTTTTGAAATTTATCTGGTATAGTTCTTACAAATTTCATACAGATAACTATTGTTAAGGTGAAAGTATTTATACATATTTTTTTTATTAGTTTAGGGTTATTAAGAGAATTTAATTCTACTACAAAAGTAGTTGGTGTCTGGTTATTTTTTTAGACTTATTTATAAACTAATTTAATGGTTAGTTTTTTGTCTAGTTTTAATTGTTGTATAAATTTAATGGAATTTATTTAAAAAAAATTATAAATTGTCGAGTGAACTAGCGTTAGGTATTTTTTAAGCAAATCTGTCGTTTATTTTATTAATTATAAAAACTCCCGTGAGAGTTTTACTCTATTTTAACATTACATATCTGAGCTCACTTGTATAAAAACACATGACAAATAACATATTTGAATTTCATTTCCATCTGTCGTAAATACTTAAAAACCCATCATTTTAGAATTCTCTGTCATTTTGAAAACGACTATACACCATTCGTTGAGACGAGAGAATGTGGAACTAATTCTTGAACAGATACAAGTCATTTTATTGGTTCAGCTTCAAAATTTTCCTGTTTTGACCAATAGAATGACATACCTCTGTTTAAAATTTAGGTCCACATTCTCTCGTCTCAGCGAATGGACTTATTGGTGTTTGATAATACGATTGTTTTCCTTTTTACCTCCCACTGCCCTTGGTAAAGGAGGTATAGGGATCATGCTAAAAATCGCTTATCGAGATTTTGGTTAATGACCCATGTTTTAAGGCACTTAGAATCAAATTTTTACATTTTCACGATGATGTCTGTGTGTATGTGCGAATCCTCTCCTCTAACTCATATACTATCATTCAGAAAATTTTGAATCATTGTATTTCTACCTTCTTCTAATATAGGAAAAAGCCATAACATTTTGGTGTAAATCAGATAACCGGAAATGGCACTTTACTTGAAGCTCTGTTTACAAGATTTATGTTATTATAAAAATGGGGTCTCGTGGCCGCGTGTCTAAGTGTCAAGTCGCGAATCTGGGGAATCGGGTTCGATCCCGACCGGTGCAAATAATTCATCATTACCGATATCTGTGTACAAAGCAGATTGGCACACCCAGCAATGGGTAATAAGCCGTGATGATATATTTATTTATAAAAATTAACGATTATTAAATTTTCTACAGGTATGCATTAATACTTTTTCTGAATATTTTATGGATAAATTTATAAAATTATCTATAATATAAATCTCGGAGCCTATACGTTTTAAAGAAACACAACTCCTTGATTACACAATTCATATCTCAAGTCTCAAATGATGCTCAAATATATGTAACTGACCGATAAATGTCACTGTGAAAGAACTCATCATTTCAAATTAATAATAGTAACGCTTTAAAAAGAAAATAGTAAATAGAGCCATAGTTATATGGAATGGACAGTTTCCAGCATAAGTAAATATGTATATATAAGTATATACAGGATGGTGGCGTTTAGGGGTGAACATAGGGATTTAACATGGGATTTTAGTTTTTTGCAATTTCCTGCTCCTGTTCATTTTACGGCAAAAACTGTAGAGTACAAAATTGTTCAGGATTAAAAATTGCATACAAAAATGTATTTACATTTATTATTATGTTTTTGGTTTCTTCACAATTTTAAAAAGAAATTTCAAATTTTCTGTTAATTTGTAGCAATAGCCATGACTTATAACTCAAATGTTTAAACATAATATGTCATTCAATTTCTGTCAAATTTTCGAAATTTTCTCTAATAAAAAGTTAATTTAATAATAAATGTTTATTCGAATGAGGAACGAGTTTTCATTATAAAAAATTATTATGGTGGAAATAGTTTTAGAAGAATACGTGATTTGTTTTCCATAAAGTACGAAAATACAATTTCTAAACTTGTTAAAAAATTTGAGAATACAGCTAGTGTAGCTGTGTACGAAGGTAATGAAGGAAATAATACTAATAATAGAAAATGTCCTAACGAAGTGAATGAAGAAATGGTATTGGCTATGATAAATCAAAATTCTACGTAGTATAAGATAATTTCTTTCACCTTACATTAGTTGTGATTGTGATCTCATATTTTTTAACTATTTATGAAACTGTTGATATATTTGGAATTGGTTTATTATTAAATGGTATACCTAATAAAAAATATGTATTAAAATTAAAAGTTGTTTGTTTTTATTTAATTTTTAAGTTTACGTTTAGAAAAAAAATTTGACAACCAGAAAAAAATAAATTCCATGGCTATTGCTACAAAATAACAGAAATTTTGAAATTTCTTTTTAAAATTGTGAAGAAACCAAAAACATAATAATAAATGTAAATATATTTTTGTATGCAATTTTTAATTCTGAACAATTTTGTACTCTACAGTTTTTCTCGTAAAATGAACAGGAGAGCAGGAAATTGCAAAAAACTAAAATCCCATGTTAAATCCCTATGTTCACCCCTAACCGACACCACCCTGTATATATATATATATATATATATATATATATATATATATATATATATATATATATATTTAAATTTATAATTAAATGGCGGGGGGTATTGTCTTGGCCACATCAGATTTTTAATTTTAATTCTATTTTCAAATAAAATTTACAAAATTTCCAATGCTATTTTAGAGGTTACAAAACGTGCAAAATAAAATCTGTTTCATGATTCAGGTGTAGAATTTAATTTTCGCAAGGAAAAATGATTTCCTCATATGGCACGCTTTTAATTAACACACTGTATAACAATGTACTCATTACATTTTGGATTATTTTTAAAATGCAATAACATTTTCAACTGACTAGTTAGTTCCATGAGGAAGCGACCAGGCATAGCATTGATTTTGGTTAAATTTAACCTTGAATAGTTCAGCTAAGGCCCGATATTTTCATCACCAGTTAAACAATCTGTTATAGTTTGTGTCAAGATAAATGCACATTGACTTTTCCGCCTATCTCAGCATGTTTATTTGTTTAAGCGATTTGTGAGGGTAAAAGAACAAAATTATTCACAATTTTTTCCAATTACCAAATTTAGAAATTAAGCAGAAATTAGGTATTAAAATTCATAATAAAGTTACTGCAGTTATAATTTATTATTCAATAATATGTTTATATTTTTTTTACAGTTTTCAAATATTAAAAATATAAACATAAATTAACAATCAGCAATAATGCTGCAATCCGCTCCTAGCCGCCCAGGTAAGGAAATACCCCGGGGTGATGGGTTGGACGAACTTAGGAAGTCCAAGACAATGTGCATTTATCTTGACACAAACTATAACTTAACTATCAGTTAAAAGAAAAACGTAGCATCGATATTGTATCATAAGTTGTAAAAATGACATATATGTCAAATTTTTGATGCCATATTGCTCTTATAAACGACAGTTAAGTTAATATACTGTTTTATCGGTGATGAAAATATCAGGCCTAAGTATAATAATAATAATTATTGGGTGCTGTGAAATTCAGCAAAAGTTCACTGTAAGTTGAAGTTGAAACAGATTATAACAGAATGTAGGTGCCATAAAGCATGTACAAGAGTAGTTAGGAGCAGATCTTGATCTGAACGAAGTGGCAAGTAATAAATAGTTCTTTTAATTAAGAATATTCAACAATAAAATAATGAAAATTAAGTTAAACTGCCTGGGAAGAAATGTGTAACTATGTGAAGTGCTGTAAATTGCATTAAAATAACTAACAATTCCAACAAAGTATACGTTATAAAGTAGATCTCTGAATTCCTATGTGTACTTTACTGTATGTATGTTACCATGTCCGACATACTAAATACATGTATGTAACAATTACATGACAAGTGTATTATAATAATTTAAATCCGGGTCATAAGATGACCAGTCCAGATTTCGTAATGCCTTGACCACAAACAAAGATAGCAACGTCAAAAATTAAAACAAAGTAAGCGTGTGATATGGGACTACTGAAAAAAATCTGATGTGGCCAGCACATTATCTTCCGTCAGTTATATTAGGTATTTACGAAAATTCTACCGGTGAACTGTTACCGGTAAACAGCTTTTTTTCAGGTTATAGCTACCGGAATCGATATTTTAAGAACGCAAGTAAACAGGGTAGATCCATAACCTATTGTAACGTTTTTATTTATTTGGGTGAAGTGTAAATATTAGACAATTGTTATTAATGAAAATAAAAGTTTATTATAATGATAAATAGATATTAAATATAATTAAAGATGATAAATATAACGAACACTACGATTAAACAAACATTAACATTAATTAAGACTAAGAATATTATAAAACACTTAAACACTAAGATTATTTATTTCAACAATATATAGATCACTTATTTATTTATACAAATATATTTATTTATATTCACCACTTGTCTACTATCTGTTTATATCACCAACTGTTTAACACGCAACGAATATTTATATCAGACTGTCCAGTGCCTTCGCCAACGGTGCTTATATACCGTAGCCGAAAATTCGAGAACTCACGAGAATACTTCTAGATACAACACAATAGGTTACATCAACCGCGTAATTATGCAGGCGCCGGCCAGTCGGTTGCGTCATCGCTAACAATAGACGCACGCTCGTCCCTGCGACAGCGGCGGCGACACCGACGGGGACAGAGGCGGTAACAGTGGCGTCGAGGGCGGGCACTGCACATTACACTATGAAAAAATTTGAAAATTTAAAACAGGTTAGAAATTTGACGGAGTTAACACAGTCGGTAGATCTACCGGTAGTATTTTGGTAAATGCGTATGTATTTCCTATAAAATACATACAGAAAGTGCCTTGCAAAAGATTCTAAATTTCTTGTATGTACATTACCTTTCGACATTTATTGTATGTATTTTATACAAATTCCATACAGAAAGTTTCGAGCAAAAAGATCATATTTTGCGAGTAAAATTATAACACAAATATACTACGAATATGTCAATTGCACTTGACACTGACATCTTTCAATCAGAATTTTTTTTAATATAGTAGCTGTTTCTAGCATAGTTGGCTAATTTATGAAATTTAATTTCTTTATAATTTTATAACTCTATGGGGCCAATTCTATAACTCAGTGGTTAATTTTTAACCACTGGTTAAATGTTTTAACCAATCAAGAATGTTGACATATAACACGTAAAGGGAATTTTAATTTTCAAATCAATATCTATTGGATAAAATTTTTAACCAGTGGTTAAAAATTAACCACCGAGTTACAGAATAGGGCCCTATCCATTTAATATGAAGTATAAAATACAGTCAAATCGTATAGAGAATGCAATGTTCTTTAATATTTATAATAACATTAAATGTGAAAAAATGATATTTAACATCGTTTTTTAAGAAAAACTGTTAAAATCTTCAAAGGAGGGTACTTCCAATTGTCCAATTATAACCAAAATCTAATCAGCTCTTCATATGAATGCAACGAAGAGGAATACGACAGAATTATAATTTTTGGAATTGTAGTACGAGTATTAGAGTTATCGTAGACGAAAATTTTGTTACACACACACATTCACACATATAGACATCATCGTAAAAATAGTAAAATCGTATTCTAGGGACCTTAAAACGTGCTTATTCATTAAAAACTCACCACCGAATTTTTTGACCAAAGACAATACCTTCCTTACCTAAAGGTGACGGAAGGTAAAAATGGGTAGCAGTAATTTTATTTCAAATTTTTCATATTTCGAAAAAATTTAATTAATTTTAACAAATTATAAAAAAGTAAAGGGATTAAGAAAGACCAGCCACTACACATTTTAGGAATGTAGACTACACGAGATAACGTTATCCATTCGTCATATCTAATGGCTTTCTTAATTTCGTAAGATTCCAGAAATTTGTTTAAGGGAGCCAACTTTTGTTTCGTCATACTTATCTATTGTATGAATGAGATTTCGAGTAACTGTTGAAATCTAATCTAGTCGAGAAACTTATCCTTACTTAAATACTAATATTAATTATTTTTATTGTTCCAGGGGCTGAACTATATTCCAATTCCCACATATCACCAAATTCAGCAAAAGACAATGAAGTCATAACAACGCAGTTACCAATCCTCACATCAAACTCAGAAGAACTAATATTTCAAGAAACTATGAACCTAGCACCAATAGATCCACAAGAATTCACTCCATCTCACGTAATAGTCACTCGTTCAGTACACCAAGACTCCCCAACAAAAACCAACGGATTTGACGACGATATCCTGGTGTTTAAAAACTTCCCAGACTCAAGTGAACAAAATGAAATTCTGAGCGGAAGATCTGTTAATCTTATACAGCCTACAAAGACCTATAAAGAAGCAGGAAAAATGAAAAAAGTTTCGGCCACAGAAGAAGTAAATTTTTCGGGGGAAGTCAAAGGGGCTCCTCAACCCAGACGGTTGGAGGAGCCCCAAGTGAGACCCACTGCGGTGATGACGAGTTTTGTTACATACTCTCCTGAAACCATTCGGGGAAGACAGGCATCGCCAGATATACAAGATATTATAACAGGAATAGTTAAATTGTTGAATGGTAATGTAAATGTTCAAGCTAATACTCAACCAGCCATGGGACGACCTTTGAGGCCTATATCTACCCGAATCAATAACCGAGGACCACCGAGAATTACCGATATTCCCCCTCTACCACCAGATTTTGACATACCGCTTCCCCCACCACCAAGTGGAATGTCCCCACCAAATAACTTACCACCGCTAAATAACTTACCCCCACCACCAGGCTCATTAAATAATTTACCCCCATCACCCAATATTGGGCTACTATCCCCCACCACAAAGCAACCAACCCCCTACCCTTTCGAATTACCTAATCACAAAACATCTCCCGTAAAACCTTACCCAATTCCAGAACCCATAGTCCCATTTCGTCGACCAATCACAATCCCTCCATGGAGGAAACCTCCAAGAAGACATCCAGGTCCACCAAGACGTCCTTTACCTCCCTATAAGCCTTTACCACCTTATACAGAAGAAGGAGTGACTTATTCCAATAACAGTCAAGATATACTGACCCTAAACCTGGGGTCAGATATGCAAATAATTCCTATAACAGATGAACCACCGGAAGTACCAATGGAAGTTGAAGATAATGAAAGTATGGCACAGGAAGTTACTATGGTACCAGAGACAACATCGGAAGGAAGTACGACGAGTCAACAACCGCCGGAAAAAGAATATAAGGATAAAGAATTGCAGGAAAAGAAAAAAGATAAGGAAAAGAATTCTTCGAAAATGGATAAATATAATAGCAAATTTATTGTTAGTACAAGTAGTGAAGTTAATGAAAAAAGTAAAACCATACAACCTAGTCCAACTCAAACAGAAGTAATTATGAATTCAACTACAACTTCGACAGAAATTAATTCCACTACAACAGTAGAACCTTCTATATTGGGTGAAGGTATAGGCGAAGTAACTCCAATTTTAGAAACTTCTATTCAAGAACTATTACCGTCTACTACTTCTACTATAAGTACAACTGTAACTGAAGCTTTACCTACTATTTCTACAACGTTAAACATCACTGAATCCAGTACACAGACTTCTGTTCAGACTACTACAAGCAGTACAAGTACGTATACTATTTTAGTCACAATTTTATTGTAGGATCTTAACTCTTTAAAGGCCAAATGTCAAAAATTGAAATTTTTTTAATAATAATGGTACAAAATATCGTTCCTGATTGGGATTCCTTTTTTCCAAAGTAATTTAATTATAAAAAATAAATAAAACTAATAAAAACGTATAAAACTAATAAACTATGTAAACTTCTCATCTACGAATACAATCCCCAAAATTAGTTTTAATAACAATAGCTGCATCTTCTTACCCATTTTGTGTAAATACATACGATAGAAAACAAAGATCCCCGTAGAATTTTTGGTAGTCGCGAAATTCTTAAGAAATTATCTGTAACATATTTCCCAATTAGTTTTAGGGGTCACGAAAAGAAATAAGTTGCGCACCACTAATCTATACAACCATCAATTTATAAAATTAGTACCATTTTGGCTTTACAGTTCAACGTCTGAAATTTTATGCCATTTGCAGTTAGAAAACACTGGAAAAATCTGCCTAATATTTTTTTGGGCCCTTAGATCCCTCTTAGTTTTAAATGCTTCAATTAATAATAAAAAATAAATTGTCAAGAATCAAATACAATGAATTTTACACAAGATATGACCATGTTTTAATATACAATTATAAAAAGTTTATAATAGTCGACGTCAATGAAATGGAAAAATCGTTAAAACTTCTGAACCCACAAAAACATATCCGATTTTG
The DNA here is from genome assembly GCA_963082715.1 of Harpalus rubripes. Taxonomy (NCBI): domain Eukaryota; kingdom Metazoa; phylum Arthropoda; class Insecta; order Coleoptera; family Carabidae; genus Harpalus; species Harpalus rubripes. Next base: position 26,413,691 of record OY720456.1, read on the forward strand.
ATGATTTTTTTTTAATGTTTGTTATATTCAATTATTCAAAATCAGAAACATTTCAGTTAGGGCGCTCAATTATTTATATAGGATGTCCGGATTTCGATAGCCATCATTGGGATCTCGGAAACAATAAGAGATACGACTTCGGTTATATGGAACATGTTGTGCGTCTTTGGGAGGCCATCTTAAATGTGCTTTTGTTTTGCCAAAAATTCTCATAGGTTGCTAGATAATGACGGAATACAGAAGTTGCTCGATATTTTTCATTTTGAAATTATTTCTAAACTATCAGTAATCGAGAAAATTGTTTCAAATAGAAAAGTTGGATAATTTTATTATCTATTCGGCAATTTGATTTTTATTATATTTTACCTACATATTTAAACCAATCTTTACCATAATTATGAAAGGAAAAATTTTTTGTTCGCAGTTTTGGGGTGTACACAAAGAAAAAAGTACATAATATTACAAAAACCATTTTAATCCATTATATTTTATATTAATTAGTAATACAATATTATAAAATTTATTGTGAAAAATCTAAAGTTTGAATGGTAAAACATATTTAAAATACAATAACCTATACACCAATCGAAAGAAATAAAAAATGAGTATTTTTCAAAGTAATAATCAAAGACGGGTTCCATTTAAAAAAATTTAAGTTTGTGTTATATCTCGAAAAATTATCGATAGATAAAATATTTTCGTACGCCACTGATAGACACTAAAATTATCTAACTTTTCTATTCGACACATTTTTCTCGATTACTATAGTTTTATAAATAATTTCAAAATGATAAAAACCGACCAACTTCAGTAGACCGCCATTATCTAGCAACCTATGAGAATATTTTGCAAAACAAAAGCATATCTAAGATGCCCCCTCAAAGGCGCACGATATGTCTCATATAACCGAAGTCGTATTTCTTATAGTTTTCGAGATCCCAATGGTGGCTTTCCAAATTCGGTTACGCTTTATAAATAATTTAGTGCCCCAGCTGGAATGTTTCTGATTTTGAATAATTGAATATAACAAACGTTTAAAAAAAATTCATCAAAATCGAAACTCTTTATGTGGGTTTAGAAGTAAAAACTTTATTGCCTCTACTCTACTTCCGAAGTAGCGCTATTTTTTAAATTTTATTTTATTTTATAGTTGGACAAGAACAGGTTTCATATTTTTGTCCTATAATATTGGAAATAAGTGCTATTTGTAATTTAATTTATTTTTATATCTCTAATTTAAATATTAAATAACACTTGACAGTTGAAGTAGCGATTTTTTGGAAGTAGCGCTACTTCAAGAGGTGAAAATACGGGCGATTGTTATTTAAAAGTTTCAAGGATGTTGTATAGACAACTAATTTTAACTACATATATTAATATATAGTAAGTTTAGGGTGGTTTAGATTTGTGTTGACAAAATCTTGGTTACCGTTTTCGTTCTTGCGCTATTGTGATGTTGCCATAACTCTTATGTAGCCGGCTAGTACGTAAGGAGATGGATGTTATAAGTAAGGTGTTAAGAAAGAAGAAGTTTCTGATTGTAACGAATAAAAGAGCTTGTAGGAACGGGGACGACTGTACGGTTATAGGATTTCGGTTTTGTGTCAATCCATTTTGAGGGAAATGTATGATTGAATGTCTTCAATTACAATTGTTTTTATAATATTTCTATCTTCCAGATAAGGACCAATCTTCGAGCACAGGTTTCCCGTACTACCCTTATCGCCCCCGTCCAGGAATCGTCCTGGACGACACCGAATACAAACCAGGAGTTCATCGCCAACCACCTCTCATAACCGCCCGCCCTCCTATCGGCCAAATTGGAGAAATATTCGATGTTACTGTATCCGCCATTCAAGGTCCTTCTGGAAGCAGTAATTCCAACGCAGGATCAGGCAAACCTTTCATAATTCCTGTGGACATCGACCAAGTACATACGAAGGATGTCATCACGGCTGCAAGTGGAACCGAAGGGTTTGTAAGCATCGATGGAAAGAGAACGTATTTGAATTTATTTGGAGATCAGACGAGTAGCCAGGTTATAAAAGCGACACCGACGAAAAGTACGACTCATTCGGTTAGTGCGACAGGGTATGCGGTACCGCATACGGAATCGCCGAAAGCTAAACCGATACAGAGGAGGCCGGGGTATAGAAGGCCCAGTCATCCACCAGTTAGGTAAGAATGTGTAAATAAGTAAATGGCCTCAATGTTTTTATAACCCTGAGTATACCATTTTACGGTACACAGGTTTCCGTAATGATGATATATTATTACCAAAGAAGGAATTAAGGAATCAAATATTATATTCAAGGCATAGTTTTCTGATGTGAAAAGTGCACCACAATTAATTGACTTTGGCATTACTTTTATATTCCTGCATACGACAAATATGTTCACAGAATTATTTAAATTTTTGTAGTTTTGGAACAACAAGAATAGTTATTTGAATACTAAGGGTTGAAAGTAGTTCTTTGCAGATCGAAGCTACAAATAGCGAGGGTTGCAACTAATTAAGGTCTGCAAAGATACAAAGTTTAAATCAAAAGTATACAGAACCTTTTTCTAAGGTATGTCAGAAAGATTAATAAATTTTTAAATACAAATAATATATTTTGTAATTTTTCATTTATATCAATGCAACAATGAAAGTAATACACTAGTCTGCAAAGAAGGTACCTACTTCGTACACGGTACACCGTTACTATTAGCAACAGTCTGCAATTATTCAGTTTCTGTATCCAAATGATGTTCGAAAAACCTACTTTTCCTACAAACACTATTAAAAATTGAATTTTTAACACGGCATACTTCAATTAAAAATGCGATATTTTAATTCTAGTGTTAAAAGTAAATTACCTTGGTAATGACGAATGGAACAACAAATCGACATGTTTGACATTTGTCAAAAAAAAATTACAAATAAAAATTTAAATGAAATAAATGTGTTTGTAGAAAAAATAGTGTATGATATAGGTGTTAAAAGTGATTTTATTTTGTTCGAAGTTTTGGATCACTCCGCTTCGCGTCGTGTTCCAAACATCCTTCTCACAAAATAAAATGTCACTTTTAACACTTATATTATAAATAACTATTTTATCAACTGTAGAAAAACTATATTTCAAAAATATTCACTTATAAAAATATATTCAGATATATGAAAAGTAGAACATTTAATACAGAATGGCTTAGACATATATTTGTAAACTAAACAGATTGTCAATTTATTATTAGTTGGTGTGACGATTCTATAAATCAAAATGATATTATAAAACTTTATAGAAATGATTTTTCAATCTTTTTACCCGACGTCTCGACTAGTGATGTGCCATTTGAAAGTTCCATTTTGAAAGTTTCAATTGAAAAATTTCTAAAAGGAAAGTTTCAATGGGCCCGTCCAAGTCATCGACTTTTTAGAAATTACATATCGCATATGAATTTTGAATATAAATAAATGAAAACGAAATAAAAATTGCTATAGATTTTGTATTTTTATACCTATAATAATGTAATTAAAGTTTTTAGCGTAAAACGATCGCCATGTTGTGACGTCAGCGTCATTAGTCGTCCAGTTACCTTGTCAAAATGTCACTGTACAGTGGACCATGCATATTTTGCTCATGAATTCGCGATTGGCTTTACACATACTCTAACACGCACATATTTAATATATCCGAGTAAGTTTTTATTAAGATGAAAAGAAAATTTACTTATTAAATAAATAAAATTATAATTTGTTTTAATTATTGTAATCTTAATACTTGTCATTGTTGTAACCATTTAGTAAATAGAAATGTAAATGTTGGATTACTTTTTATTATGAACTATGCTTTGATTATTGTAATCAATACTGTCATTGTTGTATTTAATTATAAATAGGAAATAGTTTAAATACTATTCTAATTATAATAATGACACTTGGTGAGTATAATAACCTGCAATATTATATTAAAGAAAATCTTAAAGTCACATTAATTATAGCGAATGATTAATCTGATTATGAAAACGAGCAAAAATTATTAATTTTACTTACCTATATTACCATTATTAATGGTACCGTATGTCGGTTCTCTCTACTTATGACGGAGTGACACTAACGTCACAACTTTCGCGCTAAAACTTTAATAATTATTTTTGGCGTTATTACGCATAATTTCAAGAAAACAAAAAATACGGAATTTCTATTTTTAAATTCTTCATAACATATAAAAAATTCAAAAAAAGTTGGACGGGCCCATTCTTAAATTTCATGAAACTTTCAGAAGCTACACTGCGCAAGCGTCTTGCAAGTTATGTTTGGTTAATCTACATGCTGAAACTTGTATATTTCTCAAATATAAAATTCAGGATACAATACAGTTTAAGTATGGTGAAAATTAAAGGCAGAATTTGACAAAATTTCAATGAAATAAATACAAAAGACAATAAAATACTTTCTATTTTAAATAGTTTAATACTTATTTTTTACATTTTTGTATTACATTTTGAATAATAATTTTTTATTTTGTTGGAAAGACGTAACACCGACTTGTTGAATGATAAAATGTAATGTAATGGATTTCTCGGTGGTTGTAGTTTTCCCTGATGAAGTGGTAAAATAACCACGAAATATTGGAATTTAAATAAAATTAACATCAATGAGAGTTTTGTCTTTTGTATAAAACCTCCGCCCTACAACCACCGAGAAATCCATTACATTACATTTTATCAATTTTTATTTTGTTTTCCTTATTTATTTTCAAATTAGTTAATTGGAGATTCAAATATTTCAAATTCAACTGACAAATGTTAAGTTTCTTAAAATTTAAATGAAACTTTGATTGAAATTAACAGTGAAACCTTTTGTGAAACTTTCAATAAAATTTTCATTGAAACTTTCAAAAAAATAAGTTTCCAAAATTTGCACATCATTAGTCTCGACACAGAATAAATGAAAATAATTGAAACCCCCGTATTTACCCGCTACGTTTTAACGTTTAATATAATAACGCAATAATTTAACCGATTTCGTATCTCTTACAGTTTTCGAGATCCCAATGCATTCACATTCACACATTACCTGAGTCATTTAGTCTACTTCGATTTAAATAAAAAAATTCATCGCTTAGAAGCAAGTGACATAAGGCTTAAATTTGGTCACCCACTAATTTCCCTAATCTAGCACATATGTAGGTGCATCAATTTCTATTACAGTATTCCAAACGGTGTATTAAATATATTGATTGAAATGATGTATAATAGAATATCACATATACTATAAATTTTAGTTTTTATGTACCAGAACTGTGACAAATGATTATTCTTTTACAGGATTGATACTTGCATTGTGGGCGACGCATCTACTTGCGACCAATCTCAAAACGAAATCTGCCGTACAGAACTTGGAGTAAGTTCTTGTCATTGCCGACCTGGCTATGCCAGAAGAAAACATCGAGAACCATGCCGTAGAGTAGTAGCAGTTCTCATGTCTTTAAGAGTCGACAGAATGTACGATCACAGAATTTCTTGGGGGTCCGACTTAGCGGATCCAAATAGCGAACACTATCAGCAACTTGCTTACGAAACAACACGAGCAGTAAGTACTCGTAAATACAAAAACGAATTGTACAAAATATTTAGTTCAACATCTTTATATTTTATTGTTTCTATGTGATTCTAGATTGATTCAGCAATGTCCATGACTCCTTTCAGTGACGAATTCCTAAACGCAAAAGTAAATAGTGTATATAAAGGAGACAGATCCCAAGGACAAGCCGGAGTCTTCGTAAATGTAACTCTGCAGTTAGAAGAAAATGCAGAAACCGCTAGACCACAAGTCAGAGCTGATATACAAAAACATTTATTGGGTGTAATTCAAAGAAGAAGTAACAATGTTGGGAACAGTGCTTTGTGGGTGGATAGTCCACCTGGTTCCGTCTCCAATTTGCACGGTAAAAAAGAGAATTTAATTGTTTAGGTTTTAATTCAAATCTTTGGAATAGTGTCCAAAAATGCTTATGCAATATTTTTTATATTTGTAGAAAATAATTTCTTTAATTGTGTCAGCTCTTACATGGAGAAACTTATAAAATAATTGTGGAACTTAAAACCAAGTATTTTCAATAATTTAAATTTGTAGAAAATAGTTTCTTGATTGGATTTGGATATTAGGAAAATAAATTCTGGGATGCAGTCATGTAATTATTAATTATTTACTTTACCTTTCGATTCTACTAGGATCATCCTCAGGAAGAAATATTTTTTTTACAATTACAGACGTACAATAAAATAAAATAAAATTTACCTCCCGCTACCCTTGATAAGGGAGGTATAGGGATCGTGCTAAAAATCGCATATCGAGATTTTGGTAAATGACCACGTTTTAAGGTCTCTAGAATCCAATTTTAACATTTTCACGATGATGTCTGTGTGGATCCTCCACTCTAACTCAAATACTACCATTCAGAAAATTTTGAAATCTTGTATTTCGACGAAACCTTGTATTTTGAACTTTTTCTGTAAAAGGTAAGAGAGATTTTGGTGAAAATCGGATAACCGGAAATGGCACTTTACTAGAAGCTCAAAATAGTTTTTCTTCGAAAAATACCTTTAAATGTTATTTTTTCGAGAATAATGTTATAATAAAAATTAAAGATTATTAAATTTTCTATAGATTTGCATTAATGCTTTTTCTATATATTTTATGGATAAATTTATAAAATTATCTATAATTTAAATTCCAGAGCCTACGCTTTAAACAAACAAAATGCAGTTATTCAAATGTATGTAACTGACAGATAAATGTCACTATCAAAGAACTAATCATTTCAAAATAATATTAGTAACGTTTTAAAAAGGAAAAAGTAAATAGAACAATAGAAAAGGAATTCAATACAGTTTCCACCATAAGTAAATATGTAGGTATTTATTTAGATTAATAAAAATTAACGATTCACAAAAATATTTAAGCTAATCTTCATTATTACATTAGTGAATTCTATTCTATCCCGGTATTTAATATGTAATCTTCATTTTATTATAGTTCCGGTGGCTCAATGGTTAGAGCAACGCCTCATGCCATGAGTGCCCTCGGGGCTCTGGGTTCGAATCCCACTAAGGCATGGATGTGTATGAATGTGAACCCACTCTGTAATTGGGATTTAATCCTATTGAGGGGTTTAAAAAAAGGGTTACTTGGATTAGAGTAGAGTATATTTTAAGAAATAATCTGTCAAAATTAGAGTAAAATTCGCTACCAAAAAAATTAATCTTTTTTCTGACTCGGGCTGTAAATGGCGGGAGGTATTGTGTTGGCCACGCCAGATTTTTTTATTTTATTGTACGTCTTTAATTGTAAAAAATAATTATTTCTTCCTGAGGATGATCCTGGTAGGATCAAAACGTTGAAGTAAATAATAAATAATTACATATTTCATTACTGCATTCCAGAATTTATTTTAATATTTTATATTTGTCTGCTATAAGTCAATTATTTGTCCGTTAAATATTTATATACAAGTGTCTGAAAAGTGAGGCCCATGCTTTTGAAATTCGATATAGGAGGCTAAAACAAATCGAAAATTATGATTGAAAAATTTTCTTCTTTATCAATTCTTTTATAGAAAATTTTGCCGATGTAATTTCATTAGCAACTAGATTAAATTGTTGGTTCCGACATAATTTGCACCCACACATAATGGAATACAAGTGCTGCTATAGCGTAGATAGACGAAAATATGTTACAGAGTTCATGCTTCCATATGATAAACCATTTGAATGTTTGCCTTGAAGTAGGAGGCAATCTATTTGAACACATTTTATGCCATAAATGTGGAAAATATCTTGTTTTCTAATATTATTAGATTTTAATAAACATTAAGGGTTAAATTCAGAATAGCCTCCTTTTAACACAGAAATAGTTTTTCATGAGCTTAACCAACAAATGTATAATAACAAACATGAAATAAGACAACTATAGAATAAACAATAAACTGTCCATAAATGGGATTAAAACATATTCTCGGAATCGGAATACCTAATATGGAAAAAGGAAATTATTTATTACTACCGCTGTAATGTTAATATTTGTTGTTTATTAATATCTTTATATAACGAATGACAATAAAAATTTCCACTCTTCATTTCGATCAATCAAATCCGAAAATACACGGGCGTTATTTTAATCTAAATGTAAAAATAAGCAAGGTCTACATTTCGTAATTTTGTAGAATAGTAAAACTTATGGCCGTTTTATGGTTAAATCTGTAAATAGTGAACAAAATCGCAACAAAATCTGCCACTCTTATGAATAATTTTATATTAATCAACAAAAATATATGTTTTTGTCAGTGATTTTACAGATTTAGACTTACAGTTTTGATTATAATACGGCCATAAGCACTAGAGCCCTCAGAGATTTTATTGAGATATTAATTTAAAAAAGCAAGGTTACCTTCAATTTAGTAGATCACTCTACTTTTATTCTCTTCCCCATTTCATCCCTATTTCTTTTTCCCTTTTATCCATTTCTATCCACACATCTACGAGCACTCTACGAGTAATATTATTTCCACACTTTTCAACTCATTTCTCTTTTTTTTCAGACTTAGACGAGTGTTCATCAACTGACTTGCATGACTGCCATGCGCACGCGCATTGCGTGAACGTGTTTGGCGGTTTCCATTGTGAATGCATGGATGGTTTCCGAGATCCATGGGCGGATAATCGACATCGGGCTGGAAGGCAATGTGAACAATGCTCCTCACAACACTGCAACAATAGGGGGGAGTGTAGGTACCAGCAACGGCAGCAAGTATGCATGTAAGTTAGAAAATAAATAAATAAATAAAAAAAAGCGGATTATCCATTTCTGGACTGGATGTATCAATTCATTTTTATTGTCATAAGTATTTAGAAAAGGAAAAGGGCGATAGCGCTTACCAGACGTCACCTCACGGGCATTCAAAGCTATCGTGGAAAATAAAGAATATAAAAAATTAAACATAAAATTGTTTTTATGTCATGCTCGATTCCATTTCAATTAAAACTAGAAACAGGGCTAATATTATTTTACGGCTACCTGGGTTTCGTGGACGAATGCGTATACACCGATTTTTTAAATGAATGAATAAATTTATGAATAGCTACGTAATTTAAATAATTAATAAAGTATTAAATAACAATTAATTATAAACTAATGGACTTTTCAATTATTGGCAAACTTTTGATCCATATTTTTGTAAATTCTAGATCGATCTTAAATAAATTTTATATAATATAAAATACCTATTTGATAACTATTAACTACTGGACTTTTTAATTAATGTGTCATTTCCAAAAATAAATATTGACAAACCTTTTATCCATATTTTGGAAAATGATAGATGATTAAATAAATTTTATATATGTGTAAGTATTTGACCACATCTTGAGGAATAAAATCTGGTGTGGCCAACACAAAACCTCCCGCCATTTACCGTCCAAGTCACAAAAAAAACTAATCTTTATTTTCGGATTAGCGAATTTTACTCTAATTTTGGCAGTTTATTTCTTAAAATATAGTCTAATCTAATCCAAGTAAATGCCTTTTTTGATAATAAAATGAAGATTAAATTTTAAATATCGGGATAAAAAAGAATTCACTAATCCAAAAATGAAAATTAGCTTAAACTTTTTTGCGAATCATTAATTTTTATTAATCCAAGTACATGACTAAATATTTACATACGATGGAAACTGTATTTATTTCTTTTTCTATTATTCTATTTACTTTTTCCTTTTTAAAACGTTACTATTATTAATTTGCAATGATTAGTTCTTTGACAGTGACATTTATATGTCAGTTACATACATTTGAATAACTGCGCAACCAAGGAGTTTTGATTGTTTAAAGCGTACGCTTCGGAATTTAAATTATAGATAATTTTATAAATTTATCCACAAAATATATAGAAAAAGTATTAATGCAAATCTGTAGAAAATTTAATAATCTTTAATTTTTATAATAATATTAATCTCGAAAAAATAACATTTAAAGGTATTTTTCGAAGAAAAACTATTTTGAACTTCTAGTAAAGTGCCATTTCCTGTTATCCGATTTACATCAAAATCTAATGGGCTCTTTCCATAGGTAATAGTAAAAGTTCGAAATACAAGGTTTCATAATTTTCTGAATGATAGTATTTGAGTTAGAGTGGAGGATCCACACATGCACAAAGATATCATCGTGAAAATGTTAAAATTTGATTCTAGGAACCTTAAAACGTGGTCATTTACCAAAATCTCGATATGCGATTTTTAGCACGATCCCTATACCTCCCTTACCAAGGGTAGCGGGAGGTAAAAAAATATATTAATAATTATTAAGTCGTAGTAAGTGGACGAATGAAAATTTATTTTAACGAAGAAATAAATTGTGAAAAATTTATGAACTTTACCGGGATTTTTCACAATCTCTTTCTTCGTTAAAATAAATTTTCATTAATCTTATAGCTACGACTTAATTCGTACAATGGATCACTATTTAACAATTTCATAAATATTTATGTAATCTCAAGTAATGTTATAGAATTATTGAATTTTTTCTTTCCATGTTTATATTTTTCGTATTAATAAATTGTAGAAAGTAAATTCAAACGGTAAGGGTTTACAAAGGAGCCACATAAACATGGAAATTATTTCCAATTTTCAAATAGTGTGACACCTGGTAAACAACTTTAAAAATACTGATATATTTCCATTGCAGAAATCTGCGAATTAATGCAAATTGACACTCCCAGAAATGGGTAATAATCCTTGATAACATATTTTATTTATACTAAACATTTGTATTAAAAGAATAAAAGTCAAGTTGATGGATGTGCGATAGATATCATGATGGGTCGTCGACTTCATAATATACTCGCATATGACCCAAAATATTAGGAATAAAATATAAATAAATCTCAAAATAATAAATTAAAAACTTTTTAACCATTTTTAGCTGTGCTGGCAACTACTACGGCTCTCAATGCGAAGTGGACGGCGAAGTTCTCGGCGTCGCCGTTGGTGCTAGCGTCGCTGCAGTCGTCATCATCGTCCTCACCCTTGTCTGTTTAGTAATGTGGAGGTATTATCCCATTTTACCCTCTTGAAACATTTTTTACTGTTTGTTTTTCTGTCCTCAGTCGAAGATGGAGTCGTGAACAGAAAACAGCTGTTGGTAGCCCTGTCTTTGGGTATATGGCGACAGCTGGCAGTACTGTGAAGACGCCCAATGTTGGTGGGCCCCCGTATCAAGTGTCGTTGGAGGATAGGTTAAGATGGGCGCAAATTGCAGATGTCATGGCCCAGGCGAATCATTACGCCGTTAGTAATCTGAAAACTGTAAATATATTTTAATACTAACAACTAACACAAACAAAAATATATACTACAGTGTTCGGCAACATGTTACACAAGAAAAACGGTGAAATAATTCATTTTTCTTATGAATATCTTCTGTGTTCTTTCTAAAAAATTGATTAGTGTTGTTTTAACTTCTGAAAATTGGTACTTTTGTATTTAGAATTCAATGGTATTTGTTAGCTATACTCCGAAACTACCCATTTCTAGGAAATACCCCAAAAATGAGTACAAATGCAGATTTAGCAATGTCATCAATTGATTTTACGGACAAAATTATATACAAGTATGGCAATTTTCATAATTTTTGAACAACTGGTTCATTTTGTATAAATAAAAATAAGTAAACTATGGAAAAAATAGCCAAAATCTGAAAAAATCGCAAGATTAAGATTTTTGGGGATTTTTAGGTCATTTTCAATTATTTTGCTCTAGATATTGTCTAAAAATTCTGAATATTGATATACTTATGTAATTTTGCCCGTATACTTTAATGGCCATACTGACATGGCTGCATTTTTGGTTTGTCGCCCAAAATTGGTCATTTTTCGGTACAACATGTGTATTTTGTCTTTGTTTTGTAGTTGTAGTGCTTTTGTGAGTGACACGTTGGTTTTTCTTTAATATTATACCTTATAAATTGTTTAATGTTAACCTTAAATGTCAATCACGAAATTTTAACGAAGAACACTTGCGCCTCTAGTGAGCAACTTTCAAACTAGACTTTGATACTCTAAGTGGCCTCAGTGCTGACCTCTAGTGAGTAATACTCGGACTAGACAAGACATATATCTATCTCTAGTTTCTCTGTCTGGCCAGCCGAAATCAAAACAAACCAAATGAAGTTTTGTCTAGTTATATTTGGTCGTTGTTTGATCTTATTATACTTTTCATTCATGATTTTCTTTATAAAGATTCTGAGTCTGATTTTGTGACGTCATAATTTTGTACACAAATACGCGATAATGAGGCACACCATTAGGCACACACGTACTCGTGCCTGTACTGTACATGACTCAGATCTGTCACTTTTCTGACATAACCTTATATAACCAACTTTTTGAAAGTAACGTCAATATCCTTGCAAAAAGTTTTTTTTTTTCAAAAAGTAAGTACAAATAACAAAATGTGCTAAATAAAAATTATAAATAAATACAATACATTGAGAAGTAACAATAATTTTTTTGTTTGTACTATTATGCCTCAAGATGTAAGGGAAAGATGGTATAAGGCAATAAATACTCCAAAAGTTTCAAGTGTGGTTTCAAGACACAATGACATAAACGTGAAATGTTTTTCCATTTTTACTCGGTAGGTGACACTACGACCGCAAAATTATTACGTCATTTGGAGTTTTATAAAAACTTTAAAAAATTATTTCTGTAAAACTAGAAACTTATGTGATATAAAATATATATTTTCGTAAGTAGTTTTAAGTGTACTTTCAGAAAATAAATAAATTGGAAATGTGGTATGGCCCCATTGTGGGAAATAATTAGTAACATTTTTGATTAGACATCATGAATACATTTATCATGATCGCTTAAAAATACCATGCATAGCCGCCCAAGTAATAGATATGTAACAAATTTAGAATACATTTTGTAATTTTTCTTGTCACACATGCGAAAAAAAGGTATGCTTTAACTTACATGTGTTTCAGAATCACTAATTTCCGGCATTTGTTACAAAAATAACTGTATCCATAATTCATACGCAAAATACTACCATTATTGACATCAGCGAAAAATATTTTAAATTTACACAAACATATTTCACTATTCCAACTTTCTTACCATTTGTTTCTCGCTAGCAGCCCGAACCAGGCGCACTGCCTACCCGTCCAAGTTCAGCAGTATTCGGTTACCCGCCTCTAGCTTTGCGGGGCCCCGCAGCTGCCGGACATGGGACTCTACCACCAGTGCCGTTACCCAGGTTGGCCCTCCAGGCAAGAGCCGCCTCTCTGCACGGCTCCAGGCCCCTGGATAATTCCAGTTCGAGTGAAGAAGAAGACAGAGCTGATCTGTTGGGAAGGTGGAATGTTCCCAGGCCTAAGAGCAGAAGCAATGCTAGTATAGCGGTAAGAGAAGAACAGAAATAGGGTCAAATTCAGCACTCTTTTTTGAGTAAAGAAGTTTATCTAAAATAGCAAAATAAAGTGAGACTTATGAATGATGAATTAGTAAGATAAGTTGGATTCACGAAAGATGAGTATTCAAGGTTACTTGTTCGAAGAAAGAATACACATAACTTTATGTGATAGTAGCTTAGCAACATTTTGTATTAGAAAGAGAAAGATTATTTGACGCAACCTATTTAATTTATGTGGTGTGACAGATGTACGTAAATTGTTAACACATTAAAAATAGCAGTGACGTATGTCGTAGAGTTACAAGTATGTAATTATCTACAACAATGCCCTCTGTGTTAATGTTTATCCAGTGACGTTGACGTTTAAATCAAATTATTATTTCACAGTTTACGTCAAGTTTATATTTTTGTTTTATGCAAAAACACAGGCGAAGAAGATGAGACTGTGAGTGAAACATTAATTAAAAAGGAACATAATTTTCAAATAAAATTCATTTATTTTTTTCAGTTAAAATCTATCCGTAAATAGTTCATGTTACACGCCTATGGGTACAAAGTGCCGTAAAGATATCTGCAAGCAATATACATATATCACACGGTTTACAAATGACCTTGAATAGTCATCTTTCGTGAACCAAACTATATAAGATATTTCCATGGTTCATAGAGACGATCACTAGACTAGAGAAGATAGCTGAATTCGGCCCAGTGTTTTTACGATAAGATTTTAAGTATTTCTTGGAATATATGTGACAAGAACAACCAATGTCATTTTTAAAAAACCAAAATAAGACTATATTTTTATAAAACATTTTTGGAAATGTAAAGAAAGCTATAGAAATCGGCTTCCATTGAACCATTGTCATGTTATAAAACAAGAAAATACTTAGGTATTGCAATAATAACCAATTTTATATTTTCATATTATTCACAGGGCAAGTTTTAATTTAACGGTAGAATTATAAATTCATAGCTCTTGAGTCTGTCCGAGTCCATCATAAATTATTATCAAATTTGGTAAGAAATGGGGGTTTCCACCGTAATTAAAATAGTGAATAATAACACTATTACACTAAAATATATCATAAAACATTTATGAAAACACTAACTAAATGGTTAAATATGTTTCCAATTTTTTTAAATGCATGAAAACATTATACTGCGTTTGTAAGGCTGCTGGCCGATGACGTCACATGCCGGCTCGATTTTACAGTGTCTATGTTATCTGCCAACATGTATGTGTGATGTGAGTAGTTTACAGTATTCGATTTTACTTACATACATCAAATAAATATGGTAGCCATGGTAATTAGTTAGTTAGGGTGACTAAAATTTTTAATAAATACTACCAGTCATATGTTCAAGCCTCATAGAACAAACACATGTTAAGTGGTATAATTTTTACTAGAGTAATCCTATTTAACACAGGCAGATCTGTTTATTTTTATTTGGTGGTATTCGGTATTTTTTAATCAGATTAATTGCAAGTTTCTTTATTTTTGTTTTTGTAAGGTTCAAAGTATAAAACATTCTTTTGCATGATATAATAATAATTAATAATATTCTTATACAAAAACAAAATTTATGAAAATACGTTTTAGCTTTCCAAATAATTTGGGTCTCACCACGGTGTAGTATCTATAGGTGAGTGCACGACGTATTTCAATGCATTACGAAGAATGGCTAACTAACTGGGCTAGTTCATACAGTGTGCCGCTAGATGTCAGGTTTTGTTGCGACCCGGTTTTTCACAAAATATTTAAAATATTAAATTATTCATATATAACCCATAATATTCTATATTTTCAATCATTACCTTTTATCTTTTGTCAGTTCTATGAATGTATTTTGTACCAATTCGATACAGAAACATTTCTAAATTATAAAACAACATATGTCAAATGCACTTGACATTGACACCTTTCAATCAGAAATTTATCTTAGTACCTGTTTCTGTGATTATAGTGTAGCTGGCTGCACATTTTGGCACCTTAAAAAGACTATTTTTCTCTTTATTTGATCCATACCCTGTTGTGCATCTTGTAGCAAAACATTTTCTGTCAAATGGTAACGGGTCGCGTTAGCACCATTTTGTTTCCCAGTTACTTAGCCATGTCAACTCATCTCGTGCTCTCACCTATAGATACTACACCGTGGGTCTCACGTATGCAGTTCAAGGAAACTGTAATAGAAGAAAGTAAGTACACCATCAATTGATAGATGGCGCCACTAGAGACCGCTCTCCTGCACCATCTATTGAGCATTGGCTACATAGCCGTCCTGAAACGCGTTGCCGTGGCGGTAAAAATTGGCCGTTTAAACATAAAAAATACTGTTATCAATATTTTTTGTTACCGCAAACCTGTTATATTGTTCCTATAACGTCCCATTCAAAGTTTCTATAATATCTAATATTTACTATGTGAATATTTTGGTCAGTAAAAAATATCGAAAGGTTTAAGTGCTAGTGCTATCGACAATTTAAATCACAGAATTTGTGATATTCGCAATGAACATTAATAGTGCAGAATATCAAGTTTGTCAGAGAGGCAGATATTACAAATGGGAATTATGGTATGTGAATAACAGTACTACCTCATAAAAGCAATAAAAAAATTATATGACATGTAAACATTTAAACAAAAAAAAACAATGGGTAATAAAACGTGGCGAAATATGTATTTATTTATATATTATTCTTATAACAATCATAAACTGAAGCATTTACATGGGAAGATTATTATTTATGGTCCCTAAGACAGGGCATAAAATATGAAAAAATTCATATTTATTTTTATACGTGGTATCTCTACATTTGGCACAACGATGCTCTTCTAAAGCTCATATCTGGTCCTCCGAAGACATTATTTTAATTTTTGAGATAAAAAGAAATCACTAGGGGACACATCTGATGAATATGCAATTCAAATGCTTTAAACTTTTCCAAGCTTGATTTAGAATGCAATGCTCTATACTTTTTCAACAATTTAAGAAAAAGTAACTTCAATTTCAGAAAATCTACCTACATTCAATTTCAGAAAAAGTAATATTAATTACAGAAATAGTAAAATAATTCTCATAAAAAGTAACCATGCCAATCTCAAATATCAAAATATCACTAAAACTAGTTTATGAATGAAGCTCCTTCTAACATCAATATGCATGCTAGAGTGTAACATTCTAATTCCGAAATAGAGAATGATATATTCTACAAGTAATGGAATGGCCCATATTCCACACGAGCAAAAAGTCGAGGCGAGGACTACGGTTTGCGTGTGGATTATGCCATTCCAAACATGTTTTAGACTATACTTCCTCCAACAAAAAATGTTGTTTGATTATAACATTTATCGTAACAATCAAATCATTTTTTAAACACCAGTCCATAAATTGCTTATAATAACAGCAATTATACCTTTCTTTTGTTTTTTTTCGTAATAACTGGCCCATTGTATCATTAGCAAGTTCCCTTATTTCTGGTGGCGTGCATTCCATTAAATATATCTTCATTACCACTCGACAATTTTCTCTACAAAATGTTATTTAGTTAATTTTCTAAGTAATATATTATTATCTAAATAAACTTTCTGCTCTAGAGATCTCCAAAAATCTGTAAAAGTTAATAGAAAACTCCAAAAGTGTCCAAAACTTCAAAACCCAAAACGTCAAACGCGAATTCAGAAATAAGTAAAAATAAAACAAAGTGTCATAACAATAGCAACCAAACCCAGATATTTGATATTCCGTGTTAATGTGGCTAAATAGATTCTGATACGTCCAAACGGCATACGGAATTATATCACACGGTTTGTTGGAATAATATTGATTCCAACATAATTTTTAGTTGTGGAATGTGTAGTTTCCAAAATAGTGTTGGAGAAAATATATTCTGAAATTGAATTGTTTTCTGAAATTACATTTATTTTTTCTGAAAATGAATTTAAATATCTTTTCTGTAATTGAATTGACTTTATCTGAAAATGAATTTATTTATAATTTTTGATTAGATATCATTGTTCGTGGGACCTAGCATGCAGACATCTTGTAAAGATCCAGAATATTTGTTAATATGCAAAACTGCAGTAAGGTCCTCTACTACTTTTTTATTTTTTTATGAAACTTCATCTAAATTGAGAGCGATCTGTAGTTCTACAAAATATTTGCTCCTAAATTCAAAGGGATGTAAGTAACATTTTTATTTATTATTCTTATTCATTTTCTTTATGAAAGACATTTATGTATCAACGACTCAATGACAATATTTTAGCAGTTTCCTGTTAATCTACACAACCCTTTGTTCATAAAATTAATTTAGTGTCTATACAAATCTACATCGTTTTACATATCGACGCTAAATTTTGTAGAGATGTTCTTTCAACTTCCGGACATGTCGTGGAAGTAGTTAAAGTTCAAAATTTTGCATAGTTTCGAAAGCGGCCAAGGGCGACGCTAACGTTGCTAATGACTGAGATTCGGGACTATTCGCAAGTACTCGGGAGTGCGCCCATAAAGTAAAAACGCCAGTATGAATCCGCTGGTAAAAAAAAACATTGCAGAAGAGTACCAAACATAGAATGTACAAAAAATTTATAATTTAATAACATTAATAAAAATTTTGCTTGTTGCAAATATTTGCAACGGGTAGGGGAGACCGGTGTCAATTGTAACAGGTGTCAAATGTAACAAGGGTAGGTAACAGGGCCATCTTTTCGAAGAAGATTAAAAGGCGCTTGAAGAGTGAAGCAGAAAGAGTCATAGCTCTTTGGTATTTAGTGTAAGTGCATACGCGCAAATACGGCGTCTGTTTCTGACGAATGTCTGTAAATCGACAAAAAAGTAAATACAGGTAGTGACACACATTGTTTCTAAAACACTATAAGTGCTCTGTTCGGAAATATTTCAAGTTATGGATCAGCTTTTATTTTTCATTAAAAAACATTTCGAATTATTACCTAATAAATACAAAAAATCAAATAATATCTTTAAAAGTTAAGCAGTGTCAGTTGAAACACATGCCACGGTGTCGATTGTAACATGTTTAATAATTAAGTACAGTATTGATCATGATAAAAATTACAAGAAAAAACCACTGCTATCGAAGACATAAAATAAGAAGAGCAAAAAAAAAAACGAACTATGTTCCAAAAGTAACAGTCGCAGATTACTCTTCAGATGGCTCCGATGAGGAAACTCTCTAATATGTATTGGCCCATAATTTTTGAGCACAGGAGATTGGTGGCAGTGGCGAAAATGTAAAATCTGGACACCGGGCAAGTTAAATTGTACGAAGAAGACCTATTTTATGTTTACCTAAACTGCAATTCCGTTAGCGACTAAAGGCATTGGTCAAAATGATCCATCTCACCAACAGAGTATACATTTTGTTTGCTTTTAGATGAGTCATCTGAATTTTGTATTTTCTGAGGTAATAAATAAATGTTTATTTTTTCAATAATTTCTTCTTTTATCTGTTATTTTATCTTATTACATCAGTGTTAAAATTTGTTACAATTAACACTGGCCCTGTTACTATTGACACCAGTTAGGTGTCAATTGTAACATTTGTAATGCCTGACTAAAAATCCTTATACTTTTATATTTGTCACATTTTCAAAAGTTTAAAATTCAAAATATTATTCACTAAGGTGGGTAGGTTCTCATTAGGTAATTTCAAAATTTCGAAATGTAACGTTAACTCGTGAAAAATATAAATTTCAACTTTGTAACAATTGACACCAGATTAGGTAGTTTCAAATAATTCAGAAAATATTGAACATGGCTCCTAGAATGTTTTCATCTAAAAATCTTTTATATTATGAATTTAAATACATCAGTTATTAAAATGTAATGATTTTGTGCTAAACATAGTGAACAGGCAGTGTATGAATTTGCAAAGTTACAGCGGTTCAAAGTATTGCTTCTCGATTAGCATGAAAATTTAACTTGTAAAACTGCCCGGCCGATCCAGTTTGCGTGGGGAATAAATAATGAAATAAATAAAATTTTAATCCAGCCAAACAAGTATCGATAATTTCCGTAAATTTCACATGGATTTTAAAATGTAAATTAATTATTTGAAAATTTAAAACAGCTTATTGTGAACCGATTATGCAGCGGGCAGCGAGCAGTGAGCTCGTATCGTACTCGTACATTAATTGCAGCATTGGGATATTAAAATGGGACTCTGAACTGAACTTTACAACAAAAGCAGGCGACATTAGCCAAGACAAAAGGGGAGCAAAGGTCACAAACAATATACCAGCGATGAATTATTTACTCAAATCTTTTCAGAATGTAATATAGAATGGGCTGTCGCGTTTGCCTTTTTATCATACGGCTTCATTTCCAAATGGAAACTGTACATTTTTATTTACATTTAACAAACTGCCATGTCTTGCGACTATATAATAACAGAACAGAAAATATTACTTATAAAGACATTGAGCAAAATAAAAAGTATATTATATTATTAATAAACGTGGGTAACAAATTTCTTAATGATAGTTTACGATTCCGGTCTTTCTCTTCTTCTTCTCTCTTAATTTTGGTTCAACAAACCTCCTTCGTAGGTCTTTTGTCGTCCATCCTTACAAGATGTCTACACCAACACGAATAGGGGATTCTGCCATTTTTTAGATATTTCATCTGTACGTATAAGTAAAACTAAGACTGTCGGTGAAAATCAGGTGAAAAAATTCCTATTAATAAGCGAGTTATAGTCCTCCGAAATTTGAAAATATTGATGTGACGTCACGAATATAAGTTTTTCTATCAAACTATTTTGTTCGTGAACCTAAATGTTCTTGAAATATATGCTATTTCTAAATTATATTTATAAAAAATAAATTAATATTATTATACTGTACAAGTCTACATGATTTATAATTGGAAATATAATTAAATTATTAAATTTAATGCAAAATATTTATATTCAAATAAAAACTGTTTGAGAATTGCAGTACTGGACTGATATCCACGCATCCACTATTTGAATTTCTCTACTTCCATTGGTAGTAGGCTCCTTCGTAACTGGGTATTCGTTATATATTAATAGGCCGTCTTTGAGTCGCCAATAAAAATAATATATATGGAATTCATATGAGTGACGAGCTGCTATAACAAATATCCCCTTATTTCCGAAGTATTTCAATTATATCGTTTTATTTCTTTATTAATATTCATTATTAAGCATACACTTTCAATATTTTTTCCTAATTTGTCTTAAATCAATTGCGCTGTAGTCCCCTATTCAACTGCCTTTCCTCAATAAAATCTAGTACCTATCTGATTGTTTTTTTCCTAGTTCTTTCCTTTTGTCGCTGTTTTTATTCTATCTGTTATTCTTTTTGATATAACATGATTTACTAGGTTAATATTGCTCGGTAAATTGACAAGAATCTAAATGCCATTTTATGATTTAAAGTTAATCACCCAAAGTTTTTTCCACGGAACAATAACGATAGATGCTATTTCTTATACGTGTTGTCGCTGCCAGTTGCCTTAAAAAAATCTGATGTGGGCAACACAATACCTCCCGCCATTTATTAATTTAAATACATACCTACAGATTTACTTATGCTGGAAACTGTATTGAATTCCTTTTCATATAACTATTGCTCTTTTTACTTTTTCTTTTTAAAACGTTACTATTATTAATTTGAAATGATTAGTTCTTTAACAGTGACATTTATCTGTCAGATACATACATTTGAGATCTGAACTGCATAACCAAGGAGTTGTATTTGTTCAAAGCGTAGGCTCCGGGATTTAAATTATAGATAATTTTATAAATTTATCCATAAAATATATAGAAAAAGTATTAATGCAAACCTGCAGAAAATTTAATAATCTTTAATTTTCATAATAATATAAATTTCGAAAAAATAACATTTAAAGGTATTTTTCGAAAAAAAACTATTTTGAGATTCAAATAAAGTGCCATTTTCGGTTATCTGATTTACACCAAAATAATGGTTTCTTTGCATATTAGAATAAGGTAGAAATAAAAGGTTTCAAAATTTTCTGAACGATCGTATTTGAGTTAGAGCGGAGGATCCACACATGCACACATACATACTTACTCTCAGACATCATCGTGAAAATGTTAAAATTGGATTGTAGGGACCTTAAAACGTGGTCATTTACCAAAATATCGATATGCGATTTTTAGCACGATCCCTATACCATACCTCCCTTACCAAGTATAGCGAGAGGTATAAAAAAAACCAAATGGTAGCCAAGGCAAGTTGCTATAAGTTCATTATGGTTGCAGATATGGGATTATACGGGTATTAGAGAAATAGTCCAAACTCATCATTTTAGAATTTAGTGTAAATAAAAATAATTGAGGTGAATCTATGCGCATAAGAGCAATTCAGGAGCTTTTGACAAAAATAAACATAGTCCAAATATTACCTATATATCATATACAGCGATATCTACGTTCCAGGATACCAAACAAGCAAAACTGTTTCTCGTAAAAAGTATTTCAGTCACAAGTTATTAGGTACATTAAAAAGCTTGAGCGTTTCTACAAAAAAGTTCTATATAAATGACTAATTATTTTTAAATTGCTCATCAATGTTTATTTTTCTATTATTTTACATCCAGTAAATATTTGTTTTAAACATGATCCCGAGTAAAATTAAGGGCTGGAATTTCAATATTCTAGTAAAGTGTCAGTTAATTTAACTGCTTAATATTAGAGTGTAAATTCACAAAATTATACACATGTTAAATAAACTGATACTTTACCAGGAGATTGAAGTACCGGCCCTAAGTTATAGAAATCTGTAACATTAAGGAAGCAAGAAAGTTTTTTTTTTATTATATCAAAAATGTAGGGGATTTTTGCCAAAAGCTTTTCTATTATTGGGATTTAAATATTTTTTTTACAGGCTACGTACAAAGTAGCCATTTGCGCTCCCCTTTGTCAACGCAAAATGTCACTTTGCCGCTCATTATCCAAATTTTTAACTATACAATGTTGAGAAATGTCAATTGTCTACATTATTAATGGAAACATTTAGTCAGGAACTTATGGCACTGTAGTTATACATTTACCACCTTCACAAGTCAATATGACGTATGAGTGCTCTGTTTTTAAATATATGTTAAACACTTACATTTCTGAGATCAAGAGTGTTAGTAAATAGCTATTTGTGTATTAAGAGCGCAAAATGGGACATTGTCGATTGAGAGGTCGCTGACGCGCGACGCAGGAGCGCGGCATTCTCTCGAAATCGACAATGTCCATTTGCGCTCGAAACACCCACAAGAATTTTTCTACAGTCTTCCATCATAACAAAAAAATAATAAAATGTACACTTTGTACTCACAGTACTACTCAATAGTTTTGCAGCGAAGATAGGAACGTATTCAAATCTGACTTCAAGATATTATTTTGGCTTTCGTTTTTACAAAAAATTAATGCCAATTTTGTATAATTTGTATAATTTATTTGTTTCAAGTACATTAAACTACTACAGTGGAAAAGTGGATGTCCATTGGGAGCGTTCACGCCAAACTTTTGCAGGTGGCAGCACAACTGTTCACACAATTTATTTTATATTTAATTTTAATTTATCGTTATTTTTCATCCTTCTTGAGCTATTGCATCAATCTAATCTAAGCATATTATATTTTCGTTTTTGTAAATAAATGCCCTATTTTATTTTCACAGCAGTGCGGCATTTTGTTTTGCTATGTAAAATACCGAAAGAGCAGTTATATGTCAGATTGACTTTTGAAGGTGGTAAATGTGTAACTACAGTGCCATTGGTTCCTGACTAAACGTTTCTATTAAGTATGGAGACATGTGACATTTCTCAACATTGTATAGTTAGAAATTTAAACAGCGAGCGTTTTTCTACTTTGTCTCGCATAAGCGGCAAGGTGATATTTTGCGTTGACAAAAGAGAGCGCAAATGGCTACTTTGTATATAGACTGTAGAAAAAATATTTTAGTAGGTACTTACGTTCCATCTTTGGCTTTACATTTCAACATCGTCTGGAATTTTACGACATTTTTTTCTAAAACATTGCGCTTGATTCATAAAACATTTCCATGTATATTTTTGATATTTTAATGTATCATTTTAGAAGATCTCTACATGAACAGATAGATCTAAGAAAATAAAAGAATTTATAGAAGAAATATTTTATTTTACTATTTTTTCTGTTTTCAGAATCAAAGTGGCATCTACTACGACGTAGACTACGAACAAAACGACATCTACAAACTTCCGGGTCCGGGAATTCCCATGAGCACTTACACAGCCGGAAGAGGGCCTTACTTCCGGAACTAAGAACTAACTAACGACCAATCAGATGTATGTATATCTCTAACAGTGAAATTCACATACACAGGATAACTTATTTTAGGATAAGATTGTTATAGCTCTGTGAAATATATATATTGCTTAGATATGATGGTTGCACTATGTGTATATATTATAAGTTGACAAGAACAAGACTGTATAAAAGTTGATTAAATTATGTAGGTATTGTAAGATGTATTAATAAATAAATATAAGTAAGAGACTAATATTTTATATATGATTTCCTTTAACCTTTGTTTTGTTACAATATTTTTCGTGTCCGGCGAATGATAGTCGCGTTCTTTTTACCACTTTTTACATGAGACCTTAGTTCATCTCAGCTCACCTCAGTTGCCTTGCTAATTTTGACCGTTCTTTTTATCCTAACGGAGATGAGATAAAGTGAGACCGCAGTGAGAAGAGTTCCATCCCCCTACCCGATTCTTAGTCACCTCTGGAGGTTGTGCTTGTTGAGTTTATAATCTTAGATGAATGGTGGGATAAATGTTTTGCTGTCACGGGCTGTCACATACAATTAGTTTGGTTGTTATGGTTATTTGTTTATTCCTTTAATAAATATTAATATTATTTGAAGAATAAATAAATATGCAGACAATTCCGTGGAAAATAATATAGTAAAGAGACGTAAACTGAATAGAAATGAAAATCATGTGGAAGTTATAGTACTGTATAATTGAAACATTTTAGAATGTGTCGCACTATATGTTATTATGTAATCGGCAGAATAATAGAAGCCTAAATAATGCCCACTCATAGTGGGCGATCTAAAATAATACCTGAAAATATCGTGGTTGACCGTTGAAAAGTATCACAGACATCCAGCGGACATCAGTCGTTCAAGTTACCAACAAAATTTGTCTTTTGTCGTTCTTTTTACTTCATAAATATCTCACTTGATCTCAGCTCAGTTCATGTCAAACTTATCTCATTTTGAGATGAGATGAGGCAAATGATAAAAAGAACGCAACTGATGTGTAATACATGAACACTTTTGACTCCGTCAAAATATTTTACTATACTCGTACTGCTTGTACAATGGGGTCAACCCAAAAACAAATATTTTGTTATAAATCAGAAATTTACTTCATATTGTGTATACAAAATAAATTAAAAAAAAAATATTTAAAATTATTAAACTTTTCATTCATGATTTCCTTGATAAGCATTCGCGTCTCAAATGTATAAGGTAGTTCCAAATTTATCTAACAGGGAGAGACTGTCATGAAACTACAACGTAGTTCAAAAAAATTGAGATCTTATGTAAATTTTATAAAATTACATATTTATTATATTTATGTTTAAGCAAATACTTTAAAACGATGCCTTAAAGTTAAACATTGGTCTTTTCGGGTAAAAATTAGCCAACCATCAGCAAAGTAGATATTGAAACAAAAAATTAAGTTTCTCCTGTTATCAAGAAAAAAACAGGTATTTTATTTTTATTAGTTTTAGTAAAACTAAATGTATCACCGAAACGTCTAATGTATTTTTGTTTAAAATAAATACAACCTCAAAAATTAAGGCCTCATTATTCTTACAACACATTAAAAAAAATTCAAATAGTTTTTTTAATAAAAAAAGAAAACTAATTGAAAAATGTGGATGACCCCATTTGATGAAACTATTACGAATTCAGTACACGTTCAATAAATATATGAGCATAAAGTTTGATTATGTAATTTATAATTAAAATTAACCGTTATGGTACGGCGCCGTATATTTGTTTTTAGATATGGAAATATTGGCAGTACTCGTATAGTTAATAGAAAAATATTTATTTTTCAATAGTATTGCACGTCGATTTATATTAATTGATAAATTTGTTTCTAAAACAATAGGATTAATATAATTGAATTTTAGTTTTTCATTTATTTTTCAATCATTTAAATATCAATTTGAATTTGTTTTTCAATATTTATTTAAAAGGGCATAATGGTAAACAAATAAAAATATCATCATTGCATTGAACTCAGTGCTGCGTGGTACTTCACGCAGATTTAGGTAAGCGTATTATTTAATTTAATTAAAAATAAAATAAAAATGTCATCACCGCCTTACTACCTATTGCTGGCTGTGCCAATCTGTGTTAAATTTATTTCGGCAATGACGTTACATATTTGGATCGTGAGTGGTGTAACAGACTATATGTCGCGGACATCCAAAACTATTGTGGAGAATATACCACAATGGGATCCTCCACCATAGTAACAAAGTAGTACATGTATCATTTAAATTAAATTTAGACCGTATGATAAGAATTGTCAAAGTTTAAAAAAGGTTATTAGTTTTTAAAATATTCATATTTTTAATGCTACTTTATTCCAAATTCTTACTACTTTCAAGTCTTCTGCTGCGCGAAATTGTTTACAAGCAATTTTGAAAACTGGTGTACAGATAGATTTGAAAACAGTTTCGGCGCATGCGCATTTGGATGATGAAAGTGACAGATCCTCTTCACTCCAAATAGGTACTTCGTCTTGCCATTATTCCAATTATTTTTTTTACTTCGTTCCACTACGCGCTAAAACTAAGCAACTGTTAGTTTATTTGTAGGTTAGTAAACACAAAGCACCAGAAACGTTATGCTATGTACACATGCGCAATATCGAAACTGGATTTTAAGTGTTTAGATTAGTTCTATGGGGTCTCGTGGCCGCGTGCCTGAGCGTCAGGTCGCGAATCTGGGGAACCGGGTTCGATCCCGACCAACGCCGAACATTTCCAATTTTAAATGGCACAAAATTGACCCGTGTGGTGCACTATCCACGCCAGCAATGAGTGCCCGTGAGGTGACGCCTGGTAAGCGCCCGCACGGTGCAAATATTTCATCATTACCGACATCTGTGTAGAAAGCAGATTGGCACACCCAGCAATGGGTAATAAGCCATGATGATATATTTATTTATATTTATATTTATAGATTAGTTCTGAAACTAGCTTTCAAGTCAAACTCATGAATTTTAGTGTTGGTTTGAAATAACTCAAAACCTTTTTGACACTGTATACATGGCGTTTTCAAAACTAAAAACGTTTTGAAAAAGGTTTCAAAACTGCATGTAAACTCAGTGATAGACTGCCAATGGTAATTAAAACCTGTACTATAATATACGCAGTTTTTTATTATTTATTTTATTAATTAATTTTTTTAATGTTTACCAATAGTGTTTCCAAGACAGTAGGTATTATTTACAAATTACTGAAAGGTAAGTGATGTGAGGCCCCTGAGTTGGAAATGTTAGGTAGGTAGGAAATCCCATTTTGTCGCAAATACACATTAAATAATCACTGTTTTTCTTTCGAACTACAATACAAAAAAAAACTAGAAAATCTGTAAAAATTTATTGGTTCCGAATGTTTTCATGGCCTGTACGGTGGATGATTCCGGAATATTCTACAAATTTCTGGCAAGGCAATTTGAAAAAGTAGGTATACATATAAAACTAATCTATCTGGAACTTTATGAAAAATCTTCTGAAACTTTTATAAACATTTTAGACCTTTTTAGAACATGTTAGAACTTTTCCGAACCTTCCACAATATTGAGTAAGCCTATACTTAAGCTAGTCGTTGTTATATATGTTTTTTAGTAAATTAAGAAAGAACATTTTCTGTGACGTCATTATTTTAAACTGGAGAAAGGAATGCATATTTAAGAATGTGCGAGTGCGAGTTTCAAGTTGACAATTCATTTTTCTCTCTCAGTCTCTCTTGTTTATTATTTGCAATTTGCGCGGTTTCTGTTACTTTTATTACGTATTTCGATTTTTTAAGTAGGATTCTGAAGGATTTTAACTTAGTTTATACTAGTAAAAGATTAAAGTGACAAACTAAAATATTAACCTCCAAACTATTATTCAAACATCAAACTGGTGATGTGTCATGATTAAATTATCCGCACATGTCTTTGTTTTTTCTGGTCAATTAATGAAAATTTTGTTAAAAGAGAAAATATGGGCAACAAGTTCTTATCGTCACTTCAAAAATATTAAATAAAAAATGGCACGCAAGTAGCCTTTTGTTCTTTAGATTCTCCAGATATACGAGGTGTGTTCAAAAACTATCGCGAATTTTGAATTTTCGCGGGTTACGTATATTCGAATTTCGATCTTTTTGTGGCTTTATGTTGGTACTCATGTCTCTCACTTATGTCGACAAGCTCGGCCATTTTGAATGTTCACTTAATTGTTGACAGCTGCTTTGGTTGCACGTGTTTTGGATCGTCTTCGATTTTTACCTATTCAAAAAAATGGAACAAAGAACCTGTATCAAATTTTGTGTGAAAAACGAAATTAAGTGCGCGGATGCATTCCGAATGTTGACTGTGGCATACGGAGAAGCTACCTTGGACCAAAGCAACGTTTATCGGTGGTACAAAATGTTCTCAGAAGGCCGAGAAGATGTGAACGACGAAAAGCGTGCCGGACGCCCGAGCACTTCAACAACAGACGAAAAAATTAATGAAGTGGAGAAAATGATATTGGCCAATCGTCGAATCACCGTTAGAGAAGTTGCTGAGGACCTAAACATATCGATTGGCTCGTGCCATTCGATTTTTATCAATGATTTGGGCATGAGACGGGTCGCCGCGAAATTTGTACCAAAATTGCTCAATTGCGACCAAAAACAGCATCGCATGAACATTGCTAATGAGATGTTGGACTCTGTCCGCGACGACCCAAATTTGCTCCAGAGGGTCATAACTGGTGACGAATCGTGGGTTTATGGTTATGACGTGGAAACCAAAGTTCAATCATCTCAATGAAAGCTGCCGCACGAACCAAGACCGAAAAAAGCGCGCCAAGTTCGGTCGAATGTGAAAGTTTTGCTGACAGTTTTCTTCGATTGCAGGGGCGTGGTGCATCATGAGTTCTTGCCACAGGGTAGAACGGTCAATAAGGAATATTACCTGCAAGTTATGCGCAATTTGCGCGAAGCAATCCGCCAGAAACGCCCGGATTTGTGGAAGAACAAAAATTGGCGTTTGCACCACGATAACGCCCCTGCTCACACATCGTTGCTTGTGCGCGACTTTTTAGCCAAAAACAACACACTAATGATGCCGCAGCCACCGTATTCCCCAGATCTGGCCCCCTGTGACTTTTTCTTGTTCCCTAAACTGAAGAGGCCCATGAAAGGACGACGTTACGCTACGCTTGACGAGATAAAGACGGCATCGAAGGAGGAGCTGAACAAGATAAAAAAAATGATTTTTTGAAGTGCTTTGAAGATTGGAAAAACCGTTGGCACAAGTGTATAATATCTCATGGGGATTACTTTGAAGGGGACAAAATAGATATTCATGAATAAATAAATAATTTTTGAAAAAACACAAAATTCGCGATATTTTTTGAACACACCTCGTACTACCTACACTACCTACAGATATATAATTTGCATATGAACTTCAATGATGTTGGCATCTTAATTTATGTAAAAAATACTGTACTATGCATAAAATATTAATGCACGTAATAACAACATTCTAGGTACAATCCAAAAAACTATTCAAACATTTTTACTAATTAACATCAACTACTTTCAATCCCGTTAAATCTACAATGAATCTACAATATGCATACCGAAATTTCTTTTCCCTACATTTTTATTACGCTTTGTCGTTTGTTTAGCAATGTCCCAGTCCTGTTTCAAATTTGGAGAACGCAAATAGTGAGCTATCAAGTGTTTACCTTTCAATTAGATTACCGTTATCCGAATTCTGTTTTACTTTACTAATAAAACATTTTATTTACTCAAAGATGATAACTAGCTATATAAGAAAGAAAACGATGTTTCTTTGAAGAGTTGCTGTTAAGATGTGGAAGATTGTTGTAGTGTTGGTGTTAGTCGGAAGAGCTTCTTGCCAGTTTCCGGGATTTTCAGGGTTTCCAGGGTTTGAGGAGTATGATAATCCGTATTTTGGGAATTTTTTGTTCGGCAATCGACGTAAGTAAAGACAATTTATGGAGAAAATAATTATTTTATAAACCGAATACAGTAGAAGAAAGAAAACCTAACTGACAGAAAAACGTGTGTCTGATCATCATTCAATTCAAAAGTAAAGATGTTAAAACTGATCTTGAATAGACCTTTTCAATTTAAAGTGACAGAAGATATGCGCAATGGGAATTTGCGCATAGTAAGAAAAACTGAGGTTTATGGCGTATGTTTCTTAAAACCTTAGACGTAAAAAAGTAAAAAAAGTATCAGACAACTTATAAAAACTTATCGAAAGAAGTTACAAAACCTTTTATTGAAGCTAAAATGTCTAACGATGGACATTTTCACCGAGAATACAGATATTTTAGTGAATGCATTATTTTAGACGTTACTTTTGACAACCCAACTGGTAGTTGTTGGCGCCATTTTTGCCATTTTACTTATTATTTGTAGCGATAGAAAGAGATGGCCGTTAAATTGAAAAGGTCTATTGTAATTTTCCTGTTGTAACAGGCAGCAAAAGAATATTGTATTTCACCGTTTTCTAATTTATTTCCATTATAAAATAAGATAAGTAAAAGGCTTTGATTTCTTTAGGTAACATTTTTGACAATATCTCGTCTCGTGTCAAATTGGCATTTAATTAAAGACTTTTAAATTAAGACATACGTTTCTTTGTTCATAGTGTACTTCCAGAAATGGGTAGTAAGCCGTGATAATTAATTTATAAACTATTATTCACGAAAGATGACTATTCAAGGTCATTTGTGAGCCGTCTTATATAATTTTACTTGCAGATAACTTCATTGCATTTCGAATGCATAGGCGTGCAACATGAAATATTTATGGAAACATTTTAACTGAAACAATAAGAGTAATTCATTTGAAAATTATTTTTCTTTCTAAATAATGCCTTTCTGAAAGATTTATGTTCCTCACTTATGTTTTTGCAAAATACAAAAACATAGACTTAATTTATAAACCAAGCAATAATAATTTGATTTAAATGTCAACGCCACTGGGTAAATATTAGCACAGAGGGCAGTGTAGTAGATAATTAAGTATCTGTAATTCTACGACATATGTCATTATTATTTATAGTGTGTTAGAAAGTAATACCACTATTTACGTATATCTGTCACACCACATAAATTAAATAGACATAGGTCAAATAACCTTTCTCTTTCTAATATAAAATGTAGCTAAGCTACTGCTATAAAGTGATGTGTATTTTTTCTTCGAACAAAAGACCTTGAATAGTGATCTTTTGTGAATAATAGTTTACGATTCAGATATGTTGTCATAAGTGCAGTTCAAATTTACATGGATGACCGTTGATTTACAATGATTTAATTTTATTCTATTTAATTTATTTTCTCTGTTTCGGAATTAGAATGTCACATTCTAACAGACATATTGAGGAGTTTCATTTTTATACGATTTTTGACGATATTTTGTTTTTTGAGATTGCATGACTTCAATAAATACACTATAAATATCTAGGCAACGGACAGAATGAGAAGCGCAAATCACTGTCACAAACCTAATAATTCTACCAAAATTTCCCTTAATGGAAATTGTCAAATATTTTTATAAAAATAATGTAAATGAAAGCCGCAACAGAGAAAATAGTATATAACACACATTACAGAAGGCAATTCAAGCACTCCTTCCTTCGCCCACTCGCCGCTGCGTGCTCGTGAGCGATTTTGTAACTCGTGCTTGAATATGTTGCCTTCTATAACTTATGTTTTAATATACTATTCTACAAAAATTACACGTAGTACGAAATATTTTCCTGTTTTTAGCTGGGCAAATAATCAGGCAACATCATGGTCGTTGTCAGACTTCTGATGGTAACACTCAAGAAGGAATATGTGTAACACGTCCTGAATGTTCTTTAAGCGGAGGGCAGCCTCAAGGACGACAGTCCTGTTTCTTTGGAACATGCTGTGTTTGTAAGTAAAAGTATGATATAGTACAGTTTTAGAGTAATTATCAATTGATATTTTGTGACATATATGTAATTAAATAATAGGTAGGTACCTTTAAAAATAGTTAATAAATAATTTTTATTCACAAATCATTATAGTAATATGTCGTTTCCTAATCTTTCGGAGTTTGGGCAATATGTCATTCCTAACTGCAATGACAATCTCTTGGGTGGGAAATAAAAGATATCACTTCCACCCCACGGGTTGGAAATGTTATATAGGGGTTGCCTAGCAACATTATCATAGATCCATATAATAAAGTAGGCTAAACAAATTTTAATAGAGCTGTCAAAAATTTATTTATATATAAAGATGATGATTGTGAATAAAATAGTATACATACCTCGGTGGAAGTTTCATCACAGCCTCGCGCTGTGTCTCACCTCCAGGCTTCGCCTCTCGGTAATATACGTAAAACTTCGGCTGTAATGAAACATATCCCACCTCGGATGTAATATACTATTATCCTCATTTGATTGAAAAGGAAATAATACTTTCCTGAACCAGTATTGAAAATTCATATTTGACTAAATTAGTTCTGTACAATATGCATTATTTAATTTTTTTTTTATAAAAATATCTGATGATTTGTTTCGAAAATTTTCGTTCTAGATACATTTTGATCTTGTAATATACATAATGTGACCATTTTTTATTTACCTCAGAACGGGACAGCGCGATGGGGGGGAGGGGGTGTGTGTGGTTGTAAACGGCGAAATTTTTTTTCCGTTCAAGGTCAAATGCCTTATAATTGAAACTTACACTTTTTCAAGAGATGTGAAGTTGCACGTTTTTCCTCTTTCATGTACAAAAATAAATTTTCAGATCACTGAACATTTTAAAAAAGAGAATATATTTAACGGATTGTTGACTTAGAACAAGCAGATCACAAATACGTACGATCCTACGTCGTTTCACACAGAATATCAACGTCGTATCACACAAAATATAAATAAATAAATATATCATCACCGCTTATTACCCACTGCTGGGTGTGCCAATCTGCTTTGTACACAGATGTCGGTAATCATGATATATTTGCACAGTGCGGGCGCTTTCCAGACGTCACCTCACGGGCACTCATTGCTGACGTGGAGAGTGCACCACAGGGGTCAATTTTGTGCCATTTAAAATTCGAAATATTTGGCATCGGTCGGGATCGAACCCGGTTTCCCAGATTCGCGACCTGACACTCAGGCACGCGGCCACGAGACCCCAAAATATCAATAATTGTAAACTGTCATAAAATTGAGATGGAATGATGAGCCATTTAATTTTATAAAAAAAAGAACTTATTTTACTATTTATTCAGAAACAAGGACATTATAACTGTATTAATAATATGTAACTTTAATTAATCTTAGACGTTAGATTGCAGTTGCAGACGCATTTGTTTTATATATGTTGGCGGAGCAAATCAGTTTCAAAATGTCGGATCTAGTTTTCAAGAAGGAATGGAGCTCATTACATGATTTGTTGATGTTAGTCTTGGTAATCAAAATAAATCAAAAATCAAGCTATAATAAATTATCGTTTGGTCCGTTTGCAAAAGCGGGACATTTTTGCTCTTGCTGGGGACAACGTAGTGATGCACGCAAGGCGAGACGAGACGAGAAATATAAAATATTGATCTCGTCTCGTTTTCGGATCTGTAATCTCGATCTCGCTCTCGTTCTCGCACGTTTTTTTTGGGTCTCATCTCGTTCTCGCACGAGAGTCTCGCTATAAAAATAAGCGCTTGCGCACTACGTATTTACGTAACTATTTAACTACAAGAGACAAGTTCGCACCAATAGCACCGTCTTCCATGTATTTGCAGTCGTATAACTATAATAAAGAGACGAAACACAAAATTCTGGTCACCAAATTATTTCAATACGAACATAATGTTTATTCATTTACGGTAAATAATTTAATTTACCTCTAAAATATCCAATTTATCATCAAATTCAATACGAACACATTCTGTCATCAATCAGTAAAACGAATTAAACATTAAAAAATATTTTTGTAACTAAAAGTACCTACACTTTTTTATTAAATATATGCCAATATTTAAGTAAGATTAAGTCGTGAAAAACCGCTACACTGGTAACCCGCTGGCAACCAATCACTCCGCTTCTCTCCCTGTTGGCTCCCATCGACGCTTAATATAACATCCTTTACTTTTCAGGGGCTACAAGAGTTTTATTAACCGTGGTTTTAACTGTGGTGAATTAGGGGCTGAAATATTAGAGAAAACTAATTCTATTGGATGCAATACCGATTTTGTCTTTATTTTTGCATTTTCTCGCTCAGAGATTGATACTAATCGACTCTAAATAAACTAAGAAAATATTGTCAATTCATATCATTTTCACATTTACGTGTTCTATGCATAAATTAGCGTTGACTCCTTGTACGGTGCATTTTTCTTTGAATTTATGAATCAAAGCTATAAAGTTACAAATACTTTTTAATGCGAGATTCTCGCGAGAATCTCGCGAGATTTCTCGCAGTTGTTACATCGATGTCGCCTCGAATTTTAAACTGCAATCTCGCTCTCGTTCTCGTCTCGCATAATGCAACGAGACGAGACGAGATGCGAGAGTATACTCTCGCCTCGTTGTGCATCACTAGGACAACGGGACAGACAGCCTGAAAGCGGGACTGTCCCGTCCAAAGCGGGACGTATGGTCACGTTAAATATACATTGTATTTTCTAAAGATTATAAATTGGATAATTAAAAAAAAAAGGTAAAGACTGGAGACTACCACGTCGGGGCCATTTAAATAATACGTGCGATGGTCAGTTGCACCGATTATAGTTGTTAAATTTTAACTTGTTTTTAAATTGACAAATTGTATCGAAACGAAATGATTAAAAATACGTTCGGAAAGAAGGTATTTCATTCAATTCAGAGGCTTACTTCAACCAATAAAATAACTCTTTTGGTATTTGATGCATAATAGTAATACGTTAACTTTTATATTCTCGGTAAATTCGTAAATATTTCCAAAAATCAAAGTAAAAAAACACTTGGCTGTTGTGAAATATTTATCCATCCTTGTGCGGATAAAATTCCTATTTGCATTTCCATCCATGGTGTTGTAAAACCAAAACCTGCTCGTGTATTTCTAACTGGTACTGGTATCCGTTATTGTAATAACGTATTTACCCTCCTTCTGCTTCTGCTGCATTCCTGGGATAGTTGGTAGTTGGTGTAACAAATGCGCGCCTGCCAATACCCCAACTGGAATCTGTTAATTTGCGCGGCCGCCGTTTGCTCTGGCTCTGGGAATGTTTGCCTGCCCTGCTCTGCCTGCTCGCCTCGGCTCTGCTTCTGCTCCACAATGGATTAGCAGCCAACTAATTGCGTGATTGTTGGAGCAGGAGCAGCGGTTATTTCAACTATCTTTTGTCTGCCATGAATGTTGGATTGTTTTTAGAAATGCATACGTAGCAAGAGCACCGAACTTCTCTCTTGTTTTTTGTCTGCACTTTTCACCGTTTTGTGTTTGTTACTATTTTTTTTACGAAAGGTATTGATTTTATAATTTATTGGATGGAAATAGGACAGGTGAAAAGCATGCATATTCATTTCTAAACCGACAGACACTTTGGCGTGTATATCGATCTTTGACACACAATAATGACATACTCGTAACTTTAAAGTTAAATTGCAATTCATACTAAACTCTATCGGTTAAAATTTTCACCAACGCTATTTTGGAAACTACACACTTCAGAACTAAAAATAATGTTGGAATCAATATCATTCCAACAAACCGTGTGGAATAATTCCGTACGCCGTTTGGAATAATTCCTCACGGCTTTCGACAAATCAGAATCTGTTTAGGCGCATATTAGCGCGGTATTGGGATTTTCAAATAAGAAAACGCTCACTAGCAGCGAATATTAGAACTACAAAAAGTCTGTCTTCGCTCATTTTTCTATGTATTCTTTTCATCCATTCTATATTGTCTTACTCTATCTTTTAAATAATATAGGTTAATTTAATTAATTTCCAATATCTTCGTGTCTATTGCATTCTTTTACTCTTTTAAGGAACTTCATTTCCTTTGTTTGAATTTTGTTTCCTTGTGATTATCCAAGTTTCCCATATGTGAGTTTTGTTTTATAGAATTTTATCTGCGTATCTTCATAGAAAGAGACAGAAGCAAAACACGGCTACCTGTTTATGTTTATATTTGATGCTTGACAGTTTAATTTCTGTGTTTATCGTATTTTCTAGGTTTTACATTTACATATTTAAAATCAAATAATTTGCTTTTTGCGATTTGACATTGAATTTGAAGTTTCAATATTAAATATAGAAGATATACGTTCATGTTTTCATTCTAAACAAGAGCTCGTAGCGAAAAACTACGGCGAACCAAAAATGCCGTATCTGTCATCGTATTGCGGGCGTTTTAACTAACGATAAATATGATATTGTTTGTAATTTTATTGCATTAAAAGTAATATTGCATGTATAGTATTGCAGTAATGTGGAAAAATCATTACATTTCAACATGACTAAACTCCCCCATCGCGCGAAAAATAAATGTTCTCCAGTTCAAAATGAGAGCAGAAATTGGCTAATAGGAGTTTTCAAGTTAATTTATTATTTAATATGTTAATCTGTACATAAAAATATTAGACCCGTATTTTGTATTTTTGCCAAAAAGTTTCCAATATGCCAGAAAAAAAATATAAAAATTTCAATAAATAAGTCCCGAGGAAATTGACGAGGCGTGTAACGTTTTCTACACCAAGAAAATACGTTTCTAGAGCTGAGTGAGACGAATATGGGTATATGTGACAAACACGCTGGGTACGTCGTTTTGTGTCATGGCGGTAGCGAGATATGCTCCCGCGTTCGAACAGCCATTAGCCAATAGCATTGGCAGTGTCCAGTACGTCACAAACATGGCTGATACTGAATTTTAAGCGTTCGATTTAAATGTTTTAAAGTTTCATTTTGACAGGGTAATAAAAATCAGAAAATTAACGATAATATTCACTTTAATATTATTAATAATAATAAGTTTATTAGATTCTGTAGACACAATAATTACAGTGTATAGAACAAGTCAGAAAAATATAAGAAATACAAATTACATGTTAAAAAATTCGTTCAAATCATAGAAGCTGCGTCCAATCAGAAAAGTCTTCAATGATTTTTTAAAAAGTTTGAAATTATTATGGTTTTTTAAGTTTTCAGGCAAGCTATTAAAAATTTCTAAGCCATATCTATTTGGAGAGTTTTTAGTGATATTTATTCCAGATTTTGGGATATAAAAATTACTCTTATGACGAGTATCATAATTGGGTAGACTTGAACTAATGGTAAATGATGTCATGATATTTAATTCCTGAAAACTATCTTTACAGGAGGTTCTCGAGGTTATATTTGTAATGCAACGTACAATTCTCTTTTGTGCTACAAAAACTTTGTTAGCTGGATTTGAGGCACCCCAAAAAATAAAATACCGTACCGTAATCTAGATTCAACGCTCGCCGAATAGAACATGACTAATTGTTTTCTGTTTAAATATTCTTTAAGGTGACGGATTTGGTAGCATATGATATTTAATTTGGTCACAAGCTCTTTGCACTGGGGACCCCAGTTTAAATTTCTAGTGAACAGTGTACCCAGAAGGCGTACAGGGTCATTAGTATTCAGTAAATTATTTTGTAGACAAATATTAAATTGCGAGTATTTATTGATTGCCATTTGAAATTTAACTATTTTAGTCTTGCTATGATTTAAGAGCAATTTATTGTCTTGATTCATGATGAACATGGATATTCAAATTTTTTAAAAGCCGTAGACTTGGATACCCCTATTCTCGTCCGTTGTGCTCGTTTCAGATTCACTAATATTAATATCCCGAACTTATTCCAAAAATTACTATTTCCCAAATAATATGTACAAGTACATTTTTCTGATACTAGGTTTGTGGTAATATTATATGAAAATCTATCTACCTACCAATGATTGCCTTTAAATCATGACAAAAATGACAGTAATAATGTATGTAAAAGATGTATGGTACGTTCAAGGTATAAAATACTGACTAGACTGAAATATATTTGGGTCCCGTCGAAGGGATTAATAAAATAATTGATAAAATATGCAAAGCATGTTTTAAATATAATTATAGCGAATATTTTTAATTTAATCTCGCAAAAACTGCATTCCATTATTGCAAAAAATATTCCAACTATGTTAATCAATTTTTGATTACAGAGTTCAAACATTTCAGTTAGTAATTATTGAAAAATTAGTCCATAATCAACAAAAATACAAAAAAAAAAAACTAATTTGAAGTGTGTTTAAACAATTTGAAAGTGTTTGACAACCGGCAACGGCAACCGGCAACAATTGGTTTTGGGTCGGCGACCACAAGAGTTGTTGTCGACAGGCGTAATGAGAAGGATGAAAAGTGATGGGCGCGGGCGAAGTGTCTACGCTACGTTGTGCTGTGCCATTGCCAGAGTGAAATGTGTCAAAAAACCCAGCGTACTGCACTGTAATATACTAATGCCCGTCCGGAGATAGATGTACTGTCAATACGGAATGCTGGCCCCGCAAATAAATTCATTATCCGTGCCTGAAAGATACGGAGTTATTAATTGACTTACACCGCTATAAATTATAGCCCGCCGCCAAATTTTTGGATGCTTTCATATTTTTATTTATATATCATCCACGGATCTATACTTCCACCTTCCACCCGGTGTTGTGTTGCCGAAGCAAGAGGTACTGGAACGTTCACTCCCAAATAAAATTTATATCGATATTCTAGCAGACTTTTATTTAAAAATTTGATGTGGCCAGCACAATTGAAATTTTTTAAATTTAAATACATGTTATATTTCCACGAAGTGATACGCCCGTCATCAATAAGAACAACAGAACTATTTATATTATTCAATATAAAAATCTGACGTGGCCAGCACAAAACTTCCCGCCATTTAATTTTTATTAATCAAATACACATACATATTTATTTATGCTGAAACTGTATTAAGTCCCATTCCATATAACTATGGTTCTATTTACTATTTTCTTTTTGAAAGGTTACTATTATTAATGTGGAATGATTGGTTCATTGTCAACGACATTTATCTGTCAGTAACATATATTTGAGATATGAACTGTGTAACCAAGGAGTGTAAGTTCCGGGATTTAAATTATAGATCATTTTATAAATTTATCCATAAAATATGTACAAAAAGTATTAATGCAAACCTGTAGAAAATGTAATAATCTTTAATTTTTATAATAACATAAATCTCGATAAATAACATTTAAAGATATTTTTCGAAGAAAAACTATTTTGAGCTTCAAGTAAAGTGCCATTTCCGGTTATCTGATTTACACCAAAATCTAATGGCTTCTTTCCATATTAGAATAAGGTAGAAATACAAGATTTCAAAATTTTCTGAATGATTGTGTTTGAGTTAGAGCGTAAATAGGAACCACACACACACACACGCACGCACGCACGCATGCACGAACGCACACACACACACAAACGCACATAAACACACACAAACACACACACAAACACACACACACACACACACATACACAAACATACATACACACACAGCCATCATCGTGAAAATTGGATTCTAGGGACCGTAAAACGTAGTCATTTACCAAAATCTCGATATGCGAATTTTAGCACGATCCCTATACCTTCCCTTACCAAGGGTAGCGGGAGGTAAAAATGACATTCGTTACCACGGTTACAATACCGTTTATATTTCATTTTTCGTCGTTGATAGCATGAAGATAGCATAATACTCCTCTACACATACAATAATGAGAGTGCGAATAAAAGTCTCATCGTATACGGCAAAGATGCTGCGCAAAAGTTTAGTAATTTTTACAGCAGAAATAGATTTTTTTTGCAATTTCCTACTCTCTCATGTTACGGCAAAAACTGTAGAGTGTACAGAATTAAAAGTTATGTAGAAAACTGTTTTTACATACTTTTTTTATGTTTCTAGTTTCTTCACAATTATAAAAAGAAATTTTAAAATTTCGGTATATTAGTAGCTATAGCCATGACACTTGTTTTTTTTCCTGGTTTCCATAAATTATTTTTCAATTTTGGTTCTTTAATATGTACTTTATGAAACCCATTTGGATGTCATAATGTACTTCTTTATGGCATCCAAATGAGTTTCATAAAGTATATAATAAGCAACCGAAATTGAAACAACGTACATTTTTTGAAGAAAAAATTATAAAAATAAATAAAAAAATAGTATAAAATACACGTTTCATAAGACATTTCAGCGCAATTGTCCCCTTAGAAAACTCGCGGTAAGCCGCTCGTTTCGAAGAATGACGCGTGCGCTTAAATTATGTCTTATGAAACTTGTATCTTAATGTACTATTATAAACGTCAAACGTCAATTTGATTTGATGGAAATAAATTAAATAATGAATAAATTGACGTTTGACGTTTATAAATAATTTTATTCACAATCGGTTAGTAATACGACGATTTCCGACTTTTAAAAAATTGGGAAGTTAGTTATTGTTAACCTCATATTTCAAGAGGTTGGAAAGTATAACGTGAAGATAGCTGGGGTTGGAAAGTTGACACTTTCCAACCTCAGCTATACTCACGCTATACTTTCCAACCTCGAGGCGGGAAATAGCTGCTCCCCGCTTTGAGAGATCAATGCGTATCAATGATGGGTATTTACATATAAACAAAGCATCTTTACAATTTATATGATAAAAATATGGAATAAACTTGTAATTAATACAAGTAATGAATGAAATCAATATTTGAGGTTAGAAATCAAACTGACAGTTCATGTGACAAATGAACAATCTCAGACCATTCGTTTATTTATGTTAGGTTATTATTATTGAAATATCAAATATTAATTTTTTATTTCAGATTGTGAATAAATTAGCTTCGCGCCTTGGTTAACTATCTTCGCCCTCGACAATGAAACACTTTCCACCTCGGTTAGTAATATACTATTGGTTCTTTAATATGTACTTTATGAAACAACCAAAATATAAATTCCTGAACATGAAGTAACGTATATTTTTAAATAATTTTTAACAAAAGGACCAAAATAGAAAAAAATTATATAAAATACACGTTTCATAAGACATTTCAGCGCACTTGTCCCGCCGCTCGTTTCTAACAAAGACGCGTGCGCTAAAATCATGTCTTATGAAACTTGTATTTTAATGTACTATATGAAAACCAGAAAAAAGAAAACAAGTGTCGTGGCTATCGCTTCTAATAAACCGAAATTTTGATATTTCTTTTAATATTATGAAGAAACTAGAAAAATAATAAAAAAATCTGATGTGGCCAGCACATTACCTTCCGTCTGTTCTATGTATTTTGTACAAATTTCATACGGAAAGTTCCTTGCTAAATTAAATATTCTATTTCTTGTACATTACCTTCCGGCAGTTGCATGTATTTTATGCAAATTTCATAGAGAAAATTATTATTTTGTGACGTTTTCTATATACAGTGTAATGCATCTGCAGAAATAAAAGATTTATTATTATTATTTCTTGTACATTACCTTAAAGCAGTTGTATGTATTTTATACAAATTCCATACAGAAAGCAAATGATCCTATATTTCCAGTAAAAATTATAAGACAAACACACTATGTCAATTTCACTTGACACTGACATCTTTCAATCAGAATTTTCTTAATATAGTAGCTGTTTCCATAGCTATGGCTCCTTTATGAAATTTAATTTCTTTATAATTTTTTAACTCTATATCCATTTAATATTAAGTATAAAATGCAGTCAAATCGTATAGAGAATTAAATATTCTTTAATATTTATAATAACATCAAATGTGAAAAAATTATATTTAACATAGTTTTTTCAAGAAAAACTGTTAAAATCTTCAAATGATGGTACTTCTGGTTGACCAATTGTAACCAAAATCTAATCAGCTCCTCATATGGATGTAACGAAGAAGTACACGAAAAAATTAGAATTTTTGTAACTGTAGTATTAGAGTTATCGCAGACGAAAATTTTGTTACACACACACACACACACACACACACATCCACACACACACACACACACACATCCACACACACACACACACCCACACCCACACCCACGCCCACGCCCACGCCCACGCCCACGCCCACACCCACACCCACACACACACACACACCCACATACACACACACACACACACACACACACACACACACACAATCATCGTAAAAATAGTAAATTCGTATTCTACGGACCCTAAAACGTGCTTATTGATTAAAAACTCATCATCGAATTTTTTGACCAAAGACAATAGCTTCCTTACCTAAAGGTGACGGAAGGTAAAAATGTAAAAACATTTTTGAACACAACTTTTAATTCTGAACAACATAACACTCTACAGTTTTTGACGTAAAATAAACATGAGAGCGGGAAATTGCAACAAACTAAAATCCCTATTAATATTTTATTCTCCAGAATCTTACTGTTATATTAATTCAAGGACGTGGCTACAGCCCAGAACGTGGATCGTATCATACATTAAAGTCCCGAAGAGGCGTGGTTTAGTACAAGAACGTTCGGGACTTGCACAAAATAATAAAAACCCAAACATGGATCGTACATGAGAATAGAGTAGGATTACAAGATTTAAAAGTTTCTTATCTGATAGTTTTCAAGTTAGTTGTTAGAGCAATCACATCCACATACATAAACAAACATCCACAGATATCATGCAGAAACTATTAAAATTGGATTCTAGGGACCTTAAAACGTGTTTATATGCCAAAATCTCGATATGTGATTTTTAGCACGATCCCTAATTGCCTCCCTTACCTTTGGTAGTGAGAGGTAAAAATATTAATTTTTTCATATATGTAAATTATTTTAAACTGACTATAAATAATATATATTTTTTAGATTCCAGAGGGTGTTCTCAAATTACAAATCAACGCGTTTCATATTTTGAAGGAACAAACACAATAAACAACAACAATAACGAATGTATATACAGAGTACGAGCTGAAAGTGCCAATGTATGCCAAATGAGGTATATTTAATTAATACCTTACATTGTACTACAATTCTAAGAAATTTTACTATTTTTAGACTCGATTTTGATTCTCTAAACTTCCCTCAAGCCCGAAGAATGCGATTATCATCAGATACAACCGGGAGCGGGTCGCCTCCCCAAGAATTCGGACCATACACTTGCCGGGATACATTCTTCCAAGTAGAGAGTCCCAACAATAGAAGAATTCCTATTTTGTGTGGAGATAATGATGGGCAACACAGTAAGTTTCAAAATATTCACCCCAAGTAAAAGAAAATATGTATGTACAGAGTGAACGCGAGAATCTGTAAATGTGTAACTAGTTTTTTTCAAACATTATTTGCCCCGAGAAACTTTACTTTTGGGATGATTTTTAGAAAATAAAATTGTTAATTTCTATTGGTAATTTTTTAAAAATATTGTAATGTTTTTATTTATTTGGGTGAAGTGTAAATATTAGACAATTATTATTAATTAAAATATTAAATAATTATTAAAAACTAATTAAGACTAAAACTATAATTAACTTGATAACACTAACACTATTTACTTATTTAATTATTTAACCAATTAACACTACTATTTATTTCCACGCTATTACAAATTATTTATTTCCACTATTTATATCACTTTTTATGTCACGTTCAACTGTCCGCTGCCATTAACTTCCAGAGAGCTCTAGAATGTTCGACCGCATAATAACAATGATACTTACATTTAGCTTAAAGTATTTTCATTTAAGTTACATTAACGATTTTGTCCTAAAATTTGTAAGTATTTTACGTGGTGTTCAAATTAGTCAGAACATTTCGTCATCATAACCATAAAAGTATCTACTTTTTGTCGGCCTAGGACGGTAACAAAATGTTTTTTGATTATTTAGAGATACGTAAAACAACTTATACCGAGGGAGTAATAATAGTACATTAAAACACAAGTATCATAAGGCAATCTGTTAACGTACGAGTCCAAGCTTGGAAAACGAGCCGCCAGGCGAGTTTTACAAAGGACGAGTGCGTCAACAGGCCTTATGATACATGTTTTTTATACTATTTTTTCTATTGAGGTAATTTTACAATTAGATTTTTAAAAAAGGACTTGTCAAAAATATGAGTTGGTGTCTTTTTTATCAGTTATGTTGGTAGCGCTTCCCGCTAA
Source organism: Harpalus rubripes (assembly GCA_963082715.1). NCBI lineage: Eukaryota > Metazoa > Arthropoda > Insecta > Coleoptera > Carabidae > Harpalus > Harpalus rubripes. The sequence goes on from OY720456.1 coordinate 26,457,632, forward strand.
AAATTGAAATTTCACATTTTGACAGTTTGTGTATCTTGTGATTTTGTCTGATTGTTTACATTAAAACACTGCATCAAGCACTATACAATTATGAAAGAGGAAAACCAATACATACAATGAACTCGAAGGTTTATTAATGATTTGACATATCGGTAGTTCGTGTTGGTTATTATCATAAATAAAACTTGAATATAGGATTGAAGGACGTTACGTGGACCATCATGCCTTTTTATTGAGAAAACAACATATAAATAAAACTCTTTAAATAATGAAATACTTTAATGAACAATTTATTGATTTAGACTTTTACTTTCCACCATTTTGTCAACACTCACTACTCAGTTGCACAGATAACGGCAACAGCTGTTCTTACAATTTTTAATACAAAACATAATATGGCATGTATTCGATAGTTCGCCACAACGTAGAACTGAAAATCATGGATTAAAACGTCAACTTTTCATATTTGTTTGCTAGTAGTAATTGAGTAGACAGTGTCAACATTTTCAAATAACGTGCATCATACATTTCGTAACCTGCCTGGAATAACAATACATTCAATTCAAAATTGCATTACCATAAATTAAAATTGTAATAAATAAAACTTACCGTTTTAATTATTTTGACAAAGTAAACCTGAGCGCATTGTTTCTTGTTTCATAATTTTTTAGTTGAAATTTTAACTTCACAGATTCTTATTCTTTCTTAACTAACACAGCTATAGCTATAAATTTATTTTCTTTCTAGTCCTATCACCTAGAGAAAGGATAAAAATCCACAATTAGAAATAATATTTCAACACAAATAATTTACCATTTTGAGGTTATCTGTCAGTTATGAAAACATGACTACCATCTCTAGAACATGAAAGGTGCCAAAAACAGTACGTTTATAGATTTTCTAAACGTCGTGTTTTTAGTGATAAACAGTGCTTTTATAGAAACATAAGAACACCGAAATAGAAAAATAAAATTTTGGCACCCAAAAATTCAGAATTGTATTTCCCAAATATGTGCAAAGCGCCATAACGTTTTAAGAGACAGAAAATATTTGAAGAAAACTGTTTTGTCTGTAAAGGCCTGTGTCCACGATCCCAGAAATCGATCCGAGTTCTCGGATATAGTTCGCAATTCGATATCTCGGATCGTGGATACTACCAACTCGGACTCAAAACTCGAATAGAAAACTAGAGTGGAAAAATTCGTTCTGTCCCATTTTTTCGTACTAGTTGCTAATTTCATTTAACTGTTACCAATTTAAAATCTTGACGTTTGATATTTGATAAGCTTGAAAATGATAAGGTTATAAAATATTACATAATTCTACTCATTTTTGATATTGATTATAAATAATTACTTACAAATAAATTAATATATTCGTTGTAAAAATTTAATTTACTTACTGCCGGGATAATTTTTATTTTTTATTTTTATTAGTTTTTAGTATTGGTAGAAATGGCTAAAACTAACTTCATAAATTCAACCCAACCTGACATCTGTAGTCATACAAGTTCAATGTTTATAATCAAAAAATGTGGTCGAGAACTCGGAACGATATCTAGCATCGTGGACACAGGCCTTAATACATTTTTGCAATTCTAGTTTTCTTCCTTAAATAATATATCCTTTATAATACCAAAGTTTTTTCCAGTAACACCTCTTGTCTGGTAATACCTATAGAATTCTAATATTCCCCTACGCCTAAATAATACTTGAATTTCTCTAGTAATTCCTGAAAATAGAGCAATTATAATATATTTATTTGTTAGTTTACGTTCCTGTGAATGCATCAAGAGGAGAAAGAGAACTAGTGTTAAAAATAGTGACCAACAATAATCCTGCCAGTTGGAGAATAAAAATTACTCAACTAGAATGTCCATCCTTAGGCAAACACCAAAAAGCGTCTAGAGTTTGGGAGGACTCGCATCTTATTGGTAAGATTCCATAAAAAAATACATAATTATTCGGTCTTTCAGTCATAATTTGATATGGCAGCTCTATTTTTATTTACATATACAAATGAAGAATGTACGAAGGTGGTGTTATATTAAGGTATTATGAGGACTTCAAAGAAACCCATTCTTAATTTATAGAATGTTACCATATAATCATTGAAATTTACTATTAATTTGCAATGAAAGAATACTCCATTTAATTTCCTAATATTCTGCTGTCGTCGCATGCCTGCCTACGGGTGCCAATTGCCAATCACAGTAACTTCACAGAAAAAAAATCTGATGTGGCCAACACTACACCTCCCGCCATTTGATTTTTATTAATTTAAATATACATACTTACATACTTACTTATGCTGGAAACTGTATTAAATTCCATTCCATATAACTATGATTGTATTTACTATTTTCTTTTTAAAACGTTACTATTATTAATTTGAAATGACTAGTCCTTTGACAGTGACATTTATCTGTCAGTTACATATATTTGAGATATATACTTTGTATCCAAGGAGTTATGTTTGTTTAAAGCGTAGGTTCCGGGATTTAAATTATAGATAATTTTACAAATTTATCCATAAAATATATAGAAAAAGTATTAACGCAAACCTGTAGAAAATTTGATAATCTTTAATGTTCATAATAATATAAATTGCGAAAAAATGACATTTAAAGGTATTTTTCGAAGAAAAACTATTTTGAGCTTCAAGTAAAGTGCCATTTCCGGTTATCTGATTTACACCAAAATTTAATGGCTTCTTTCCATATTAGAATAAGGCAGAAATACAAGGTTAGAGTGGAGGATCCATACACACACACACACACACACACACACACACACACACACATATATATATATATATATATATATATATATATATATATATATATATATATATATATATATATAGCTGATTCATCGGTCTGTCCTCTCTTTATAACTCTTTTATTTTAAGTCAGATAGAAAAACTCTTCAAATATAATTTATATGATATAGTATTATCTATCTACGTACCATATCCATTTGTATACAGGGTGCTCCATTTAAGCGCAACAATATGTAACTTTATATTTCTTAATGGAACACCCTATATTTATTTATATATTTTGATAGTAAATTAGATTCCCTTTAAAAAAGTATTAAGTAATAAGGGGTCTAAAATTATAAATTAAGAAGTTATTTACCTTTATTCGTTGAATGATATGTTTCTATCATGTTATTATTCACAAAGTAAGCTATGGATAATTTCAGTGTCGGACTGGGACATATTTCCGAGTGTGGCGATTTGGATTACCGGGGCCCCTATTCTAGACCATTCAAAATATTATTATTGAAACAAAGATGGTTATGAATGAAAGTTTGTTTTTTTAATACATTAATGAATGTAAACATTAAGTACACAGGCTGAACCTAAGAATCCGTGACATGGGGATTTCAAGCAATATAAGAGTTAAGATGTCGGTAAATTAGACAAAAGTTACCCAATCAAAAGACCGTTTTAATGGTGTATCGTTATTTCAGAAAAATACATAGATATAGACGAAAACGGTAAATTTTGAAATGGTTTATTTTTGAGAATAACTACAAAAAAAAATTAAAGTATTTTATTTATTACCAAAGATAACTGTACTAGTATAGAATTTGCAGTTATCTAATGTAAAAATCGCGTCTCAAACACGTATATTTTGGCCGAGATTTGGCTCATAGATTAAATAATGCATATGCGAAGTATGTATTACGAAGTTAATGAATTTAAATATTTAAATTATAAATATATTGTTATACTCATTTTTGGAACATTTTCTTTGTTGTAATCAAATCATATTAATAGTGAATGGTGAATACTATTAAAGATAACCTTTTTTATAGGTGCAATGTTTATAATTAATTTTCATTTTACCCAGCACAATATAAAACTTTAAAATCGTTAAAATACACAAAAATTATGGCTCTACAGGCCGTTTGCACCAACATAACATAACTTAATTTTTAAGCATTTCTTAAATTGATAATATTACGTCGATATAAAATGTCAAATGAATTACTATGCATTGTTGTTTCGATTTGCATTTTTTGTCTTTCTTTCTTAAATTGATAATATTATATCGATATAAAATGTCAAATGAATTACTATGCATTGTTGTTTCGATTTTCATTTTTTGTCTATGGGTCGCTTAAAATTTAAGCTTTGTTGGTACAATTAGGAATACTTAAGTTTAAGTACAATACCAAGAGTTAAGGCAACAAAAATTGTTATTAAAATGACAGTTGCAGAATTTAACTCTTACCTTAGGTATTCTGTTTCGTGAATAGATCTCATACTAAAATTTTTAATCCGAAATAAAAACGGAGTTAGTTAACTCTGAATTTAATCATTTTTATGAATCTGGTAATGAAAGTCTACTATATGTGAAAAGTGAAACGTCACACCAAACGACACAGAACTTAAAAACTAAATAGATTTTGCACATGACCGTTGAGCACGTATTTCTAGAATACATTGGTTAACGGCCAGGATGATGATGGGGTTTGGGGTGAAGACAGGAATAGGAGTAAGCCTATATTAGCGTGTAGTTTTCTTTGACTTACACTACGCTTGTTCTCTGGTTAAAGTCAGACTCTTGAATTATGTTATATTTGATCTACAATCAGTTCTTTAAGATTTTTTTTCTGTTTATCATGTTGAAAACTATTAACTAAGTACTAGATATGATAGTCACAAGTTTAGACCGGGCCCTTTCGCTCGCCGGGCTTGTGGCGATCGCCACATCGCCACAATGGCCAGTCCGACGCTGGATAATTTGATCAATTGTTTCGAATTTAAACAAACAAGTTGTCCAAATACTCTTAGTTTATTAATACAATATTTATAATAGAAAAATCTATTGAAGTTGAAGGACAAGTTTTCGAGCATTTATTATAATTTTGCATTATTTAGTCTGTCACTAAATTTTAAAAGCTTCTTTCGAATTAGTGTAATGTTTAAAATAAGTATTAATAAAAAAGGATCAAAATTTTGTATTATATTATGGTTTTTTCCACTCTGAAATACTATTTTTTATGAACGTAAATAACTTCTTAATTTATAATTTTAGACCCCTTATTATTTAATACTTTTTTTAAAGGGTATTTAATTTACTATCAAATTAAATAAATAAATATAGGGTGTTCCATTACGAAATATAAAGTTACATATTGTTGCGCTTAAACGGAGCACCCTGTATACAAATGCATATGGTATGTAGATAGACAATAATATATCATATAAATTATATTTGAAGAGTTTTTCTATTTGTCTTAAAATAAAAGAATTATAAAGAGAGGACAGACCGATGAATCACCCTGTATATATATCCTATTATTCACGAAAGATAACTATTCACGGTCATTTGTCAAAAGAAAGAACACACAGCATTTTATAACAGTAGCTTAGCAACATTTTGTATTATTTGACGTATGTCTATTTAATTTATGTGGTGTGACACATATACGAAAATAGTGTCATTACTTTCTAACACACTTAAAATAGCAGTGACGTATGTCGTAGAGTGACAGACATGTAATTATCTATTACACTGCCTTCTGTACTAATGTTCATCCAGTGGCGTTAACATTCAAATCAAATATTATTTTATGGTGTACGTTAAATCTATATTTTTGTTTTATGCAAAAACGTAGGTGAAGAAGATAAAATTTTGAGAAAAGCATTATTTGAAAAGAAACAAAATTTTCAAATTAAGTATATTTATTTTTCCAGTTAAAATGTATCCTTAAATATTTCGCGTTGCACGCCTATGGGTATGAAATACAGTGAAGTTATCTGCAAGTAATATTATATCAGACGGCTCATAAATGACCTTGAATAGTCATCTTTCGTGAATAATAGTTTACGGACAGACATCATCGTGAAAATATTAAAATCGGATTCTAGGGACCTTAAAAGGTGGTCATTTACCAAAATCTCGATATGCGATTTTTAGCATTAAGGGTAGCGGGAGGTAGAAAATGCGATTGCCACTTGTTATATTCATGGCTAGGTAGACTACATAAAAATATATCAAACTATCGAAATTGGATTATTTTTAGCGCCTGCTGGCTGCCTACAGTACTACCAAGAAACCACTCGTACGATAAGAAACTTAGGGTATGAACAAAATACTCTGTTAGCTAGTAATCACTATCAAGCTGGATTGTACTACGCTACGTGTTTCCGAAGAACCAATGACATGTGTGGTATTGAGTATGTATCAATTTTTGGCAATAATTCTGATGAGTACATATTATTGTGACATTTCTTTCTTGCAGTTTTACAGTCAACAATTTCCAAGTAAATGGTGATCCTGGTGATGGTACTCAAGCTCCATGTACTCAAAATATTATGTCTGATGGCGCTGGCAGTAGTACTGCAATACCTATAGATACTGATTTTTTATTCATTCCCAATGGTATACTAACGACCACTGATGGCATTAATGGCGATGGACCTACGATTACTTATAAAGACAGATATTGCGGACCTATCGCTGCAAACTCTTTGATTCGATGTAAGTACATAATAAATAAATAAATAAATAAAATAGTAGATTCGAAATACATGTTAACAATTATCAATTTAGGTTTAAGTAAGTCATTCATAAATGTAAATTTAAATTACCTGAAAGTTAGTTTTGATATGTACAGACATCTATGTAAATGCTTCAAAAACAAGATTACAATATTATAGAGCAGTACTCAACAAGACACCTGTTCACCGTGAAACTGTCATTTGCTTGGCATTATTGGTTATATTTCAGCAATTAATTTATGACAGTCTCAATGTTCTCGCATTTGTTTAAAAAGCCGAATCTATCAAGTGGATACTAAATAAAGATGGGTGTATATATCTAGGGAAAAATTCCCGGAAATTCCTTCGTCCGTGATTTTCGGGAAGAAATTTTGTTACCTTTTTTCCCGGAATTTTTTGAAAATATCCTGTGAATATAATTTTTGCAAATTTCCCTTAAATTTTAAAAGATTTTGGCCTCGATGTTTGATGCAATTATTAAATATGTAACATTGTTCATTTTTTTGAGTAATTTAAGTTTCCTTAACAAATTATTATGGCTGGTTTATGATGGATTTAATTTACAAATTTAGATTTACGAATTTGCATTTACATATCTGCCTTTACTGGTTCATAATGAATTTAAGAAATTTATGATTTAGAATTTACATTGAAAATATCACCATATTTTATATTCTAAATGTAAATTTGTAAATGCGTCCAATCATTTCACAGTATTTCAAACAATGATTTCTGATGGGGAAAATGACAGTTTCAAGTGACAGGTAAAACATTTTAATTTTGATTTGACAAATGGATTCTGAAAATATGGATATATTATTAATATTATCTGTAGAACAATACAGATTGATTATGATCAGAGACTTGAACCGAACCAGAACTTAAACCGAAACCAGAGTGAACCTGCTTATTTTAATGAACCTAAACCGAAACCTTAACCTTTTCTTAAATTATTCAAGAGCGAGAACCTAAACCGGATCGTAAATTTAAACCGGTTCAGAAAGTTATTTATGGGGCCTATTCTGTATCTCAGTGGTTAATATTTAACCACTGGTTAATTTTTTTAACCAATCAATTCGAACCAGTGGTTAAAAATTAACCACCGAGTTACAGAATAGGGCCCTATATCTGTCACGTGTTCTACACCTACATGTAAGGTATAACTATTAATTCAATCAATATTAGTATCATATTTGCTTAAAATCCATGTTTTAAGAAACGCAGTTCCCTGGTAATAAAATAATATTGTGTTAATTTCATAGCTATGATAGAAATTCATTTGTATTAATAGAAACCTTGGAAACTATAATACTTTAAAATACAAAGAATTAACATTTACATTAAATTTTTGGTGTATATGTATTTTTTATTTATTTTGAAAAATCGTACTGTGAACCAATATTAAACCGGTTCGTGAACCGGTTTTAAAGAAAAATATTGAACCGGAACAAAAAACCGAATCAAAAACATAAGTTGAACCGTGAACCGAAACCGAATCTTTATATCTTGGGGTTCGAGTCCCTGATTATGATAAAAGTGATAAATATCATATAACTGTCATCCCATCTGTGTTAAACCTCGTGATCCAATATAAGTTGATTGGACACATTTCATATTTTTAAATTCACTATTGGGATTTTCAAGTATCAAGAGATGGCGCTGACCGCATTAAACAATGGAACACTTTTTGTTGACATTTGTAAGCGTTGCATCCTGTCAATTGTGTTTTTATAGTTTTCGTATTATTTTCTTATTTATTAGTATTTTTTATTTATAATTCAAGTGTGTATAATAGAATTCTTGTAGTAATATAATTGTAATTTTATGTAAATGTCAAATGTGTACCACTGTTTATAGTTCTAATATTCGCCGCTAGTTAGCGTTTTCTTATTTGAAAATCCCAATAAACCAACAAGGTAAATCGTAAATTTTAAATCTAAATTTGTAAATTTATAAATTAAATCCATCATAAACCAGCCATTACTCTGGTTATTTTTTTAAGTAAATATAAGTACTTGTGAAATTTAGTACGATGCTTTTGAATTACACATTTAAGGTTTTATGAATATTGCACATTTACTTTATATAAGAACTATGAAAATATATTGTACATTATAAATATGGGGGAGTATTCTTTATTAGTTCTTACAGAGTCGCTCTACTCGTATGTATGACAGATAGTGCATAAATATATTGATACGAGTATTTTTTTACCATAATTTCACTGAAGAATAAAGCTAAATAAACCTACAGTTACAATTTTTATTCATATTTGAAATTCCTTGGGAAATTTCCCGAAGGATATTTCCCTGGAAATTCCTCGGGAAATTTCTCAAAAAAAATACCAGGATTTTTTTGGGAATTTTCCCGTATCTTTAAATTCCGGGAATTGACCCATCTCTATATATATCTATATCATTTCAGATTCGTTCTCATAAACCTAAAGTTTGGACCTTGCAATGTTTAGCTTTATGATTTGGATTTAGAGACCCTAAATTCTGAAGTGTGAATGGAGTCATTACATAATATGCGGCCAAAGTCTTTAAATCTAAAGTATAAACCATAAATCTAAATCTAATTTTCATTTGTGAACGCACCTTAAGAAAGTAAAAATATAAATAAATTCAGGCTTATAAGTGAAAAAAGATTATTTAAATACTAATTCGTTTGCAAACTACAAGCGATTGGAATTTTGGGCGACGTTTCATGTCTTAACCATTCAGCACACACACCCGATCTCAGGGTCCAACGATATTTAAAATATCTATTATTTCTATATAGATTTAAAGGAAGTGTATTAATAATTTCTGGGAATATATGGTCGATTATGTCCTATATCACGTTTTTTTAGCCAAATGGTCTCTCAGACCGGTGCGTGCACTTGTGTGTCAAAATTTAGTGTGTGCTCTGGAGGGTTAAACAATTAATTGGTTGCCTGACTATAAAACCGAGATACGCGCACGACGATTTCTAACCGCGTTTGCACTAAAATTCTTAGTTCATCCTATTATTCCAAAAAGAAAAACTTGGAATAGAACCCAATGTTAATTTTGTCACCTAGAAATTCAGAATTTGATTTCCTAATACATATGTAAGTATATAGGTATAAAGCATCGCAAATTTTTAAGTAGCGTTTGCACTAAAATTCATTGTACATCATGTCGTTGCAGAAAAAATAAAATTTTAAAAAATGGTATAGAATTCCATTCACCAATCGAAATGTAAGATAATTTTAGCTAGAAAATAATGTTGGTATATTTTATTGTTTGTTCAAATCAGTAATCATTGTAGAAAAATACTGAAAAATGAGAAAGAAAATATTGAAACAATTCAGCGAAAAAAAACTGGAGTTAAAAAAAGTTTTTAGGTTTTACAATATTAGAGTTTTAAATGCCCGTAACATCTACGTCACATACCTACCCTATTCCAAATTTTTACTGCTTTAAGCCTTCTGCTATCATCTTTTTGAAATCCGGAATTCATCTAAATGAATGCAGAAAATAACAAAATAAAGAAAGTAAACAAACTTATTGTTAAATTTATTATGCCACGCCAGATAGATACTCCATGCGTTAAAATATGAAAGTAAAAGATATTTTGAATGACATAGGCTGCAGATATGGCACTATGATAGATGTAGTTTTTTATTAATTATTTGATTAATTTGCTTATTATTCACGCATATTTTCTATTATATATTATTAACGCATTATACAGACTGACCAAAACCATTTGATGGTCACGTGACCCGCATCTTCGCTCAATGACATCAAAACTAGACTTCTGGGAAAAAAAGTTTGGTATGTAAGTTCATGGATGTGAGAATTTTTATTATAAAGAATACGCTTCGACAATAAACTTGTGGTGTTCGTCCGTTAAAACCATTTCGGATGGTAACAACCTAAAATGTAATGTAACAAAGACGGTAAAAATACACGGAAAGCGTAACGAATATTTGAACAGATATTTGACAGATTCACGGAACAATAGGGTAGTTCAGTAATTACGTCATATGTGGCGCGCTTCATTTAAACTACTGTCCTGCCAATAAACACATCTTTCAAAGTGAACCTTATTGCCACAGCAAATAAGAACTAGAATTTTAAGCAGTTCATTTCATCGCCAATATTTTACTTAATTAAAAAAAGTTAGCTATTTAAGCTGTCATTCGGTTAAGTTTGAATATTAACCTTACAATTAAACAAAACATATTATCCTAATTTGTAATAACAATTATTCTATTTAAGTTTTAAGAAACTATGCATGGAACTACACGTTCGTTCAATCTCGAACATGTTCGTGAAACATCGCGTGAAGCGACTGGAAGAGCCTGTTTGAAAGACAGCGAACCATTTTTAGGTTACAGTACCCAGAACACGATATATTATTAATATATTAATGTGCATAGAGTTATTTACGTACCTTAAACATAAAAAGAATAAATTTAAAGTTCTGAAAAGAACTGATTTGAAAATGCTAAAAAACGCCAACAAACAAAATCTCAGTCGATATGTTGGTAAACTCTCGGATATGCTTAAAGCTGCGCAAACTTGATAATCTGTAGTTCTGAATGTGCAGAGTTGATTTCAATTTGAAATTAAACCTTTGTTATTTATTAATGTGTATATACTGTATTACGAAGAAATAGAAAAATGTTTACAATTTGTTGTTATTAATATCCCAAAGTTAATTTATTCATAATAACAATAATATCAGCATCAAATTACAAGCCTTTAAATTCTGATCCTTATGTGTTCTGTCAATATAGTCTACTTTGAAAATATCGTTTTTGCTTAGGACAATGTTTCATTATTCGCGCTAAACTCTGGCGTCACACTATTCTACCCCATTCACGCATATGAATTTTACGCAATTGTTAATACTTACTTCCACGGAATAAAATATTGAGAACTACTCAGGTCACGTGACTATCAGATGGTTTTGATCATTCTGTAGATATTTTAACATATTTATATACGAGTATTTACAAAAAAAAACAAAAACAAAATTAGATTAAAAATACGTCAACGAATCATAAAAAAAATTCAGCTAAACGAATAACAATTAAGACTTAGATCTACAAATCGCTTATAATTTAGATGAAGTTTCATAAAAAATTAAAATACTGGAGTATGTCATTATAGGTAACAAAATATAATAATTAAATAAAATAGTTATTTATGATACAAGTACGTAAAGCTAGTCTTTATTCACGAATGAGTCAGAATTAAAACATGAGTAGCGATCGACGTCAATCTTGAAACTTGAAAATTATTTCCAATTTTTAAAGTGTACTATAGAATTGGAAGCCTTTGGTAAGGTATGTATATCGTTAAACTGCGAGTAGAAGCAGATTAGCATACCTAAAAATGAGTAAACCAGATGGCCAGATGTAATGAAATAGTTAGTTACGATACAGGCAAAGTGGGATGCAGACATTATTACCGCACGTATTGTGAATTGCCCTACGAGCTCGCATGGCGAGTTAGGATAATCATACAGTGCGTTAATAATGTAGTATCCCACGAATTTTTATCTTTCGTCGTATAAAATATCGCACTCATTTTAGATATGTAATATCTTTGTTATTCCATTGAGTGCAATAATGAAATTATTACAGCACTAGAATTTCATTATTGCATTCATTGGGATAACAGGGCTATTACATATCTAAAATGAGTGCGATACGGTATAACTTATCCCACGGTGATAGATAATACTTATTTATTTAATTATTTGATTTTGTTATATTTATAACTTAATTCTTTTCAGCTGTGACACCTGGTCCGTTTTATATCTTCTTCAAAACTGATAATCAAGTATTAGATAATCCTGATCCTAACATAGACCCAGGTGCTACTACAACAGATGGAGAAAATGGATGGGAATTAACATATACTACTTTATATGGTACCAGTTGTGGTATTTCAAATTAGTTGTGTACTACATGTACTCAGTTATTTATTTGTATATTTATTTCATAATAAAATATAGTCTGAAATCATGTATGTATTATTTATTTATTTTATCGCCTATGCCTCTAGTGATTTTATATTCGAGTAGATGTTTTAGGTCTTGTCGATTTTTCAATAAGTAATTAAGTATCTTGTTTATAACCTGAATAATAAAAAAATTAATGTTGAATTTCGTTCTACTATTTTTTTTTTTTTTGTTTATATATATATATATATATATATATATATATATATATATATATATATATATATATATATATATATATATATATCATCACAGCATATTACCCATTGCTGGATGTGCCAATCCGATTTGTACGCAGATATCGGTAATGATGATGACATATTTGTACCGTGCGGACGTTTATCAGGCGTCACCTCACGGGCACTCATTGCTGGCGTGGAGAGTGCACCAAAGGGGTCAATTTTGCGTCATTTAAAATTCGAAATATTTGGCGTCAGTCGGGGTCGAACCCGATTCCCCAGATTCGCGACCAGACACTCAGGCACGTAGCCACGGGTTTGTTTACCATATAAAAATTAAAAATTTATGTAAAAAAATCTGATGTGGCCAGACCATAACTTCTCGCCAATTCCATGTTCAAAATAGCAATGAACTCTAAGTAAAGTATCACTTTCGGTTGATCGTTTGTTCCAATAAACAGAAAAGTCTGTAATACGAAATTTTGGATTATAGGTATTTGATTATTTTTCCTCGAAAATTTGTTAAGAGCTCCAATTTATCAAAATTGAGCAAAAATGTAATATATATATATGGTTCTCAGTAATATAAAAGTCTTAAATACCAAATTTGAAAAGTTTTGGATTATATCATAATATATTTTTCACAAAAATCTGTTCAGTGTTTCAAAAAAAGTACCACTTCCGGATTATCAATTTTAGCCAAAATCTAATATGTTGTTCCCCTTGATATAGAAGTATGAAATACTAAAATTGAAAAGTTTTGGATTATATTTTAATATACTTTTTCACTAAAAACTGTTACAGGCTTCAAGTAAAGTATCTCTACCAGTTGTCCAATATTACCCAAAATCTAATCAACTCTTTATATGAATGCAGTAAGCTTAAATACGGAAATAGAAATTTTTGGACGTTTGAAACACTCATCACACACAACATCCATCCATCCACACAGACATCATTTTAAAAATGGTGGGGACCCTAATTCGTCCTTATACACTGAAAACTCAGTATCGAATTTTTGGACCGAAAACATTACCTCCCTTATCTACGGTATGACAGGAAGTAAAAATACGAGGATCAGGATTTTATAATAAATTAGTAAACAACTAAGTTATTGTTTTATCATAGATTTACAATAAAATGATGTCAATTTCTTCAAAACCAGTGCTTTTATTAAACAATAATTTGTAAGAATTACATCGTATCCGCCTGACACAACTTTTACATAAAAATCTGCAATTACAGTTGTTAAATTATACAGACTGGTAGCACAAGCGTCGTTCTAACACCGGTGTTAGCTAGAACCAAGGCGACGAATTGGCACAGAGTTGTTAAAAAAATCAGTGTTGCCAATATACTGATTAATCCGAAAATGTACTGACAAACATATTCAATAAATTTGACTACATTATTTAAAATTATTTAATATGATTTGCTTTTTGACTTGTTTATAGGGTAAACAATTTAAAATAATGAAGCCAAATTTATTGAATAAGGTTGTCAGAACATTTTCGGCTCAATCAGTTTATTGGCAACAATGATTTTGTTAACAACTCTAAAACATAAGCGCCGACTTTTGAATTTTCGTGTGGGGGCTAAAAAGGGGCAACAGAAAATTTACCAACTAAAAACTTTTTTTTTCTTAAAATTGGAACATAAATAAAATTATACAAAAAATTCGAATTTATCGTGTGACAAAATATCTACTTAGTTTTTTTTAAATCTTGACTTTTTTAAATTTTCGGCGAATCTCAACATAAGACATAAATTTCAATTGTATGTATGTCGGAACTACATATATACAGAGTGATCAAATATGCCTGAAGTGTGCCGCTCCATACAATTTTGAAATTTGCCGCATTACTATTTCCATGGGCGTACCTTTCGAATTTGTAATAAGAATAATCTCAAGAACCGTGTTCTTTATGATCACCCGAATGAAAATATGCTTCAAGAGGAAATCTGTCACGCTCTTCATTAAAAGCATAATGAAATGAAATTAAAGATTTTTCAGGAAGGTATCCTAAATAAATAAATATCAAATGAATCAACGTACAGGATACTAATCAAATATCATGCAACTGTCATCATATGTCATATGTGGAATGTAGTTTTGATGAATATGGAATATTAGAATATAATTTTGACATTATTTTGGAACAAAAGTGATCACGTGATCTTCAACCATTTTTGATGACTCTGACTCTGTATAAAATTTATTACACAGGAGTCTACAAAATCTACCGTAATTTTCACTAAAATCTAATAATTTTATTATTAATTTCAGACATTACTGCATTAAATCAGGCAACACTGGTGACAGTACTATTTGTTAGTCCGCACGCGTTACTTACACACAATACTTTAATTAATACAATGACAAGTTAAAATTTTTATAAAATAAATAATAAAATAGGCATACATTGTTACTTTGTATAAGTAATTGACATATTACAAATAATTCAAAATTAGTGTTCTTTTTGTTGGTACTAAAAATAATTTGTGTGTGGGAGCAGAACCCCTTCAGATTTTTCCGTGTGGGGGCAGAGCTCCCTTAGATTTTTCCGTGTGGGGGCTCAAGCCCCGAAGCCCACACGTAGTCGGCGCCTGTGCTCTAAAGTAGATGCCAAGTCGTTGCCTTGGTTTTAGCTAACACCGGTGTTAGAACCACGCTCGTGCTACCAGCCCTAAAGTTTGACAAATAAAATTGTTAGATTAATTAACACTCTGACACCACCTTTAAAGTGACCCCTAATAAACACCCGCTCTTGTATAATCATAATTATTAACTATCGGAGAATATTTAAAAAAACTTATACATGCATAATACATGATGAATATTTCTGTTCTACATACAAAAAAATAATATTCCGCAATTATGAAATTTTTAACAATTCTGCTAGAATTTAATTATAATTGCTGTTAAAACATTGGAAAACGATGAAAATCAGAGAAAAATTTCAAAAAGAAAAAAACTCATGGCCTTGTATGGAGATATTTTGTCATAGAATTATTCTACATGCAGTGTGGTTCGTTGTCACGTGACACGTTCGAGAATTCCAAATATTTCAAATTAAAAATAATAACCATCGTTCAACTGCAATTTTTTATTAATTTTTGCATAACTTCTTTTTTGTCACAGTACTGAATTGAATTTTAATTCGTTTAATCATGTAGTTGAATGTAATAATGACGATTAAAAATATATCAGCACGGCTGTTACCAATTTCTGGACGGTACAGAGAATTTGTACTATACTAATTATTGTTTATCGAGCTTAACATACACAAGGATGATTTAAAATTGAACAGCGAATTAGTAGTTTTTCAGAAAATGAATGCACTAGTCATTTCATAAACTTCCACATAGCGAAGATATATTCTTCAGACGGTATTGACCTATTTGGCTACAATAGTCGTTTTATAAAACTACGAACAACTTACAGCTCTATTGAAAAATTAATATTTGGACATATTCCTTTACAATATTTCTAAACATAATTTAACGTAATGTAATACAAGACCGACGCCTTGAAATCTCGGGCCGAATTTTGTACGTTAAGTTGTGTTAAATTCAAATCTCATTATTTTGCAATTCGCTCAGTCGTTCTGAAAATGGCTAATGCCCAATTACACAATAGTATATTGTATAACTAGTGATGAAAGTTGGATATTTTACATTAGTGTGAAGTTTGAGCCACGAGCCGAAGACGAGTGGTTTAATCACACGAGTGTGAAATACCCTTTCAGCACGTGTTGTACACGATACTTTTCCGACGACCATAATTTGTTGAATTGACATAACTGAATATACATATATAGAAGGTGTTTTCTTTAAAACAACCAGCGGTTTTTTGGGTGAACTAATTAATGACTTAAGAGAAAAATGTTAAATTCAAAAAGTGATCAAGAATAAGGGGCTAATAAAACAGTAATAACAAACAACAATAACAAATTATGGCATGCACTGTTACCAAAATTATCAAATTTTCATTGAAATTATGTTAATATTTTTATTTTTTAAAAAATAAGGCGTATTAGAACAAAAAGAATAAGCCCATTATTAGTAATAATACAATTTATTACAAAGTAACTAACCCTGTATATAGGGAAAGAAAAAATATTTCTCAGTGTATGTATAAGTCTCGGCATAAATACTTTTCGTTATTTTGCAATTCGGAAAATCTAATTTAACTCTTTAATAGTTCATAGGTAAAAAATATAAGAATCTTGTTTTGTACAAAATTTCGATACGGATCACCGTTTTCAAGAAAAATATCAAAAACCAAAATAAGTCGCCTTTTTCCGAATTGGCTGTTGCATCAGTGTATTTTTCTGTACAGGATTCCGTACTGGAATTGTCAGCATTATGATTAAAGCTACACACTGGACGAGTCAATAAACTTATAATTTGATTTTTAATTTATTTTGCCAAAAAATAGTCTCAAAAATTGTCGCCCTAAAACCAATTTCGCCCCAGGCGGTCGCCTGGCTTGCCTGTAGCTTGGGCCGGCCCTGTTAATTTTAATTTAAAGAAAGTGTGATAAGTTTATTATGAAAACGGCCCTAGTCAACGAAGGTTTGACAATCCAGCCGCGTTTTATAAAATGATTATACATTTTATAAAAAGACGCATTTTTTAACCTAGCTACGGAATACATAAAAATATAGCGTCTTTGGCCGATTATATAATCAATCTTATATTAATTAAAATCTGACAGTCACAAATATATTGTTTGTAGTGAAAAATCTTATTGGATGTCAAGATCCAAATCTCCCGGAAACTATGTGCCAAACATACATAACATACATACTGGTATCCTTAGTGTACACTACACTATACATAGTACATTCATCTCATCCATGAATATTATATGTTGGTTGATATTGAGTGCGTTGCATAATGTATGCATGTAGTTCCCACTCTCGCCACCGGATAGCAGCGTAGCGCAGCGCCACCGTGATTGACACCCGGAAGTGTTAATATCCTAGCGTCTTTCTCTGCTGTTTGCTTATGCGCGTATCTGGTCGCCGACAGTGTGGCCGCGGCTTTACCAACCATGACGTATCAGTGTATGTCAATCTTGCACAGGAAAGCCGAGCGTTATCGTAAAAATGTTTGATGAAATAATCAAGTGTGCTGGCTAAACACAGGGATGTTTTGTTTCAATCACAACCGAACAGGAAATGAAATACAGGTGTAAACATTACGCGAAAGATAGCAACATTGTTGCAGTCATAACAATAGGAATTCTCCAATAGTTTTCAGCAGTGGTAGAAGTGCTCTAAAAATTTAGCCATGAAAATTTTGCCAGTTAAATAAAACCGGATACACGGGTGAGCAGCTCTGCCAGCAAAAAGTATGACCAAAATAGTTAAAAAAGGACCATTTTTTTTAAAAAAAGAGACTAAAAGAGAGTCTATATTTAATAATAATTTTTATTTGCAATAATGAAATTTCTTTTTTTATAAAATTTAAACCTAACATTCTCATATTACAAAAAATAATATAATTACAATCATTCGTGTGCGATCACATATACCGAATATTTGTTAACGAATACGAATTTTTGGTCCAACATGCGTTTTTTGAATACGAATACTTGATATTCGTACACGAACAACGCATGTGTGGAGCCGGGGTTACTTTGTGTGTCGCCGCACGATCGTCTCGCCAGTAGCTATTACGATGTACAAGCAAGGAAACAGTATCAAATTTCGTTGCACAACGCTGTATTCTTTTTAGTATATTTTTTCTCAGCTTAGTTAAAAAGTGAGTAGAGATGAAATGAGCTGAGATGTATATGAAAAGAACAACGTTTCACATAACAGAAAGAGTAATTCTTACTCAAATTCATTACCGTATAACATTTTTGTTTTTAACTAAAAAGGCTCAATTTTCATAATACATTCATAACCTACAAATTGAAACTTCCTCTCACAACCTTACCCCTTATACTGAACTGAATGGCTCAGATCATTTTGAATAGCATCGCTAAGGCGGGATATGTGTATACTCAGCACCGCTCTCAGCTCAGTTAGCACAAAAAGAACAACAATTTACTGCGAATTTATCTGAAGTGAGCTAAGACGAACTGAGATTATAAAAAAAGGATTCAGCTGTTATCCAATTTTTGACAAAAAAATGTTAAATTTAGATCTGTTCACGGTACGAGAAGAATGAGCGATTCACACTGGGCGACGGTCAACTGGGCGATAACGCACATTGAGCCAAGTTCACATTTTTTAAATAATAATTTATTGTTATTTTCGTAAATGATTAAAGAAAAGATTGGCGCCTGAAATAGTCATGAAAAACAACCCATCACTCCTGTGACGTTGGAGCACATACTATAGCTACTAGATAAATTACAGCTGACTCGTCTACCATTTTGGACCCACTCAAATTATTCAATATCAGTGTTACAGTATTATTAATCATAGATATTATCTATAATGACGGGTTGTTGTGCTCCAAATTGTGCAAATAATTTGAAAAATGGTTATGATTTTTACAGGTATCTATGCAATAGATATATTTTTCTCTAACCTCAAAATCTTAACGAAGCGTATTTTTTCTTGTTTTATTATTTTAAATTAATATGGCAAATATGGAATTTATATTTAATTATGAGAAATAGTTACTATATAAACTTATAAGAAATGCACTTTTATTTTATAATTTACTGCATTCATATTGGCACCAATATGGCGGACGAGTCAGCTATGTATTATCTAGTAGCTGTAGCACATACAGTACGTCATTCATAGTCAATAGGAAAACAGTTTACGTTATTTATAAATAAAAGACTTTCACAAATTTCAATATGTAATTGTAAAATATCTAATGGATATTTCGTGATATTTTCAAATGTGTGGCTCTTTAAAGAACAATATCTTTTAAAATTTAGTACTTAGAAGTCATATAAAAATTCTTGCAACAGCCGTATTTTGTAATTCTATGAATTTATTATTTTGTCGCCCAGTTGACAGTGTAGGAGACTTCACGAATAAAAAATATCGCGGCATATTGCCCATTCCTGGGTGTGCCAATCTGCATTGTACGCAGATATCGGTAATGATGATGACATTATTCGCATCGTGCGTGCGTTTTCCAAGCATCCCCTCACGGGAATACATTTCTGGCGTGAAGTGTGCACCACAGGGGTCACTTTTGTGAAAAGTAAAATTCTAAATAATTATTGGCGTCGGTTGGGTTCAAACCCGGGTCACCTGATTCGTGAGAGACGAAGAGATCGGTAATCAGACGACATTCTCGAACACATAAGTATATTTAGTTGGTGAACCTATTGACATACAAACTTAGTAACCCAAAAAATTGATCCAATTGCACTGGACCACCATTGAACATCCTCCTTACAGCCCAGAATTATACCCGTGCGATTACTATTTGTGCGAAACACTCCATGAGGCAACGATTCGAAAATTATGAAAAGGTAGAAGTGTTCGTGTGCAAATGGCTTTGAACACGTCCCAATTCTTTTTATAATACGGGAATCAAAAAGCTATTTAGAAAAATAAATAGGTATATGAATTAGAAACATTTTAATCGAATAAAAAACTTTTAAAAAATAGGGTTATATTTGAATGAGCATCGTACATTAACACTATTTGGTGGCAGTGCGATTTTATTTTTTAAAATGATGGTGACCCGAAATTTCTTATATGAAATGTAGAATTCATTTATTTTGTAAAGAATAAAAGTTATTTGTTTTATAATTTATAAGTTTACTTCAAAATAAATATTCCTTGCATTGTTGCAGTTTCCTATGAATAAAATTCTATCTGGAGTGTTTTGGAATTAGATCGTTCGATGTTCATTTTCCATTTTCTTCGACACGGGTGTCTAGATTGCGTGGTCGTCGCCAAATCTGTTAGAATGAAGCAAACACCTGGCATATTACTTCCCACAAACACAAACAAAACTTTTTTCTCTTCTTTAACAGTAACCAAACATTGGCCCCTTCCATTCCGTTCTGTATGCACGCCCATGGTTTACACAGCCAACGTAATAGAAAAATTTACATTTTACATCGCAGGTGGCCACGAAAACAACAGATTTTATTAACTTGCACTCCAAAAAGGAAGCAGATTATTTAATATTGTTTAACTTACACCGATTGTGGTTCTTACTAACTGAGTTCGAAACTGACTCAAGACAATTATTTGAAGAGTAAAATTGATTGTGATGCAAGGGTTTATAATCTATGACGTGTTCTCTTAATGTTGAGCCTAATCTAGTAGGTCGAGATTTTTTAATAATATATTAAAGAACGAATGTCACTAATGGGCCTATCCAACTTTTTTGATTTTTTTATATATTTAAAAATAGAAATTCCATATTTTTGTTTTCTTGAAATTACGCTTAATAACGCCTAAAATAATTATGAAAGTTTTGGAGCAAAAGTTCTGACGTTAGCGTCACTTCATCGTAAGTAGAGAGAACCGACATACCTTATCATTAATATGGCAATATACAATGTATATAATTTTCATAATCAAGTTAATTATTCGCTTAATTAATGTGACTTTAAGATTTTCTTTAATATAATATTGAAGTTTCATACTCACCTAGTGCCATTATTAGTATTAAAATAGTATTTAAACTATTTTCTATTTATAATTAAATACAACAAAGACAGTATTGATTACAATAATCAAGCATACATAGTTCATAATAAAAAGTAATCCAACATTTACATTACTATTTACTAAATGATTACAACAATGACAAATATTGAGATTACAATAATTAAAACATAAATTATAATATAAATTTATTTAATAAGTAAATTTTCATTTGATCTTAATTAAAAAATACCCTGATATATTAAATATGTTTTGGTTAGAGTATGTGTAAAACCAATCGCGAATTTATCAGCAAAATATGCGACCATTTTACGCTAAAAACTTTAATTACATTATTATAGGTACAAAAATACAAAATATATAGCAATTTTTATTTCGTTTATATAGATGATTTAATACAGTCAATTCTGCACTAGTTCACACTTATCTGAACCCACTCGCGAGGTAGTGTAGATAGTGCAAATAGGAGTCGGGGCGAATAAGTGACAGATTTGAAGCTGTTTTATTAACCTAAAATTTAATAATAGATGGAGTCCAAGGTTAAATATAACTAAAACTATTATAATTAACCCTTAACCATTTTAATAAAAACTGAATACGTATTTCGAGAACTAAGTTCGCATCATCAGTAGTGCAACAAGGGAAAGTTAAACAGAGTAGTCAAGATTACTCAACATGTCAACCATGCCAGAGGTCCTAACAACTCTGTTGTTAGGACCTCTGACATTTTTTAATTGAAAATAATGGATGAAAATTTAACATATACATATTTATGAAGTAAATGATGAAGGTAATTTTTTGTAGGTTACAATTTCTGACAGCTACTAAACAACTTCGTAGTTCTTTCATTCGTCTGTTGAACTTATCGTGTTTTTGATACTTGTGAACTTGTGCACACTGCACTGACTTGCACCGCACTACACTAACATACACTGTACTTATGAAATACCTGCTCATCGAACAGACTGCAATTGACAATATTTTGATAATATGTAATAAAATTTTCAGAATTAAAGAATTAAGAGAATAGCTCTCATATTATATAGAATATCAAGAAATATTTGATTCATCCTTCCACCTAACCTTATCTGAGCTTTACTTTCATTTTGCCAGTTTAAACTTTTCCTTTGCCCTCGGAAAAACCCGCTGGCTTTCCAAAATATTTAGTGATTGTTACTCAGACCGCAACAATGGCTCCCCGTGACCACATCTTACAAAGGTTTAGTCCAGTGGCGTACACTGGGGCATTCCCTGGTGGAACAATGCGCTCGGAATGCCTGTGAGGATGATTCACTACGCCCCCTGTGAACTCTGGCGAGGATGTTTTCATATCCACCGATCAATAACAGGATAACTGTGGAGTTAGTTGCAAAGTTGAAATAGGGATTTATTTTCATTATATAGTTATATTAATGTTTATTTATGAATATAACTATATTGTTTAGCTAATTTCTACTGCTAAAGTTGCTTGAACATACATGGTTCATTACGAAGTTTATACAGGATGTCGATTAGTAAATGGTTGCAACTATAAGAGTTGTTACTACATATTAAAGATGTAATAAATTCTCGTAACATATATAGTATACAGAATGTCTCAATAAGCTTGCTCACTATTAGTAGGTAACTTTTTTTGAAGAGATACGAATTTGGTTAAATGAGCAAAATTGTGCCATTTTGAATTACAAAACTACTGATATCAACAAACATTAATTTATGTCGGCGGTTCTCAAAATATGGGACCTAACTTTATTATTTTACATTAGGAACATTCATTCATAGCATTCTAATTCTATGTAAATAAAGTAACATGTACTTATTTTTTCCATTCGCGGCACACTTATTATAGTGATATTTAAACCAAATTAATATAAAATTTATTAGGGATATTTCTAAAAAAATTCGTTATGTAATGGTATGAAACGATTATATCGATGAATTCAAAATTAAATTCTCTAGCGAATAAGCAAATAAAAATATATGTTCCCATTTAAAATAAAAAAAGTTAGGTCCCATATTTTGAGAACCGCTGATATAAATTAATGTTTGCTGATATCAGTAGTTTTTTAATTCAAAATGGTACAATTTTGCTCATTTAACCCAATTCGTATCTCTTTAAATAAAAAAGTTACTAATAGTGAGCAAGCTTACTGAGACACCCTGTATAAAAAAAGCATGGTGGATTTTCAAATTCATGTTAATTTAATGAATAAGCATAGCGAGTTTATTTGCTAGTGATTTTAAAAAAAATAAGTCACTCTAAAAAAAATTAAGTCACTCTACAACAAATAATACATTTAAAATGTCGCCAGGCACGAAAATAACACTCACCACAGTCAACGACGATTGTCATGTACTGCCTACTAATTGATTAGTTTTTTTTTTATTTTGTCAAAATTAAATATTATAATAGTTCAAATTATTTCGTGAAAACTGAATAAAATATTGTATAAACCACGTGAGTTAAGAATGTTTATTCACTTAAACAATTTAACTTTCTTTTCTTGAACAAACATTATCTTAATTCACTTGGTGTATAAATATCTATTATGGTGTGTTTCAAGATATTTGTCTTCGTAATGACGCAGTACACCGCAAACAACATGGTATGTACGATCCTATTCGTCAGGGAAAGATTAGCAAAATTTTAGAAAACGATGTAGGGGTACTTTCTCAAAATCCCGCTATTTAATATACCTGGTTTTATTTATAATTTTTGAAAATTTGGTGTAATGTCATATTCTTTGTTCTGTATTACTTAAACATTAAATTCCACACAAATATTACGTGTGCTGGTTTTCAAATATTTTGTTACAACTCTGTCATTTTTTCCATCAAGCGCATTTAAGAAGCTACCCGTTGCGTAAGTCGAGCAGGTACGTTTGCAAATATCTTGATACAAACTATATAAGTGCTCAAAAAGATCAATGTATCCCATTACTATAGCGATTATCTCTATATTATCTACGTCACAGAATATTAAAATAGTGTACCTATTAACGAGATTTATAAAACTTGTTTTTTTTTCGCACGCGTCAATATTTAGAAAACGAGTCCTTTGCCTTTATATTATTTTTTTTATATTTTGCTTCTTTAATATACTAAAATATTTTTTTTAAAAATGCCTTTATTAAACAGAGTTGATTTAGGGATATTTGTATGTGTAATGTTGTAGTTGGAATATTGGATTGACATTTATTCAATTATTTGAAAGTCTTTTCTGATTTATGAGCAAGTAAATGTCATCTACTACCAACTTTCTAAAACAAAAAATTGCGTATCGAAAACAAGGCTTTTTTGATATGCAATTGGGCTTCGTAATGATTTCATTATAAACGCAAAATATAAAAAATACGGCTTAACGAATAACAATAAAGACTTTCCAAAACTACAAATCGCTTTCAGTTTATATGAAATTTCATATAAAAAAATTAAAACGCCATTAGTTAATAGTTGTAATCTATTCAACTAGGGTTTTCTTTTAGATATTTTTTCTGAAATTTCGTCTAAATTGCAACATATCTTTTACTTTTACACATATATACGCATGGAGTATCTATCTGGCGTGGCATTATAATTTAAAAAAATGATATTTGGTTTACGTTATTTTTACTTCCTTGTACAAAGTAAAGGAAGTAATGTAATCGTGAAAAATTTCGGTTTTCAGATATCAACGGAAATATCCATTTTGACCATCCCTGAATCCATTTTGACTAATTTCGTCGTGACGTCTGTACGTACGTACGTTCGTACGTATCTCGCATAATTCAAAAACGGTAAACCGTAGAAAGTTGAAATTTTGTATTTAGGACTGCTATAACATCTAGTTGTGCACCTCCCTTTTTGGTCATTACATAATTTCTAGAAATGGTACTTTATTTGAAGCCTATAATAGATTTTAATGAAAAACTATTTTAAAATATAATCCAAAACTTTTAAAATTTGGTATATAAGACTTTTGTCAATTGGAATAACATAATAGATTTCGGTTAAAACAGGCTAACCGGAAGTGATATATTACCTGAAGTTGTTAACAGTTTTTCTTCAATAAAATGGTTTCATTTTGATTTCAGAAATAAATGCTTCAAATAAGAATTTTAGAGAATTAAATTCTGCGTCTAGCACATCAAGTATTATTAAATTAGCCCTTTGTATAAGCGAGATATGTAAATTTAAAACTTATATACATTTTGGTTTTTGTAATAAAGCTTGCTATGGATTAGGACAAAAAATAACAAAAATTAAAAAATAGATGCTAATGACAATGTCAAATTACGTCAAATACGTGCAATTTTATACTTGGGTTTATACTTCATATTGGTCTTGCATACAAGAAAGTCGTGTGGTGTCCACTTCAGATTTTTTGTATTCATTTTCGTGAAGATTGATTGCGTATTTCGAAAATAAAATATATCAGAAAACTTGAAAATAGTGATAATTTGGAATAGAGTAGATGTATGACGTAAATATTAAAGTGGGAAAATTATAATTAAAAACACGAATATTTTGAAAGTAAGTAATATAATAAACCCGCTATTATTGAGTGCGCTCTTACATTATGTTGTTATGAGTGTGCTCCATAAAAGTGCTTTTATTATAAAAGTAGGCCCGTAATACGCGCCAAAAACTTTTTAAAAATTTTGATAGTCCCTATCCCTGTCATACAGTTTTAAGGACGCCACTGACGATTTTAATTTAATTTTTATTTTTATGCAGTAATACATGATAATAAATTGAAATAAATTCGCTATTCTTTACAATAAAAGTATTAAGCACCATTTCGAGTTTTAAGTTCGCTGTAAGTTTCTGTAGATATACACTCTGTACGTGTTTCCTGCTCTTTCTTACTGGTCTCCTGATAAGCAAAAACCCGCTCCTCGACAGCTCTATAAATCTTTCTTCACTTTTGTATAAATTTATTAACTCCCGCACATTAGCACACGGTTCTCCATCATTCTTACGCGTTATCTACTTCTCCTCCATGTTTCATTTCATTAGATATTTGTGTTAATTACAAGAGGGAAGTTTTTCTTTAGGGAGGGAATAACGAAACGATACAAGATTATGAAACTTACTCACCTACTGATCAACAAGTTAGTGGCACACATTTTTTCGATGGGGAGGAATCTGGAACAGAAATATACGTAAATATAAGAAAAGTTTGGAAGAAAAGATATATTTCGTGTGGGAAACAAAAAATATGAAAGGTGCTTGGTTATTTCTTTAAAAGCTGTTTGAGATAATCGAAAATATTTTCTGTGGCAAGAACAAGTCACATAGTAATTAAGTGAATGAATAATATAAGATCAACAAAAAACTTTCAGTGTTAATGTTAACGATGTGCACTATTAATGTTCTATAGTTTTGGGGTCGCGTAGCTAATTGTGTTAAATGTCTGGATGTACTTCGGACGGCCCGGATTCAAATCCGGCCGATGTCAAATTAAAAATTAATTCCATTACATAATTCACATTGTACAAAAGTGATCCCTGTGACCTGTGATACTTTATCTACAACTTGTGTCCGTCAGATGAAGTCTGTTAAGAGCTATCAACTGTTTTATTTAAACATTTTTGTCTAAAATTAATTGGAACCTTTCGCACAATGGAAAACTGATTTCCAATGTACTGTACTTATGCATATATGTATCAAGATTGGGGTAATTTAATGAAAATATGTTTCTCTGATTATATTCCTTACGGTTTTTTCTAAAGATTTTGGTTTACAACAAAGAAAAGCTTGATTAAAACAAAGAAAATTTGATTACAATAATGAAAAAGTATAATTAATAATTACGCAAAGAAAAATTTGATTATAATATTATTGTCACCGTAATGAAAAAATTACGATTTTTTTGCTTTTAAATTCTTTCTTGGAGCGTTGTAATTCAAGGCCGCCCTTTTTCTGGGTACAAAATGAACACCCACTAGGAAAATAATAAAGCTTTATTAATATGTTTCTTTCATAAATTGTTGATATTATAAAATTCTTAAATAATTTATTTTTTTCTATAATGCGTGGCCGTCCTTTTTCTGGGTAGAAAATGAACACCCACTAAGATCGGGCCTGTTTACAGATATGTCGTCATTACCGCAATCTGCGAATAAAGCACATTAAATACATAGTCAAAATTGGGTTAAACGAGATTCTGACATATTTTATTTTTTCTTTACAGACTTGGTGATATATGTTAACCCGTTTTGAAATACTTTTTAAGTATAATTTGGTTAAAGACAAGTTAACTAGACTTAAATTAATATAATAATAATAGCAAAGTTAAGATGATAATTCATCTTAATTACTGTTAAATACATTTTAACCTGATTTCACGCAATATACGTACCTATACATTATTTTTATTTGCGCTGCCACCAAATTTTTAAAGAGTATAATTCAAATTTCAATACTCTCGACTTTTGTCTTAAGTAGATAATGAACTTAACGTACTTTATGTTTGTTACATTTGTGTGGTTTGGCAATAATCTTTTTACAATTACCACCGAATTATCCGAATTAATACTGATTGCAATAACTTCCTCGACTTTTGTCTTAAGTAGTTAATGAACTTAACGTACTTTATGTTTGTTACATTTTAACTTAGAGTGTGGTTTGGTAATATTTTTTTACAATTACTACCGAATTATCCGAATCAATAATGATTGCAATAACTTCATCCATGAAATAGTCATGAAATAATTTAATTACAAACAACTTTCCACCCGATGCGTATGATTCCCATACGTATACCACTATCGATTACGCACACATACATACACGCCTCTCCTCTCGTCCGCCAACTCTCTCCTTCGCTCTCTCTCTCACACTCTCTCGCTGTGGTACAGACATGGATGGAGGTTTTGGATTATTTATGATGCTGGTTATTAATGGTCGCCGCCGCCGCGGACTGTACCTGAGTGAGGCTGTTGCCATGGAGACGCGGTGGTGGGGGAGAGTCGATAGCTAACGACAGTGTCGCCACCATGCGATATGTGGGGTAATTGTAAACGAAAGGAAAGACTAACATACAAACACAGACTATGAAGTGTGAAGATAGTAAGTAAGCATATAGCATATGCTAATATCTATATTGTATGAGAGTGATTTATAATGTTATTTACCTAGCCATAAAGGAAAGCAATTGAATGTAAAGTAATATTTTATTTCCGAGTAGTTGCTTCTGAATACTAAAATATTCATCCTTAGTTCTTCCTTAATTGACTCCCGATCTCATCAAAATTACTGAAACCATAATTTCAATGTAAAATATTGTGGCGCATGTTTCCTATATAGGTACGCCAATCATCCTTGCACGAATAATGTTTGGTCCAATGCTCTCTCAAGAACTTTACGAAATGCTGGTTCAATTCACTCATTTTCTTGTAAAACTTTTTCAATTTAAACCAAACGTGTTGTCTAATTAGAAATTAGACAAATGCCACAGTAATTTAGTAGGAACAAAGTAATATCTAGCTAATTTAATGTAAAATCAACAATACTATTTTTTAAATATATTTACGAGCGGATTCTCAATGTGGTGTTGAAAGAAATTAACATAACTTTTTATTCCTTGTGCAAAGTAAAGGAATTATTGTATTCGCGAAAAATTTCGGTTTCCAGATTTCAACGGAAATATCCATTTTGGCCATCCTTGAATCCATTCTGACTAATTTCGTCGTAACGTCTGTACGTACGTATCTCGCATAACTCAAAAACGGTAAGCCGTAGAAAGTTGAAATTTTGTATTTAGGACTTCTATAACATCTAGTGCACCTCCCTTTTTGGTCATTACATAATTTCCAGAAATGGTACTTTATTTGAAGCCTATAATAGATTTTAATGAAGAACTTTATTAAAATATAATCCAAAACTTTTAAAATTTAGTATATAAGAATTTTATATCAATTGGAATAACAGCAGAATTTGGTTAACACACGCTAACCGGAAGTGATATATTATCTGAAGTTGTTAACAGTTTTTCTTGAATAAAATGGTTTCATTTTGATTTTAGAAATAAATGCTTCAAATAAGAGTTTTAGAGAATTAAATTCTGCGTCTTGCACATTAAATATTATTAAATTAGCCCTTTGTATAAACGAGATATGTAAATTTAAAACTTATATACTTTTTGGTTTTTGTAATGAAGCTTGCTATGGATTAGGACAAAAAATAACAAAAAAATAAAAAAATAAATGTTAATGTCAAATTACGTCAAATACGTGCAATTTTATAATTGAGTCTATACTTCATATTAGTCTTGCGTACAAGGAAGTCGTGTGGTGTCAACATCAGATTTTTTCTTCTGAAATTCGAATAAGTACGTTCTACAGTATATTATTAAATATGATTTTTTCAAATTTCTGTATATATTAAGCACAGTAGCAGTTTAAAAATATACTTTTTGAATTGGCGTCAAATTTCACTGCCTGTGACGTCAGAAATACATTAGCCAATGACAAAACTGGAAAGATGATGAAAAAAAGAAACAAATAATGTATCATACATCAACGTCAATGATTGCTTTAATGACAACTGTGTGACATAAGGTCTGACTTATAGTGCAGCGTGATTTTTGGTTCTTTAACGTAGTACACATATTAAACATTTTCCAGCGGCACATTGTTTGGAATAGATCCTCTTCAGTTGGACAATGACATTAGTGGTCTTAAGAAATGCCGTCTAGTAATGTTTTATCCTGGATTTATCAATCTCCCAAGTAACAATTTAAATTTTATGTTAATTTTTTAGATATCTTGAAATCTAATTGATAAAACTTATGTTAAAACTCAGTAAGCATGTAGTTGGCAATAAAAACTTAATAAGTACCTATTAAGACTAAAACGGCCCATCTTATTATGACATACAAGTGTTTATAAATCGAAATGATAAAACTTGGAAGTTTTAAATTCTTTGTACCAGTAACTTAATACAAGATTTCAATAAAACTAGTTTTAAAACTGCTATAAACCCTAAAGATTTATAATGTCTTATGCTTAGTTACGATAAAACTAGAGGTTTCATAAAGGTTTTAGAATTTGGTTTTAGAGATAATATTAAAATTTATTTTTGATATCTTATCCTTGACTTCCAATTATTTATAAAACTATGAATAAAGACTCAAAAGTTTTAAACTTACCTTTAAAAATATTTTTTTAAATATTCTAATATTTAATGCAGCCTACGGATAATTTTACACAAATGTATCCAAAGACAAAACTATCTTATTGTATATTAATCGAATATATTTACAAGAGTTTACTGAAATACATAAGATATCAACTCTTAGTATGTCAGTAACAAAATAGCACAATTTTTCAGAAAACGTGCAATCAATTTTTCATGCAATTTAATATTTATCGTAAATGTAAACATTCTACTTCCAAATAATTAATGCGTCTTCATAATTTAAAGAAATTAATATGTTCCGATTATTTTTAAAAAAATAATAAATATATTATTTTATTTGAATTCTGTTTTTGTGTAAACTACATGAGAATTAAGTGTCCCTAAATTCTTTTTTTCGTCTAAAAGATGATATTCAATTAAATAATATCTTTATAAAAATATAAAATGACATAATGTGCAAAATGGCGACTATGGAATATAGAGTTTAACAGAAAAAGTATGGCGCATATTGCAATAAAACTACTTTTATTTAAATTAGGCACAATAAAACTCTCAATATTTATTATTTTCTTAAAACTGCATTAAAATGCTTCGAAATATGTACATTAGTTTTATTGTTATTTTTTATAAGCACCATAAATCTGTCTTATTTTAAAAATAACTTGAAAGAGACCATAATAAATACAAATAAATTATTTGCAATATTTAAATTTTATATTAAATGATTTTACAAAACTATTTTGTAAGTAATTTATGTTTATCGTAAATATTTTGATGAATACAACAAATGAAAATAATGACAATGACAATATTTATTATTATTAATATTTCAAGCCGTTTTTACACTGTCATATATAATATTGAATCTCCAGATTAAAAGGGGTGACACATTTATGGTAAAACTCATCACTTTTTAATCTGAAACATTTTGCTATGTAAGAATAGTCACCAATTATTTCACATTTTTGACAACCATGTTGGCTGTTGAAATTTGCTACACCTAAAATAAACAATTTGTACCACTTATATAATTATAAATTATTGATTTAGTGTACCTTTAATAAAAGAGCGTGCAAGTGAATCACATATGAAGCATCTAATTTGAACTTTTATTTCACAGTCGTTAATAAAGATTCCGTTTTCTAGTATATTTTGTAAATCATCTACCATAGGCGATAGAAATAAATTCAGATCAACCGGTTTTTTTCTTCCATAATAAATTCCTACTACCATAGGTGCTAGATTTGGCATTTCGTGAACGTTAAATAAAATTGGCCAAAATTTTTCAGCCGAGGACATCCATCAATATTTATATTTATTGATATTTTCATTGGCCTATTAACATTTTTCAAACTTTGAGAAATACGTTTGAAAATCCATTAAGCCAATATATCCCATCTCCAATATTTGTAAGTACAACAGCTGAATTGTTGGTATTTAAAAATGTTCTAGGATCTAGGAGTGTATGTGATAAACGTTTATTTAAAATTGCTAATAACTTCCTTCAAGAATTTTGCTTGATCCTATCTTCTAGAGCCCACCTTCGTAGTTCATTTCGCAATATGTTATTTTTATTTTCTTTATCTAATGACTTTTCAAAATTGTCGTCTTTGTCTTGTTCACTTGACCATACATTTTCATTTTCGAAGAGTATATTACTTTGTTTATCATTATTAACATTACAATTTTGTACGAATGTGAACTTTAATACATCATGATTTACTGCACACGTTCCACTATTTTGTAGATTGGCAACAAAGGTGTCAATTTTTTGTTTATCAACTGATTTACCTTTTTTAACATTTATTGAATGGATTTTTTTTCTTATTTTTGCTTTAAAAATTCCACTACGTTTAATTTTACTCCACTCCAAACCAAGTTATCAAAAATGACGTTTATACAATATTAAGTGAATTATAAATCTAAAAGTTTTATTAAAACCAATTTAGATTTGTAATAGCATTAACCAGAAATTAGTAAGCACACCATAAAGCTATGTGGATTTGAAGACTTGTCGGTTTTATTACCTTTTTTCTAGTATACTTCAAGATACAGGTATAAAACCAGATTGTCTAAAGAAACGGAAGTTTTAATAAATTGTTTTAAAGAATATTAAGAACCTAAGTAATAAAACTTAATTTACTCAAAACTAACACGGATCATATTTAACCTTATTAAAATAATTTAGTTTAAGATATACCGTAATAAATAATTTATAAAACAAATTTAAGAATAATTAGTATTTAAATTGTTACTTGGGCTCTCGTATGTGCCAGTAGTGCAAAGATTAGCCGGTATAAGAAACCGTAGCCTAGCTAAAAAATTAAATGTATTCAATAGTTCTTATTTAATTATAATTTAATTATAAAAATATTTATATTTACATCAAAATGATCTTTACAACAAAGAAGTTTTGATTTTGTGTTTTTATCTTTATTTGCGACAACCATTTCATTCTTCTTTCTTCGTTTTGAGGCACTATTAGAAATATTTTCTCCTATTATTAGTTCTATTTGGGTACACTGCACAAAACACTTTTTTACACTCATGTTTGATTATTTCCATATACAAAAATCAGTAGTAGTTGACATCTGTCATGACTGGCACTCGTTTAAATTCCGTCGGTGGCAAATGTAAGCCACACCCTCATTGGTTAGGTCCTTTCGAACGTCATCAGGCGAATTATAATTTCAAAGACAACTTTCTCATGAATAAAAAATACGAAAAAGAAGGGGCTACACCTCATTTTGGAACCATATGGCGATATGTTTCTGTTTAAAGTTGGACTTATACAGGCTTGGTGATAGCACCATTCGATTCTATACACAAAATTACGTGCAGTAAAATTTTTGAAAGATGTCTGATGAAGGTCATCTGTATCATGAACGAATTAAGAAATTGGCATATATTTATCTCCCTTATACGCAAAGATTACAAGCGAGTGCGGTAAAGATGGATATAACATGTTTATCTTTCAAAAATTGCCCCAAAATTGTCAGTTTTGAGAAAAATTTTATTTGTAAATATCTCCAAACAAAAAGAGATATCGACTTTGCGGCTTGAACATTTAATTCAGCGCATGGACAAGTATCTAAAATTGGATTTTTAATTTTTAAGTTTTTACCGATATACAGGCTGATTGAACAAATTGCTATTTTCTTTTTTTAAATTATAAACCTATAGTTTAAATTACAAGGTATCGGAGAACCTGGGTATTTATATTATCTTTAATTTTTTAAATGGAATGGTGTAGAGTAATTTTTATATTGTCTCAAAGTAATTTGAATTTTGAGTATTCTGAATTGGCAAAGAATTAAAAAAAAATTGTATTTGAATTTAGTTTTACTCTCTATTCTCTACTGAATCTTAGACAGTTCGAAATTGTTAATTCATTTAAAAATATGTATTTAGAGAATATATATTTGTCATTTGTATTAACTTCTTTTATTATTTTAATGTATATAATCATCCTTTTAAATAGTACCATCCTATACAATATGTTGAAATAGGAGTACAAGTGTTACAAATTCAAATATATTTCCCCATGTGTTACATTTTAAAGTGAATGAATTTAGAACA
This sequence comes from Harpalus rubripes, assembly GCA_963082715.1. NCBI lineage: Eukaryota > Metazoa > Arthropoda > Insecta > Coleoptera > Carabidae > Harpalus > Harpalus rubripes. The sequence continues at coordinate 26,491,641 of OY720456.1, forward strand.
AATCAAAGTGCGTTTTGTGTAAACCCCTTATCACATAAAGCTCCCATCGTTCATGGCGGATCGTGTAAAGTCTGTAAAGTCGTTTCGGTTTAGCCCGCTAGCGCCACAACCCGGCAACGGCAGCTAGGGAAAGTAAACTGCATTATTTTGATCCGATTTGATTCACTTTAGCGTCTCTTTTATGTGCTGTTTCCCGAATTTTACTGCCCGACTCGCCTCTGTCAAACGCTAATTCTTACTCACACTGTTTTCGCACCCCCACACAAATGTAGGGGAGGATTTTCATAAGGGTTGTAATTCTTACAGTCCAGAATCTGGCCAGTGAATGAAAATAAAAACTTCATCTAAAATTATAAATAAAATAATTGATAACATACTTATTTACATCTTGCATTAGGAAAATAATGTAACGGATGTTTTGCTTTATTTGTTTTAAAAACATGGACCGTTGGAATGAATAAGGATGATTATCGAGCAGATGACTAGCATTGTTTTTTCTCAGTCAATAGTTTATGAATTATTTTAAAGAAAAATACAACAGTTATAGAAAAAATAATTAAGTAAACTATTCGCTAATCACCATTAATCAGTTGTTCATACTATCAGCCATTGTTATTAATTCATTTGATAATACGAACAAATCTACAATATTGTAACAAAAATATGTAACGGCTACAGTTTCGTAAATTTAAGTTCCGTTGGCTTTAGAATTCTACCTAAAAAATGAATTAAACATTTCTAGTTTCACCGGATTCAGTTTTGTGCGCTAGGTTAGGTTATGTTAAGGCACATTTTTAAAAGTTGCAAGCGAAAAATGTCTAAATTTTGATAAAATAGATTAGAAAAATCTGATGTGGACACCACACGACTTCCTTGTATGCAAAACCAACATGAAATATAGACCCAATTATAAAATTGCACGTATTTGACGTAATTTGACATTACCATTAATTTTTTTATTTTTTCTACTTTTTTGTCCTAATCCATAGCAAGCTTTATTACAAAAACCAAAAAATATATAATTTTTTAATTTAGATATCTCGCTTATACAAAAGGCTAATTTGATAATATTGATTAAGCTAGACGCAAAATTTAATTCTCTAAAACTCTTATTTGAAGCATTTATTTCTAAAATCAAAATAAAACCATTTTATTCAAGACAAACTGTTAATAACTTCAAGTAATATATCACTTCCGGTTAGCTTATTTTAACCAAAATCTACTATGTTATTCCCATTGACATACAAGTCTTATATACCAAATTCGAAAAGTTTTGGATTATATTTTAAATAGTTTTTCATCAAAATCTATTATAGGCCTCAAGTAAAGTACCACTTCTGGAAATTATGTAATGACCAAAAAGAGAGGTGCACAACTAGATGTTATAATAACCCTAAATACTATATTTCAACTTTCTACGGCTTAACGTTTTTGAGTTATGCGAGATACGTACGTACAGACGTCACGACGAAATTAGTCAAAATGAATTTAGGGATGGTCAAAATGGATATTTCCGTTGAATTCTGAAAACCGAAATTTTTCGCGTTTAATATACGTCCTTTACTATGTACAACGAAGTAAAAACTAATAATCATTATATGTCGAAAAGTTGCAAATGTCCAAAATTTGAAGATGGCCTAAGAAAACTAAATAATATATTGGCGCTTAAATACTATCTAGTGTGAACATGTTCAACTATATACCTCCTTTATCCAAAATTCTTGACACTGGAAATGAGTGGGTACCATACACTGCATTTTTACCGTAAAATATACTATTTCAACTTATTTAACATATAATAAATCCATTAATTCATAACAAATTAAAAACCATCTTTCAAACTTCAATATGTGAACGTCAGTTCCTTTGTTGTTTTTTTTTTTTATTTACATCAATGTTTACGCGAAAGTAATTCCCGTCACGAAACAATAAGAAGTTTATAATTTTCTTCCACATTTGAGAACAAAGTTAAGGGATAAGAACAGAACACTTGAACACTACAACTTGTTGAAGCACTTACTAACCCTTGCGTCACTAACGCTAACTGCCGAGAAAGTTTGTTACTAACCGAACGTCGGCGGAAGAATTTAATCGAGAAAAAGGATGAGCCATTTTTATTGTAATAAAGAAATAATTGAATCATTAGATTGATTAGTTACGAGACAGGGTAGTGCATTGGAAGACGCACTATATGGATTTCATAATTTTCTATTACCCAGAATTGGAAAAATTGAAGATATTTAAGTGTTAATATTAATCAAATCAGTGGTGTTACGGAAAATAAATAAATACGCACACTGACAGCTACTCTTTTAATTTAACATTTTGTGTTTGTAGTAGAAGAAAATATCAATGCAAAACTGCAGAAAATGTATGAATCATTAAATTTTATAATAACATAAATCGCAAAAAAAGAAAACCCATTTAAGCTTTAAGTAAAGAAATTCCAATAGTTTTTTAAAGAAGAGAACAATGGTAAGATAGGAGCAGGTGGATTCTGTTGTTTGATTGGATAATATCGGGGTATTTTTCTATCAACGAACAAGATCCAACTGCTCCTATCTTCCCACCACTATAATATTGAAAAAATAGAGTATAGTTTTCCGATTGACACCAAAATCTAATGTCTAATGGGTTCATTCCATATTAGAATAGAGTAGAAATACAAGATACAAGTACAGACGTCACGACGAAATTAGTCAAAATGGATTCAGGGATGGTCAAAATGGATATTTCCGTTGAAATCTGAAAACCGAAATTTTTCGCGATTACAATACTTCCTTTACCTTGTACAAGGAAGTAAAAAGTACAAAAATAATTAAACAAATTTAATACAAATAATTTTAAAATTATTCCAAAAATTAATATACTGAAAAAATACAGCCGTACCAAATATTTGTGGTTAGGGCTCGTAGGATGGACCGAATTAACATTCACGCACAAATATTCATACAGATAGAATCGTAAAAATTTTAATTTTGGACTCTAGGGGGCCTTTAAAACATATTTATTTACCAAAATCTCGATATTCGATTTTTTGCGCGATAGGTACTTCTCATACCTTCGGTGGCGAGAGGTAAAACAAAGTCTCGCTGTTCTTCTTCTTCTTCTTTAACTTTTCCCATTCATATACTAAATTTGATATCTTTTGACGCCAGCAACGAGTGCCCGTGAGGTGACGTCTGGTAAACGCCCACACGGTTCAAATATGTCATCATCATTACCGATATCTGCGCACACAGCAGATTGGCACACCCAGCAATGGGTAATATGCCGTGATGATATATTTTTTTTATTTTTTTGACGAGTTAATAAATTTATATTTAATACATTGTTTACTATTAGTTTTCTTACTGCTAAAGTAGTGGGTAAGTATTAGGTAATATTTTGTGCAAAGTAATCCCAAGATTATTGCCCAATCCAAAAATAATTATAAAACTTTGTGTAATATCATGTTTATATTTTCCTCTAGCAAAGTCTTGCTTGTATGTGTGTGTGTTGCTGTAAATCTGCGCCAGAATAATGGTGTTTTAATGTAACGTATTTAATTAAAAGCGATTATAAGCTCGGTTTAAAGTGAGCCACAGTCATTTGCAGAGTCTAATAATAAAATATCTGAGCTGAACCTGGAAATATGTTCCATGTTCGTGTGTGGAGAAGTTTTTATTAATTACAGCATTCCTACAGCGTGCTTCAAATTTTCCCACTTTGAGCACGATAAATTTAATCGTCTAATTAATAAAAAGTTAGAAAGTTCCACACATGGATATATTTTCCCCAAAATAAAATATATATACAACATTTTTCAACAGAAATAAATGCATCATAAATTTATATCATCTAATTTAGCAGCTCTGCATTTACAGACCAAAAATATGGATACACCTGATAATTACAAAAAAGTCATAAAAAACAACTAAAAATTTATAAATTCGAAATGAATATGTTTTGTTGTCGAAAAACCAATTTTGTTTAAAATAAAAAAGTTTGATAGGTAATTTAATGGATCTTTTCAATTTAAAGATATAGAAGATATGCGCAATGGAGATCTGCGCATAGTAAGAACAATTGGGATTCACGGAGTTTGTTTCTACAAAATTCAAACGTAAAATGTGAGAAATATGTCGGATAACTCTAAAAAGTCTTATCGAAATAAGTTACAAAAGCTTTTATTGAAGTTAAAATGTCTAGCGATGCAAATTTTCACTGAGAATACAGGCATTTTAATGACTGCAATATTTTTGACGTTTGACAGCCCAACTGGCAGTTGTTCGCGGCATTTTCTTACTATCTGCAGCGATAGAAAGAGATAGTCGTTAAATTCAAAAGGTCTATTGTCGATTCAGTGACGTACGAATATATTTTTTTATTGGCAAATTTTTGAGATTAAGAGACCTCAAATTTGATTTTTGTTTTAAAAAATATTTAATATTTCTGATCACATACCTCATTATTGATACTATCTATGAAAAATATCGGAAAATATGTTGACTAGCTTAACTATTAATAACAAAATAAAATAAATGTAGCTAAACTTTGAACTACTGGGAATATTTTTTTTTTAAATTATGTATTGTTGGATTGTTGCGATTGGATTCTCCAAATTTTCGCTCTTGATTTTTTATGAAAATATTTTCATACTGTTCGAAAGGTATAATACGTTTTATACTGTATTAAATGTATAATACATTTGTATGTATTATACTTATACAGGTATAAGAACATACGTTTTATAAGAACGTATTATTTTGTATACGTTTTATACATGATTTTTTTTTACATGTAATGTATAAAAACTTTTATACATGTATTTTGACACCCCTATTCATAACCAATAAATATAAAACATATAAATAAGGTAGGCTGATGCCCTATTTTGTTTCAGATCATGTGACTTATTCAAATATTATATTTCAATTTCAATAATTAATAGACCAAAAAAGTGTAACGGTCAAACTAAGGCGCGAAATTCAAAGTCAGTTCATATCGCTGAGAAAGTAATTTCAATCCCCGTGTATTTCTTACCAAGGAAATTTTTGCTCAACTTTAAAGGCCGAAAAATCTCATAAAAGTAAAAAAAAGCAAAGCATTATTATGTAGCATCTAGACCGATCCATTATCTCTAGATTCGTACAATAATATTCACATGAACTCTGCACAGTTTATAATTATTTAAATAATAATACAACACTACAAAATTCATTGAACGTATGTCTTAGTTTGATCGTGCATGCTTCATCTTCTGTTGTGCTGTCCTATTTTCTCGTGGGTCTACGACATACGGTATCCTTGTTTGCACCAAGCCTTTTAATTTCTAATAATTTTCTTACTTTACCTTTTCTATATGTTTAAACTGTTGCAATCTATTACTGAATAAACAAACTATCGAATTCTTAGTAAGAGCTGCTTAATTTTTTTTTTAATATATTTTTTTGTCTGTAAAGTTAAACTCCTATATGAAACCTATACTAGGGAATTCAAACTATGAACTCGCGCCAAAGGCAAATTCTAACCTATCTTTTCTGGTCTATTATAAGATATCTAATGTTATTTCGTGATATTTTTATTTTAATACTAGAAGATATATAAAAATTCTTATAACAGTCCTATTCGGGTGATATGATTCCCGATAAACTGTCAACTTATATATGGACCCCAATTTACCTAAAATATACTTTGGGCAACCCTATGATTATAAACGAGTATTTCGTCTTGAAGAATGAAGCCCTTGTTCTACCCGTATCCGTATCGTTCAAGTGTTTTTCCCAATGTTTGTGGCCTATAGGCTTTCAGGCTGCACACCGAACCGAGAACCGAGCGAACACTGAAGGACTGTATAGAGGCTGAAGGCTTTTGTGGAATCGATAGCGCCAATATTGTCTAAGCTGACTGTGTGTGCTCGACTCATTTGTTCTCCAAGCCCAAGCCCTGGTCTCACATGTTGCTGTCTCACTTATATGTTACATGTGTTTGCACACCAACAATATTAACAATAGAACCAGGCACTTGTCACACTCAGAATACGGTTAATGTATTTATTTGTATTATATACATTTCTATAGAGAGGTTGGCAAATTAATTTAAAATAAATAACGTATATAATAAAAGTTTTGACATAAATAAAAAACATTTGTTATGAAAAGCATTTTTTTCTACAGCAGAATATAAAGTGTGCTTTTGTGTACTCAAAATAATAGATGAAGTAGCATTCTAAATGCAAGGGTAGATAAAATAATACTTCAGCAGCAACGGTAGATCAGTACTTTAATTTTTATTTAATATAAATTATAGTATATAGTGGCAGTGCAGTTTAAGCTAAAAACGATTTTGTTTAGCCGCCATATTTGCACTGAGACTTTTACCTAGGGAGTAGGGATTCAGTGCACAAAAGTTGCACTGAGCCAGTGCACGGTGCAATTTTTTCTTAAGCTGAAAACGCATCAGCTGAGTAAACTTTGCACGCAATGACAAGTTGAAAACGCTCAGTGCAAAAAGTGCGCACTCGACTTGTAAGCTGAAAACGCTATAAAGTTTGGACTCTGCAATGTTTAGCTTTATAATTTGGATTTAGGAACCCTAAATTCTGAAGTGTGAATGGAGTCATTACATAACATGCGGCCAAAGTCATTAAATCTAAAGTATAAACCATAAATCTAAACGTAATTTTCACTTGTGAATGTACCTGAAGACATGAAACTACCTATGAATCAAGACAAAGATTAAATAAATTAATAAAATAAATAGAGCGATTTCAGCATTCTTTAGTCTAGTGATCATCTTTATAGTAACTAAGGAAATAGATTGCATAGTGAATCATATATACATATATCTAAATTTTGTTATTTTCAGAGTGCTGAAATTGACCACCAGATTTTCTAAAAACAACTTATTTACCGAGTAATCTGTAATAAACAATTAGCCACCTTTGTAGGCAATTGATGTTTGAATTCTACTAAATTAATAATTCTCGTCGTTTGAAAATTTTCTTTGGATGGTTCTGCAGTAAAAAATATCGTCCTGCTGGCGGTCTCAGTCCCGGAAGCATGGTGGCCGGAAGCTTTTGCGGCCGCGTATGATTTATCGAATTCATTTCGGCCAAGTTCAATTCCCCATTATCGCGTTCGCGGACTAGCCAGCTACCGCCTGCCCACCCCCACCCTCTCCTCTCACACACCAGATAACGAATGAATCAATTTGAACTTGGCTTTTTTATCGCCTTGGTCCTGGAGTAGACCTGGTCCAGCATGGGACAACCCACGATAACAAATTTATTTATTTGAAAAGTTCTTGATTAAAAAAGACGAACGTTGCGAACTGCTAAACTTTCCAGGTACAACTACAAATATTATTTTCTACTTATTGACACAAAAGACAAAGTACATTTTACAAGGAACAATTATTAAATACTTTAGAATTAGAGAAGTTGTTCATAAAACGATTTTGTAACTTTTATATACAGAATATTTCAGAAACATAATAATGAACAAAATCGCAACGAAAGCTGTCACTCTTATGTATATTTTTATATTAATAAACAAGATTTACAGATTTACAAATCTTTAAGAGTTACAGATGTGGTCAGAATCGACCCATTAGTTGAGCCCGTTAACATTTCTAGTGATGCACGACGAGGCGAGAGTCCTCTCGCATCTCGTCTCGTCTCGTTGCATTATGCGAGACGAGAACGAGAGCGAGATTGCAGTTTAAAATTCGAGGCGAGATCGATATAACAACTGCGAGAAGCGAGAAATCTCGCGAGAGTCTCGCAATAAAAAGTATTTGTAATTTTATAGCTTTAATATATAAATTCAATGAAAAATGCATCGTACGAGGAGTGGAGTCAACGCTAATTCATGCATAGAACACGTAAATGTGAAAATTATATGAATTCACTGTTTTTTGAGTCTATCTAGAGTCGATCGATTAGTATCGTTCCCAGAGCGAGGAAATGCAAAAAATAAAGACAAAATCGGTATTGCATCCAATAGAACTAGTTGTCTCTAATATTTCATCCCCTAATTCACCCCAGTTAAAACCACGGTTAATAAAACTATTGTCGCCCCTGAAAAGTAAAGGATGTTATATTAAGCGTCGATGGGAGCCAACAGGGAGAGAAGCTGAGTGATTGGTTGCCGGCGGGTTACCAGTGTAGCGGTTTTTTATGACTTAATCTTACTTAAATAGTGGCATATATTTAATGAAAAAGTGCAGGTACTTTTAGTTACAAAAAATAATATTTTAATGTTTAATTCGTTTTACTGATAACAGACAGAATGTGTTAACAGATGTTCGTAATGAAATAGTTTAGAGATCACAATTTGATGATAAATTGGATATTTTAGAGGTAAATTAAATTATTTACTAACTTATCACATTTTATGGTGACCGTAAATGAATAAACATTATGTTCGTATTGAAATAATTTGGTGACTAGAATTTAGTGTTTCGCCTCTTTATTATAATTATACGATTGCAAATACATAGAAGACGGTGCTATTGGTGCGAAATTGTCTCTTGTAGTTAAACAGTTACGTAAATACGTAGTGCGCATGCGCTTATTTTTATAGTGAGACTCTCGTGCGAGAACGAGATGAGACCCAAAAAAATGTGCGAGAACGAGAGAGAGATCGAGAGAGAGATCGAGATTACAGATCCGAAAACGAGACGAGATCGATATTTCTCGTCTCGTCTCGCCTCGCGTGCATCACTATTTTCAACAAACAAATTATAAAACCTACGCAAATGGCGAGAAATTTCTACAAATTTCTTTCGACTAGTTTAAACATTTTAAACTTACAAAAACTGAATTTGTCATTCAAGTATTCCGCCATTTAATATTGGGTTACATCGCCTTGTTAGTAATACCAGCTCTAATTCTATTAGGCATTGGATCCCTATGTCATGCACATTTTCTTGTGAGTATTTTCCCATAAGTCTTGCAAGGTAGGTTTTACTTAATGCACTCAATTTTTACGTAGTTGTTTTTTATTATTCCAAAAGTACAGGTTTCGGTAGAAGCTAAATCTAGACTAAAAGATGATCCTTAAAATACCGGTCGAAGGTCGAACTATTATCACCAGTCATTCGGCCCACAGTTTTTTAAAAGTTTTAAGTCTATATTTAAAATAGCCGAAAAATTTTTGTAGAATTTTCTAACCATTTGTGTGGATTTTATAATTTGTTGAAAATGTAAACCGACCCAACTAATATGAGTTTTGGCTTGTATTACGGTTATTACACATTTATGGATAAGAAAATGTGCTTTTCTTCTCATATGTACGTAAATGATGACGTATCTATCCCGTAGAGAGTGTTTAGAGTGTGTAAAAATTAAAAACAAGCCGGCTACGTCATCACTTGATTCTGCATACCACGCCCACGAAGTGTTCAGTTGCGTGTACAATTCTGTAAATATATATTTTTTGTTAATATAAATAATTATTTTTAATTAAAATATGGATTTTTTATTGAATCGCCATTAAATACAACGAAAAATTTCTACTATAAAATAATATTTTTAAGTTTACGGACAAAAATATACACTTTCTTTCCCCGTAATTGGTCTGCTCTTATCGTGTGCGCACTCTACTAAATCCATTTATCTAGAGATATTAGGTTAATCTGTATCGATGTATGGAAATGAATCTTGGGCAAGAGTAGTGATTTCCATGGGAATGATATTAGTGCAGGTTAGGTTAGGTTTTTCTTAAAAATATAATATCTTAATTCTGCCTTGTAGGCAACTACCCCATTGAGATGGTTTGAATCTGTGAAGAGAATTACGAGGGAATGAGTTGTGCTTGTGAAACGTATTAGTATTGTGCTAACGGGAAGATAGTTTTCAAAGAGCTCATAGGAATGCAATAAATATGAATATAAACAAAGTGAAAGTATTTTTGTTAAGAGTCATTAAAACCTCTAGCATGGTTTACATGTTGAGTAACCTTACCCATTTTCTGAGAAAAGGACTGTTAATACTTCCGGCATGGTTGCATGTTGAGTAATTCAAATTTCTCTTACTACTGATTATGAGAACATTTTTTCGAACGACGTATGTATTCAGTTTTTAGTTTTACTTAATTTTAAGGTTAGGGATTATTTTAAATTTGATTATCAAATGAAAGAATGGGGGCATTTACCATAAACGACTTTAGTGTTTGTAATAGTAAAATTCATTAGTTCGCATCTAAATAATGTAAGAAAATACTTAAAATTTAATCAAATAAATTTCTTAATATATTTTATTAATTTCCGAAAACTGTTATTTTTGCTCTCTATACAATGTCCTTAAAAGCTGTGACGTCACAATCACAGACATCAGAAAGAGACGGAAAAGAGAGAGATGATTAGTTTTGACGTTTGGAAGACACATGTCTAGCAACTCCGCTGTGGCAGAGAGGTCAGTTTATTTATTGTGACGAAAGAGATTTGTGCTCTTCTCGCCAGTATTTTATGTCTGTAATACGTAATTGTTTTGTACCTAGTTGTTTTAATAATTCTGAGGATACGCCTACGAAAATATTTTTTCACGATCCAAGTAAACATACAATTAGTAAAATGTGGTTTGAGGCAGTGTACGGTCCATGTGATGACAATGAAATTACCAAAACCAGAACATTGTATTGTTGTGAAGATCATTTTGATGTAGGTATATTTATAAAAATAACAATTATAAACATTTACAGCAAACTTTTTGTACATTCTCCAGTTGGAATCCGATGCTGAAAATTGAACATATTTTAAATTGATTGGCGGTAACCTAAAAAATTATAAAACAAGTGGAAGAGTCCCAGCTTTCGTTATTGGTATAACCAGGGTCCATTTCGTCAAACTTTCAACTCAAGCAATCACAAACAATGATACCATACCATGTGGTTGACAATGACAGCAGCTGTTATTATCTGACACATCCTGTTAAGAATATATAGGTTTGGGTTTAGTCGGATAATTCCGTCATTAATGTCATTCCGTGAATTCTACGTCATCAGAAAGGAATACGTACAATTTTTAAAAATTAATTTCTCAGTTATTACAAATAATTTTTAAATTGGACAAAGACCAAATACTATATATGAAGTTGAACTTTCAGAAAAACAAATATGGTAAATGACCCCCTTGTGATTTAGATAGAATTGTATGCCAAAATAAGCAATAATTTTCAAGTTCAGTGTCGATTAAAACTGAACTCGGATATTAGGAACGTTATTTATTAATAAAATGTTTTATTTCTTTGATTACTGGGTCTTTTATCAGCATTAGTCAAGTGACAATGACATCCATTTATTAATTTCCTCTTTGTTAGAGAAAAATTGCACTTATTGATTTCTCTATCTGGTCAATCAGGAACAACTGTTTTCGGTTTGGTGGAAAAAGAAAAACCCTGCCCCGTGTCACATAATAAGCACTAAATAACCTCCAACAAACCTGTCATCTTCAGTGTTACCAACCTATTTCCCCCAACAACAATAAAAAAACCTAGGAAAAAATCAGCATCAGGACCACAGACATCATCGCATTGGGTGATCAGCGCTCTGATTTGCTGACATGGGACATGGTCTAACCTCAAATAGATACATTGGCGGGAATGTTTGAATTATATTTATCCAAGGGAGGGGAAAGAGTTGATTGGTTGTTTGACAGCGATGTTCATTTCTTATCGACCATTGTGCAGCTGATTGGCCGGTATTGGATGTTTTGTTTGCGGTTATTGGATAGGTTTTAATTACAGCAAGTAATTGCTTTTTTCATTTAAGAATACAGATCTTGATAGAAGATAATATCAAAGATGTACGCGAAATTTTGTGGGCAGTCTTGCAACTACATTAATGTTTAGCGTGTGTACATAGTACGGACCACAACCCAATTTACACTGTCGAGTAGTAGCGAAGTTCTTATGCTAATAATAATAGCTTTATCACCAACATCGCTATCTTGATACTAACTTGGACTAACAGCAAATACGCTGTCCTCTATTATAAATTATAGAGCAACTTATAGGTCAAAATCGACTTCCAATAAAGACCCAGAATAGAGAAGCAGGCGAAGGAAATGTTTTATAATCATACTTTTAGTTATTACAAGTTATGGCTTACTACCCACTTTTGGGTGCGCCGATCTTGTCTTTACCTCCCGCTACCCTTGGTAAGGGAGGTATAGGGATCGTGCTAAAAATCGCATATCGAGATTTTGGTAAATGACCACGTTTCAAGGTGCCTAGAATTCAATTTTAACATTTTCACGATGATGTCTGTGTGTATGTGTGGGTGTGGATCCTCCACTCGAACTCAAATACTATAATTCAGAAAATTTTGAAACCTTGTATTTCGAACTTTTTCTATAATGGAAAGAGCCTATTAGATTTTGGTGAAAATCAGATAACCGGAAATGGCACTTTTCTAGAAGCTCAAAATTCGAAAAATACCTCTTGAATGTTATTTTTCCGAGATTATTGTTATTATAAAAATTAAAGATTATTAATTGTTCTATAGATTTGCATTAATACTTTTTCTATATATTTTATGGATAAATTTATAAAATTATAATTTAAATCCCAGAGTCTACACTTTAAACAAACAAAACGCAGTTATTCAAATGTATGTAACTGACAGATAAATGTCACTATCAAATAACTAATCATTTCAAAATAATATTAGTAACGTTTTAAAAAGAAAAAAGTAAATAAAACAATAGAAAAGGAATTCAATACAGTTTCCAGCATAAGTAAATATATATATATATATATATATATATATATATATATATATATATATATATATATATATATATATATATAAACCATGTGTCTACTTTTTTTGTGGACCATAAGAAATACAATGGTAAAATTTTCATAATGCTGTAAATTCTGCCCTATTAATTTTAGAACTACAGTGTAAATACAAAAAATGTTCGGAATGAAGTGAATTCTATTTTATCCCGGTATTTAAAATTTAATCTTCATTTTATTATATCTCTGGGGGCTCAATGTTTAGAGCCTCATAAGTCATGAGTGCGCTCGGGGCTCTGGGTTCGAATCCCACTATGGCATGGATATGTGTAAATGTGAACCTACTGTGTAATTGGGATTTAATCCTGTTGAGGGGTTTAAAAAAGGTAGTTACTTGGATTTGATTAGACTATATTTTAAGAAATAAACTGTCAAAATTAGAGTAAAATACGCTAATCTAAAAATAAGGATTAATTTAATCTTTTTTGTTACTCGGGCTGTAAATGGCCGGAGGTATTGTGTTGGCCACACCAGATTTTTTATTTCAATTTGATTTACAAGTAAATAACAAATAAAATATTGTACAACATACGCCAGGTAACTATTTGACTGCCTCAAGGAGGTGACAGACTCGCCTACTGGGCTCCTCAGTTAATTCCTCCTCTCAGCAGTAAAAACCGTTTTACCTGGCTTGTAATGCAAAATACTTTTTTTTTGTAATGGGTTAGTTTTAAGTAGTGATCTGATTTTCTAAATATATATATCAGCAAAAATAACATAACGCACAATTTTATAATTCTACACATCTATTATTTTATCGCCCAGATATCCGTCGCCCAGATGACTATAGCCCATTCGACATCACCTAGTGCCTAGTTAACCATGTCCGACAATATATTCGCTGTATTTTTTAAGAATAATAGTCCTAACTTGGCTAATATTCTTTTGTAAGAATTCTCCGCAGTTTCAGTTTTGAAAAATACAGTAATATTATCTTTGCTGAGCAGATTGCAGAGGGGAAGTTTTAGCGCAATAATCAAATTAAATTCCTCAGTGGTGAAAAAACAATTCCAGTCTTCGGTTGAGCTGAAACTCGACTGTAGCTGAAACTGTAGTGCGCGTGTAGGCAAATATTTGCACATCAGCCGCACTAGTGTACGCGCAAAGAAAATATTTGATTACAAAACGGTTTTTATTGAAAATCAGCGGTCGCACAAAACAACAAGAACAACCGTCTATGTGCAATGTACGTTCGATATACGTATATCCGTGGATTTTTAAAATATTTTGTAATTCACAAAGTATTGATGCTACTTTTGAAAAAAAAAATTTAATACTTCTAATTACTCGTATATGTCTTTAAAGTGTTGGTTAAAGTGTGTTGTTAGTTGTTACCAAAATTCATGGGTAGAAATAGAAAATTAAAATGTTAAAGATTTTGCAGAATACTAAATAATAATTTATTTATTATATATATATAGGTATATAAAATACACTTTTTTGTTATTTTTTTGTTAAATTAACACTAAAATGTTACTGTGTATTTCATTCGAAGGTTTGGAATACTCCGCTTCACGTCGAGTTCCAAACTTCCTTCTCATAAAATAAAATGTCACTTTTAACACTTATTATACCATAAATAACTATTTTATAAGTATATAAAATAAGACTGACGGATTTGATTTTTTAATAAAATATTTTTTTTTGTTTAATCGATGTTTGTTTATTTGAATATTAAAGTACACATGTTAAGATTAATGATAAAGAATGAATGCCATTCCAATAACTCCCTAGGACTATGTTACCATACTCTAACCCTAAAATTCAATAACTTTAAGTAGAAAAATGACTATATTTCATTTAAAACACGTTGAATTTCGGTCTTTAGCACAGAAATTGTTTGTGGGTTGTTGCTATATGTTGAATTCAGAAAACTCCACAAAAAGAAGTCGCATAAGCGCACAACGTCAAATCACAAGATTTTGGGAATACGGCTAGGAAACTATAATAAATTATTTCTCGGGCAGAATGAGTTGCGCCGGCCTGCTGGAACCACATGTCACTAAGGTCTATACCAATAATTTGAAGAACGGAAGAACTCCGTAAGTATGTTGCGATAACAAGCACCATACACCCTTATAGCGGCCCTAGAGTCATTGTCAAAATGCGTTTTCACAATAATAACGCGTTGTTCTTTCGTGAAGCGTTCCATCTGTATTAATCAGAACAACTACAGATTACAAATGTAAAAGTTTCAAAGATATCAACCAAATAAAAAAAATCTGATGTGGCCAGCACATTACCTTCCATCAGTTCTATGTATTTTGTATAAATGTCATACAGAAGGTTCCTTGCAAAAGATTATATTTCTTGTACATTACCTTAAGGCAGTTGTCTGTATTTTATACAAATCCCATACAGAAAGTTTCTAACAAAAGATCCTATATTTCCAGTAAAATTTATAACATAAACGTACTGTCAACTGCACTTGACACTGACACCTTTCAATCAGAATTTTCTTAATGTAGCAGCTGTTTCCTGAGTTATAGCAAAGCTGACTAATATATATGATATTTAATTTCTTCACACACACACACGCACACGCACACGCACACGCACACGCGCACGCGCACGCGCACGCGCACGCGCACGCACACGCACACGCACACGCACACGCACACGCACACGCACACGCACACGCACACGCACACGCACACGCACACGCACACGCACACGCACACGCACACGCACACGCACACGCACACGCACACGCACACGCACACGCACACGCACACGCACACGCACACGCACACGCACACGCACACGCACACGCACACGCACACGCACACGCACACGCACACGCACACGCACACGCACACGCACACGCACACGCACACGCACACGCACACGCACACGCACACGCACACGCACACGCACACGCACACGCACACGCACACGCACACGCACACGCACACGCACACGCACACGCACACGCACACGCACACGCACACGCACACGCACACGCACACGCACACGCACACGCACACGCACACGCACACGCACACACACACACACACACACACACACACACACACACACACACACACACACACACACACACACACACACACACACACACACACACACACACACACACACACACACACACACACACACACACACACACACACACACACACACACACACACACACACACACACACACACACACACACACACACACACACACACACACACACACACACACACACACACACACACACACACACACACACACACACACACACACACACACACACACACACACACACACACACACACACACACACACACACACACACACACACACACACACACACACACACACACACACACACACACACACACACACACACACACACACACACACACACACACACACACACACACACACACACACACACACACACACACACACACACACACACACACACACACACACACACACACACACACACACACACACACACACACACACACACACACACACACACACACACACACACACACACACACACACACACACACACACACACACACACACACACACACACACACACACACACACACACACACACACACACACACACACACACACACACACACACACACACACACACACACACACACACACACACACACACACACACACACACACACACACACACACACACACACACACACACACACACACACACAGACATCATCGTAAAAATAGTAAAATCGTATTCTAGGGACCCTAAAACGTGCTTATTCATCGAAAACTCACCACCGAATTTTTTGACCAAAGACAATACCTTCCTTACCTAAAGGTGACGGAAGGTAAAAATGGGGCCAAATTTAAATCCGGTGCTCTTATTGGGAAACTTTTTATAAAAGAACAATTTTATACTGCTCTCTGCTTTAGTTTATTTTTAAGGCGATAATTTTGTATTTCTTTTTCAATAACACTCTCGAAGTTCTTAATAAGGCTTAAATAATTTTCTCCAGTTTGTAAAAGAATTTTTTGTCCGTACAGTTAATGGGTACCAACATCATTGACGTTGGTGTCGACTGTCGAATACGAGCGCTGCCACAGTGAAATGATATTGATGGAAGCCACGACTCGACTTTTCCTTCTTTCAGATATTTAGATGGTTGTGAAAATTGGTTGTCCTTGGTCGATTATCCAAGGCAAAGTCCTCGAGGACACGTTTTGTGTTTGGATTCGATTTCCCGAACGGATATTGCCCTTCGTTATCCTGATTAGAACAGCGCGACACGCAAAAAATCTTCCACCTACTCCACAGATCTACAGCCGGGGATTAAATTAGAACACACTCGATAAGGACCACATAATAAGCAGACAAATACTAAGCACTTCCACCCAACGTGACAAGATTATTAACGAGAAATAAATATATCAATATAAGGACAAGAACTTTTTTATCGTTTTTCGACGATACTCGCTATTCTTAGATAGATTTTATTGTCGAAGACAATTATATGGAATTTGTTTCATTATTACAACATTACAAGGTTGATTCTGCTTTTCAATATACTTTTCATACCGTTACACTAATGGAGTCCTCTACCAGAGTAATAAATTGTGGAAAATTAACCATTTATATTAATAAAAATAGACTTTAAAATTGTTTGGAAGAGAATTTCAAATTTCTGCTATTTTCAAGCCTTCGGATATCGCCGTTTTCAAATCCAGAATCAATTAAGGAAGCAGAAAATAATGACACAACGAAAGTAAACTAAATAACACTTATAACCGTTAAATAATACCATGAATATTCTGCTATTACAAACTTTTAAAATTTGTAGAAAAAAATTTCAAAATATTATTTTCTAAAAACTATTTTTTTTTACTTTGATCTAACATAGTTCTGTCATAGTAGGACATTTCATCTTGGCTTATTTACTCATTTCTGGGAGTGCCAATCTGCGGCAACTTGCAGATTTCGTAAATGACGATATACGAATTTGTACAAATGAGGGCATTTACTAGTCGTTACCTCAAAAGTGTCGGGGAGAAAGCATCAGAAGGGTTATTTTTGTACTATTTCAAAATTAGAAATAATTTTCAAATACCTATTAAATAAAACGTCGGCTGGAATCGAACCAGGGCCGTGTGAATCAGTTCATTCGCAGGTACAAAAATAATAAAATTATTTATTAAAATTAGGTAACGCTCTAGGAGGTGATCAATTCTTATGATAGTGTTCATATTATTCCAAAATAAAAGTAAACAAGACATAAACACAAGCATTTGTAAAAGTTAAATATTTCATACAAGGATCAGAATTGGGACCCGCAGATCCGTTGGCGGCGCTTTAAGCGCATCTGTCATGGCGGGTATAGTCCGTTCACTGAAACGAAAGATGTTGGAACTAACCCGGGATCCGAACCAAGTCATTGTTATTGGTCGATGATGACTAATTTGAAGATGAATCATCAAATTTGTCATCATAAGAATGGCTTGGTTCGGATCCCGGGTTAGTTCCAATTTCTCTCGTTTCGGCAAACGGAATACACTAGGTCTTTCAAATTTACTTACAATATTAATGAGGATTTTCTGAACCAAAATATTATTAAAAATTCAACTCAACATGATTTTTAAGTTTGTGCAATCGAATCTTTTATCTAGAAACATAGTTAAGAAAGAGGTAGCAATTCGTAAATTCGGATTTAACTAAGTAACATGACTTATGACAATTCTGACTTGGAACTGCAGTCTACGGAGACAAATATTAGTAAAATCAATGAATCTACAAATTTTATTTATCAATACCATCAAAAGTAGTATTAAAATTAGATATCTGCAAAATATTATTATAATCACACTTTATAAAATGTAAAGAGAAAACATTTATTAATCGGATTAAGGTTTTGCGATATATTTAAATTTCTTTTCTATATCTTTATTTTCTTTGCCAAAAATTATAGCATATGTCTTTAATTTTTGTTGCACTAGTACACACTTTAACGCAGAACCTTTTGGTGTATTTTATGTTCATTTTCTTTCGCTCATTTTTCACACATTTTCAAATGAAATTATAAAATCTAAGCGCGAGAACATATTTTTATGTTGAACGAAACGATGGTTTTTGACGTTTACAAATTTGACATGTTCTACTGGCCGCCATTAAATTACTGCCCTACATTTCCGCTGATGTCACACGCTATTCTGTGGGTCCCATCAGACTGTCTAAAACTACTGTCTAACACTGTCTGTGCAATATCATTTGAGAATAATACAACCTTTTTAGTTTTTGTTCTGTATTTTTATGTAATACCCGACGTTTCGGCAGCATATACTGCAGCCTTCTTCAGGGAAAATACATTCTTATTGTATTATGAGTTCTGAAAGATTTTTTAATAATTTAATATTGTAACGTGTGAGCCCCGCTGCTACGCTAAACAAGCGTCTAAGTATAGGACTCGGGAAGTTACTGGTATACCGCGATAACTGTGGAAGTGAATACTCTGTAGTATTGAAGAGTATTGGGAAGCTGGGTATACGGGGACAGTAACGGCAAGTGGAAGTGGATACTCGGCAGTGGTGTTGAAGAATTATGGCATACGGACAGTCGGTGATACTGAGTCTGAGGAAGAGAGAGAGAGTTACATGAAATAGACAGATAGTGAGGTGAAAAGTGTGACTTCTGTCCGAGCAGTTGAATATAGACACTGTTGAGTCAGTTGCGTATATAGACGCTGTGGATGTCGGTAGGCGGACAGTTAATTGGTTAAATAAATAAATAAATAATGACATAAATAGTCGAAATAAATAATCAGTAAGATCGTATAAATAAATAGTCGTGTTATTTGTGTAAATAAATAGTGTTAGAGTTATCTAGTTAATTATAGTTAGTCTTAATTAGATATTAAATTAGTGTTTAACATTAGTAATCGTTATTTATTTAATACCTTTTTAATATTTAATTATAGTTTAATAAATCTTTATTTTAATTAATAATAATTGTCTAATATTTACACTTCACCCAAATAAATAAAAACGTTACACTATCATTTGAGCTTAAAGTTAAACATAATTAAAAACAAAACTGTTTAAAGAAAAAAAATTCACATAGAGTGAACTAGAACGTTTGAAAATAAAAGAGTTTTCTAGTAAATATGTTTTGATGGTTATTTAAATACACAATACGTTTTACTTTCAAAGCTTTGATCACCAACTATAAATTCTTATAAATAATATTATTTAAACTATTATTCACGAAAGATGACTATTCAAGGTCATTTGTGAGCCGTCTGATATAATATTACTTGCAGATAACTTCTTTGCATTTTGTATGCATAGGCGTACAACCTGAAATATTTATGGATACATTTTAACTAAAAAAAAATAAGAGTCATTTATTTGAAAATTATGTTTCTTTTTAAATAATGCCTTTCTCAAAGATTTATATTCTTCACTTGTTTTTGCAACATACAAAAACATACTTTACTTATAAACCAAGGAATAATAATTTGATTTAAACGTCAACGCCACTGGGTAAATATTAGCTTTAACACAAAGGGCAGTGTAGTAGATAATTAGGTATCTGTAATTCTACGACATATGTCATTATTATTTATAGTGTGTTAGAAAGTAATGCCACTATTTACGTATATCTGTCACACCACATAAATTAAACAGACGTAGGTCAATAATCTTTCTCTTTCTAATACAAAATGTTGCTAAGCTACTGCTATAAAGTGATGTGTATTCTTTCTTCGAATAAATGACCTTGAATAGTCATCTTTCGTGAATAATAGTGTATATTTCTTATTTTCGTAATTCTGAATATACTTTCACCATCGGTCACCTAACGTACACCGCACCATAATTATAAGTCTTCCAGTACTTAATTCATTCTAGAAAGTAACTTCTGAGATATAGTTTTGTTGCATGTGATCCAGATCTTCCTTCCGTTTAGTCGTAATTAGGTGACAAAGTGTGTAAGTTTATGCAAATTCTTTAACATCTCCGTCTTGACGCTTTATGAAATCGTCGTTGCGAAGTGTGCACATGCACCTCAACCTTTAATAACACCCTCGATCACGCCTTGCCTTCGCCTTCACTGCGAGAACATTTCTCTCTAATTATTGTTCGTATTCAAAGGCTGAGACGAACGTGCAGGAATGACAATTAATAGCGGGAGAAGCCGTTACTCTCCGCCGAGGATATTGTCTCCAGCGGGCGGCCATTTTGTCACCAGGATGTGTACATTATTAAGGTGTTTAGTTTCTAATTGTTGATGGTCACGCTGACTAAGATTGAACCAGGAAGTTTTAGACATTACAAATAATTGCTACTATTACTGCTTAAAGTTGCTGTTGCTACATTTGTAATCATTGATTCTATATTATTATAGTTGAGAGAGCAGAACAACATTTCTACTCAATCATTTTGTCATTATGGGTAACAAAACAACTAAAAAATTTGTTTAACTGTTAAATTTAAACAAGTTTTTATGACACCGAGCATAACAGATTTACAATTCACAGTACTGTTGTAATGCTGGGTTTTTCAGACAATTAAATTAAAAAATTAAATTGTAAAACTAAACTAAACAAGACGAAACAATAATATGGGACTACAGCGCAATTGATACTCGTATAAGAGAAATTAGGAAAAAATATTGAAAGTATATGCTTAATAAAAAATATTAATAAAGAAATAATACGACACAATTGAAATACTTCGGAAATAAGGGGATTTTTGTTATAGCAGCTCGTCACTCATATGAAATCCATATATATTATTTTGATTGGCGACTCAAAGACGGCCTGTAAATATAAAACGAATACCCAGTTAGGGGCGGATACTACCAATGGAAGTAGAGAAATTCAAATAGTGGAGGCGTGGCTATCAGTCCAGTAATGCAATTCTCAAACAGTTTTTATTTGAATATAAATATTTTGCGTTTTCAGCTTACACAGTGCAAGTGCGCACTGAGTGCAACAAATCACGTGACCACACTGAACGAGTTCTGCCCTCATCCGGTGGCAGTGCTAGTTTAGCCGGCATATTAGCACTGACACTATTGCACTTGCCTAGGGAGTCAGTGCACAAAGTCGCACTCAGCCAGTGCACGGTGCAACTTTTTCTTAAGTTGAAAACGCATCAGTTGACTAATTTTTGCACTCAATGACAAGCTGAAAACGCTCAGTGAAAAAAAGTGCGCACTCAACTTGTAAGCTGAAAACGCTATTAGTTTTACTTATACGTTCAGATGAAATTATATTTAAAAAATGATGGAATCCCCATTGTTATCAATGACAACGTTTATACAACTAAACTAAAGAGCCAATCTAATGAAACTAAATTAAGAAATTGGTTATTTTCAACTTTTAGTTTAATTTTATAATTTCTTAGATTTGCGCTTCCGCCAATCGCGCACTTATGTCAGATGTTAAAACCTAACCTATAAAAATGTACGATAATAACAGCAGAGAAATCGACGAAATACTAATTGGATTTATTCAACAATTGTGTATTTATATTTTATTATCCTATATAAAAATAACCTACCGCAATTTCACCTATAAAAGTTAGTTTATACGAAATGTCAAACAGAATTCTTAATTTTGACTTACTGCACCAACATAATCATTATGCAAAATCTGTCCTTTGGCAGGTCTCAACGGAAATGTTGTCTCCAAGCTAATCTGTCCTGCGCGTCCCTTTTCATCGTCTCGTAATTTTGTCCGTCTTTAATTTCCGTTAACATTCCAAATTTTCTTCGCCTCTTCCCCCTCTTTCATGTATTTTCCCTTCAATAATAATTTTCTGTATTCCATCTCGCCTTAAAATATGTCCAATCCAGTTAGCTTTCCTCTTTCTTACTTCTTTTAAAATTCTTCTTTCTTCTCCTATTCTTCTCAAAACCTGCTCGTTTCTAACTCTTTCCTTCCAACTAATCTGCTCCAATAACCGTCGCCACAACCACATCTCAAAACTTTCTAAGTATTTTTTCTTCTTTCGCATGGTTCATGGTTCGTAGCTATACGCTACTATGCTCCAAATTAGACATTTTTCTTATTCGCAATTCAATATTAATGCGTCTGGCTGGCAGTAAGTCTTGTATTTTACTGTATGCTACCTTTCCCTGTTCAATTCTGCTTCAAATTTCTTCCTTGCAGCTTCCATTCTAATATATCATGCTTCCCAAATATTTGAATGAACTTACTTGCTCTATTTTTGATCCGTTCAATCATATCTTCTTTTGTCGCTAAACGGCGTTATTTTAATTTAGTTTCTTAATTTAGTGGCATAATTTAATTTTTTATATTTTGCGTATCGTAATGACCTTCATTTCGATACGCAATTTTTTGTTTTAGACGGTTGGTACTAGATGACCTTTCTTTAACCCATTTTTACCTAATTTATTTTTAGTTAATTGACAATTCATTTTAATAATATAATGTCGAAATTATTATTATTATTTTTTATTTAGGGAAGATTATTTACATGAAAATGTACAAATGGTTACAAATATAATCACAAATTGAGTAAGTAAATGTTAATTGTAGAAGGCGCAAAATATAAAAAATAGTATAAAGAACTCATTTTATAAGACTTTCTTTCGCACTTGTCAATTAGAAAACTCGCTAACGCTCGTTTTATAAATTTTGAAGCGTGCGAAAAAAACATGTTTTATAAAACACGTTCTTTAATACACTATTATAATTTACATGCTGCCTAAAGTGACATGAAATTAACCGGAGAGCATTTTCTTTAGTTTCTAGCGAAAATAATACAAAAGTAGTAAAACACCTTTCACATTCACCTGATTTGGCAGTGTACAATTTTTGGCTTTTTACTTCCTTCAGATTTCAACAGAAATATTGTTTTGACCATCCCTGAATCCATTTTAACTAATTTCGTCGTGACTCTGTACGTACGTACACGTATCCCGCATAACTCAAAAACGGTAAGCCGTAGAAAGTTGAAATTTTATATTTAAGATTGCTATAACATCTAGTTGTGCACCTCCCTTTATGGTCATTACATAATTTCTAGAAATGGTACTTTACTTGAAGCCTGAAGTTGTTTACAGTTTATCTTGATAAAATGTTTTTATTTTAATTTTAGAAATAAATGCTTCAAATATGAGTTTTAGAGAATTAAATTCTGTGTCTAGCACATCCAATAATTAAATTAGCCCTTTGTATAAGCGAGATATGTAAATTTATAAATTATATATTTTTTGGTTTTGTAATAAAACTTGCTATGGATTCGGATAAAATAGTTATTTGTATATCAAGGCCGCGGAATTACTCTTTAGCGTACCGAGAGAAAAGCGGCCGAGGTAAGACAATCTCGAGGGCGCTAAAGGATTTCGCGGACAAGGTGTACACAATATTTTTTGTGCAACCGTAAAAAATATGTAATTACAAATTTTCTTAATTTTAAACTGTTTTCTTGTAAATAGAAAGTTAGCTTTCAAGGTGGCTGTGGGATTGACATTTGATAAACAAAACCATGTAATTCTCAAATCTTAAAGTGATTGTTTACCTAATTTCGCGGCCGTTACCCTAACAACGGTCGCGAAATCCAATTTGGCGGCCTGTATTGCGGCTGCGAAATGCTTACTTCGCGTCCGGTGGCACAAAAAATAATGTTAACGTCAAATACGTACAATTTTATAATTGGGTCTATACTTCATGTTGGTCTTGCGTACAACGAAGTCGTGTGGTGTCCACATCAGATTTTTTACTTTGGGAAGAAGGTTTTCGTTTGAAGAAAATATTGATGTTGCACTTGCAATAGTGCAATTCATGATTATTTTGAAAGCATTCCAAAAGAAAATTGGTTGGGAGCATTTAAGAAGGAGAAGGAAAGAATGGTGAAATGTATTATTGTTGAAAGAAATTACTTTGAACATATTTAAATAAAAATTCTAACAAATACAAGCCATTCTGAATCCCTTTTTCTTCTTAGCAATAATCCATTATTTTTGTAATAAAAAATCTATTATTTTTGTAGAAGGAATATAAAGGAAATTGAATTATTTTATATTTCATTAATCATTTTTTATTCGTTAATTTCTTCTACAGGAGTTAAAAAAAATTATACAGCATTAACGATTGTATGGCATTTGTTAATATCCTATATACCATTTCATTCGCATCCGAAATTTACTGTGTTTGGCAGAAAATTAACCAAACTGTTTTAATATAGTGAATAACACAATTCATACAGCGAAATTCACTTCACAATTCTTGCAAAGTTCTCAAATAAATCCTGCAATAATCAAATTACAGTCACGACTTAGTGCAACGCCATCCTTTCCTGATACTTTTCCTTATAACTGAAGTGAACTGTCATTTGCCCGCTTTGGAGTTGGCTGTCTCTCCTTCGCTCGAACAGACCAGATATCGCGATCTCTTTCTCTGAGTGCGAAGTAAAGGAAATTAAATAAATGGAAATTTCGAACGAGCAATGCAGCAATTGAATCAGAAGTCCTGTTCACTCAAACTTGGGAGATAAATATTTTATTCTATGGACACGAGGTTTTCAGGTTTCAAGTTATTGTATAGTATAATGAGAAATGAGGGTGTTTTTATAAAATAAATATATCACCAAGACGTTTTATATCTAAAAGCGTCAATTATAGTACAACATGATTGAAAAATAAGGACAAATGACTTTTTTTATATAATTTTAATTAATTTTACAGTCATGCCAATTAGTTAAATTTTCATTAAAAATTAATCTACAACGATCTGTGAGACGAGCGAACCATTTTACATGCATATTTTTTATCTGTTCATTTTTACGCCAATAATTGTATCTGTAAAAATGAATCATATCTACCTGAATATTAAAAATTATAAAGTCGAAATAAAAAATCTCCAGCACATTACCTTCCGTCATTTTTATGTATTTTCCACACAGAAAGTTTCTTGCAAAAGATTTCATAATTCAGTATATTACCTTCAGTCAGATCTATCTATTTTGTACAAATTCCATGCAGAAAGTTTCTTGTAAGAGATTCTATACATTTCCAGTAAAATTATAACACAAACATACTATGTCAATTGCACTTGATACTGACATTTGTTAATCAGAATTTTCTTAATATAAGTAGATGTTTCCATGGTTATAGCACAGCTTGCTGCTTTATAATTTTTTAACTCTATATTCATTGAATATGAAGTATAAAAAAAATGTACTTAGTCAAATCGTATAGTGAATAAAATATTCTTTAATATGTATAATAACATTAAATGTGAAAAAATGATATTTAACAGCGTTTTTTCAAGAAAAACTGTTAAAATCTTAAAATTAGGGTACTTCCGGTCGACCAATGATAACCAAACAGCTCTTCATATCGATGTAAAGAAAAGGAATACGCAAAAATTATAATTTTTGGAAAATTGGAAAGGTGGTTTTGGAGTTATGCGATCCGAAAGAATCGTCACACACATACATACATACATACATACATACATACATACATACATACATACATACATACATACATACATACATACATACATACATACATACATACATACATACATACATACATACATACATACATACATACATACATACATACATACATACATACATACATACATACATACATACATACATACATACATACATACATACATACATACATACATACATACATACATACATACATACATACATACATACATACATACATACATACATACATACATACATACATACATACATACATACATACATACATACATACATACATACATACATACATACATACATACATACATACATACATACATACATACATACATACATACATACATACATACATACATACATACATACATACATACATACATACATACATACATACATACATACATACATACATACATACATACATACATACATACATACATACATACATACATACATACATACATACATACATACATACATACATACATACATACATACATACATACATACATACATACATACATACATACATACATACATACATACATACATACATACATACATACATACATACATACATACATACATACATACATACATACATACATACATACATACATACATACATACATACATACATACATACATACATACATACATACATACATACATACATACATACATACATACATACATACATACATACATACATACATACATACATACATACATACATACATACATACATACATACATACATACATACATACATACATACATACATACATACATACATACATACATACATACATACATACATACATACATACATACATACATACATACATACATACATACATACATACATACATACATACATACATACATACATACATACATACATACATACATACATACATACATACATACATACATACATACATACATACATACATACATACATACATACATACATACATACATACATACATACATACATACATACATACATACATACATACATACATACATACATACATACATACATACATACATACATACATACATACATACATACATACATACATACATACATACATACATACATACATACATACATACATACATACATACATACATACATACATACATACATACATACATACATACATACATACATACATACATACATACATACATACATACATACATACATACATACATACATACATACATACATACATACATACATACATACATACATACATACATACATACATACATACATACATACATACATACATACATACATACATACATACATACATACATACATACATACATACATACATACATACATACATACATACATACATACATACATACATACATACATACATACATACATACATACATACATACATACATACATACATACATACATACATACATACATACATACATACATACATACATACATACATACATACATACATACATACATACATACATACATACATACATACATACATACATACATACATACATACATACATACATACATACATACATACATACATACATACATACATACATACATACATACATACATACATACATACATACATACATACATACATACATACATACATACATACATACATACATACATACATACATACATACATACATACATACATACATACATACATACATACATACATACATACATACATACATACATACATACATACATACATACATACATACATACATACATACATACATACATACATACATACATACATACATACATACATACATACATACATACATACATACATACATACATACATACATACATACATACATACATACATACATACATACATACATACATACATACATACATACATACATACATACATACATACATACATACATACATACATACATACATACATACATACATACATACATACATACATACATACATACATACATACATACATACATACATACATACATACATACATACATACATACATACATACATACATACATACATACATACATACATACATACATACATACATACATACATACATACATACATACATACATACATACATACATACATACATACATACATACATACATACATACATACATACATACATACATACATACATACATACATACATACATACATACATACATACATACATACATACATACATACATACATACATACATACATACATACATACATACATACATACATACATACATACATACATACATACATACATACATACATACATACATACATACATACATACATACATACATACATACATACATACATACATACATACATACATACATACATACATACATACATACATACATACATACATACATACATACATACATACATACATACATACATACATACATACATACATACATACATACATACATACATACATACATACATACATACAT
Source organism: Harpalus rubripes (assembly GCA_963082715.1). Classification (NCBI taxonomy): domain Eukaryota; kingdom Metazoa; phylum Arthropoda; class Insecta; order Coleoptera; family Carabidae; genus Harpalus; species Harpalus rubripes. The sequence goes on from OY720456.1 coordinate 26,520,388, forward strand.
ACATACATACATACATACATACATACATACATACATACATACATACATACATACATACATACATACATACATACATACATACATACATACATACATACATACATACATACATACATACATACATACATACATACATACATACATACATACATACATACATACATACATACATACATACATACATACATACATACATACATACATACATACATACATACATACATACATACATACATACATACATACATACATACATACATACATACATACATACATACATACATACATACATACATACATACATACATACATACATACATACATACATACATACATACATACATACATACATACATACATACATACATACATACATACATACATACATACATACATACATACATACATACATACATACATACATACATACATACATACATACATACATACATACATACATACATACATACATACATACATACATACATACATACATACATACATACATACATACATACATACATACATACATACATACATACATACATACATACATACATACATACATACATACATACATACATACATACATACATACATACATACATACATACATACATACATACATACATACATACATACATACATACATACATACATACATACATACATACATACATACATACATACATACATACATACATACATACATACATACATACATACATACATACATACATACATACATACATACATACATACATACATACATACATACATACATACATACATACATACATACATACATACATACATACATACATACATACATACATACATACATACATACATACATACATACATACATACATACATACATACATACATACATACATACATACATACATACATACATACATACATACATACATACATACATACATACATACATACATACATACATACATACATACATACATACATACAAACATACATACATACATACATACATACATACATACATACATACATACATACATACATACATACATACATACATACATACAAACATACATACATACATACATACATACATACATACAAACATACATACATACAAACATACATACATACAAACATACATACATACAACCATAAATACATAGACATCATTGTAAAAATAGTAAAAATCGTATTCTAGGGACCCTAAAACGTGCTTATTCATTAAAAACTCATTATCGATTTTTTTGACCAACGACAATACCTTCTTTACCTAAAGGTCACGGAAGGTAAAAATGTATCACTTAATTCTGTCAATTTTATTTGATAACTGACTGCTAACCGGTGATATTTTTTTTCGCTTTTGTGAACTGTAACTATGTATGTGCGCATTCTGGCAAATTAAAGGGCGTCTATACCAACGTTATTTTTTTCCGTGAAATGAACTATAGTTATTAATTTCATCAAACTTTAATGCATTATCAGTTTGCCATGACTTACGTACCTTCTTTGTTTGAGGATATATTTTGACGTTTTTGATTATTTCGAACAATTAAGTTATTTGCTTAACTAGGCACTAAAATACCAGATTTACAGCAGAGGCTGCCGAGGCTAAATCTGTGTTTGGTATCTTGTTGAACACATTATTTTTTTGCCGATTTTAGAATATTAATTTAGTAATTATTATTAATACCTAGTTTGAAAGTTATCGCCATCAAATGATGTTGCTATGGGTTCGTTTAACGGTTGCTATACGTTTGATGCGCGGTTGCTATGTAAATAGCAACAATAGGCAGTAAAAGTAACATTTTACAGATCACTTACAGACTGTTAGCTGTCAAAAAATCGCGCGTTTATTATCAATCGGCGAAAAATACTTTTTTCTTCTTATTTCGTCACTATTAATGCATTAGTTTAATAATTTTGAAAAATTAATAACTTAGTTAAATTTTGATGAAAATGAAAGTAAAGCTTATTTAAATATACAAAAAATTACAAATGTTACCGCTTCCGGTGAAACCGGAAGTATAATATAGGACTTCGTCACACTAAAAAGTGATTTTTATGTAAGCTGGTTTTTAACTGTTTAATTTAAAATATATAATAAAAATTAATAATAAAGAAACTACCCATTTTTTCTTAATTTTCTATAACCCTACCCTTATCTTCATTACAATTATGTGAAACATAGATTAAATAAAACTCCCCTATAAAAGAAAAGGCGACATTCTACTAAACGCTGTAATGAAATCAAAATCTACTTAAGATAAAAACCACCCTTAAAAAGTCTCCAGAACAGGAAACCTCTCCCTGTAACTTGTAAGAAGAAGAACAAGAGGAATCCTGAAAGGAAAAAGAAAAGAAGCATCGCCATCTGAGTGATCGCACTTATCAGGTTCCACAATTAGCGCGACGTTGCCAACACTAAAACTAAAACAACCCCAGAGAAATGCAATGCAACACTGAAAAGAGACAAGATGGAAATGGTTTTTTTTCTTGCTCGCGGTGGAAAAGGTTCAGTGTATATGTTAATTTATCCTCGGGATAATAACGGTGTTTTTGACGAATGTAAATGAAAATGAATTTTTAAGCGAGATTTTCATTAGTAGACACATTTATTTTTTTAAATTAAATTAACAGCAGGTAGGTATATATTTTTCATGTAAACTTTGGCGGAGGTGCCACATAAAAATAGTTATTTATGCTACAAGGAGTGTAAAGTCCGTTTCCACTTGATCCCCATGTCACCAACAGTAAACATATGGTTCAAATCGCCAGGGGCGGGAGGGAATTGATGACGTCATATTGTTACCATAGTTTTATTTAGGGATTTTCAATATTTTATTTGCAATACTTTTCTTGTTCGCTAATAAATATACTAAAAATGAACAAGGAGAAGACGTACGTCATCAATAAATATTACTAGATAATGACGTCACTTATTACTACGTTTACATGGGGTACTAATTTATCCTAGAAAATGCAATGCGTGTTGAATAACTTACCGTATACAATACATGCAGATGATTTATCGTGTAATACTAGGTGTAATACTTATTAAAACAAACCAATAATACTCAGGGTCTGGTTTAGGTAATCATTGCTCTAACCAAATCAAAGCGCCCCAAAAACTATAATAAAATAAGAAAATTTAATAGAATTTCTGCTTTTAGATCCGATTTGTTAATAAATCTATTCTTGTTTGAATTGAGTGCAAAATTGCCAAGCACATACACGCTTCAAAACATGGAGATTGTTTGTAAGTTTTGATTTTAAGGCTGTCATAACAGAAACCCCTGTTTCGCTCAAATATGTTGATGTGAATAGTCATTTTTTAAATATTTTCAAAAACTAGTTTGTTTGTTTAGTTTGTGATCAAAAAAAAATATATTTTGGGAACAGTTATTTAGTAAGGTACTTGAACTTGCGAACCCCCGTTTGAGAAACACTGCTTTGAATCAAATGTATACTACGAACATGATAAATATTTGACAAATGTCAAATAATTTGACTGAATCGTCTGTAGTAACGAGCCATATTTTATTCGCACGAGGTTACCGAGTTTACTACGCGGTAAACCATATGTAACCGGATTACCTGAATCGCCATAAGGTATTTGAGTTTCTATGAAGGTTGTCGCGTCTATAATGCTTAAGATGATTATTTTATACTTACAATTAGGGCCTCTCATCGGTGAAGTTTAAAAACCTTTCAAATTAAAATTACTCCATATTTCACCATCATTCCACAGACTATTTTTTACCTCCCGCCTTCCTTGGTAAGGGAGGTATAGGGATCGTGCTAAATATCGCATATCGAGATTGGGGTAAATGAGCACGTTTAAGGGTCCCTAGAATTCAATTTTAACATTTTCACAATTATGCCTGTGTGTGTGTGTGTGTGTGTGTGTGTGTGTGTGTGTGTGTGCGTGTGTGTGCGCGTGTGCGTGCGTGCGTGCGTGCGTGCGTGCGTGTGTGTGTGTGTGTGTGTGTATCCTCCATTTAGAAAATTTTGAACCTTGTATTTCGACTTTCTTCTATTATGGAAAGAGCCATTAGATTTTGGTGTAAATCGGATAACCGGAAATGACACTTTCTTGAAGCTCAAAATAGTTTTTCTTCGAAAAATACCTTTAAATGTTATTTTTTCGAGATTAATGTCATTATAAGAATTAGAGATTATTAAATTTTCTACAGATTTGCATTAATACTTTTTCTCTAAATTTCATGGATAAATTTATAAAATTTCTATAATTTAAATCTCGCAGCCTACGCTTTAAACAAACTCCTTGGTTACGCAGTTATTCAAATATATGTAACTGACAGATAAATGTCACTGTCAAAGAACTAATAATTTCAAATTAATAATAGCAGCGTTTTAAAAAGAAAAAAGTAAATAGAACAATAGGAAAAGAAATCAATAAAGTTTCCAGCATAAGTAAGTATGTAGGTATGTATTTAGATTAATAAAAATTAACGATTCGCAAAAAAGTTTCAGCTAATCCTCGTTTTTGGATTAGTCAATTCTATTCTATCCCGGTATTTAAAATTTAATCTTCATGTTATTATCAAAAAAGGTAGTTACTTGGATTAGATTAGACATTTTAAGAAATAAACTGCAAAATTAAAGTAAAATTCGCTAATCTAAAAATAAGGATTAGCTTAATCTTTTTTGTTATTTCATAATCCCGTTTGAAATATGAAAGGTGTCACTTCCGGTTAAACTGGAAGCGCTACCATTTTGCTAAATACCATGATTTATGAGCCCCTGAGCCTAGTTTACAAATATATCAACAAAATTAAAAAATAATTATAAAAAAAGGTATTTTCAGTGGTCCGTTTTTCAGTGTCATCCTGTAAGTTCTACTTCTTCGTAGCTTTGTTTAATATCACCTTCTTACAGGCACTGCTAAATATTATGGAAAGTGTTAAAAGTGATGATGAGAACAGAAAGTGTGTCTGTTCCTCGTGGCCTAATTAAACTACCCCTGCTGCAATACAGGCATAAAAAACGCTTGCAAATATTCCCCACATAACAAAGATAGCGTGAGTCCACACATTCGTCTGCCGCACTCTGCCAACAAATATAAATCCCGCTGAACAGTAATTAAAATGCTGGTTCACGTTCGGAACATATCATCAGTGGAATTGCTGTTGTTTTAAAACCATTAACGCCTCGGCGAGGCGAGGCGAACAGACTCGCCTGGCCTATCTTACCCCGTAACCATCCCAGGCCATCTTGCAGATCTGTGTTATCACATTGCGCGGACTCAGTGCAAAATTGTTTGCTTAATATTTATTGAGGTTATCAACCATAAGGTGAATAAATAAGGAACTGGGGCACTACTTACACACTGTTTAATTGGTCAGAATTGTTCATTATGCGAAATTATTTTGGGAAGTACAATAGACCCTTTCAATTAAAAGAGATAAGCAATATTATCACACATGTAGCACACTCGAAAAATACACCGTGAGGTGACGTTTGGTAAGCGCCATTGTCATTATCGAATCTGTGACTAAAAAAGCTGATTGGCGCGTCTCAGTAATGGGTAATAAGCCATGTTGATATAAATATTTAAATAAGTATAAAATCTTATTTTCTTCTTGGGTACTAATTTGAATCTTCCATCTTTGTCTTTCTTGTTAAGGGGTGTGCGGGTTACCGACTGAGTAACGGAACTGCATTACCGACTAGGTCGTTAATTAAGGCCCCCTTCCTACCCACCTCGTACGCCACTGCCGTGGTTTTCTAACGCAATTAATATAACGTGTGTTAGAGATGCGATGTGTTCCATACTCCATCCACATACCACAGACAAACATACGTGCCGTATTACACTATTAGAGGCCTGGGGTTCATGCATGTTCACAAATAGGAAAAGGGATTTTCGTCCAACAAGAGAAATAGGTAGGAATTAAATATATTGTGTAACGATGTAACGATTATGGTTGTACAGTAAAAATTTTGAAATGTTCGATCAAGATCATCTACGAATAGACCTTTTCAATTTTACGGCTATCTCTTTCTATCGCTACAAATAGTAAGTAAAATGGAACCAATCTCACCAACAACTGCCAGTTGGGTTGTCAAACAAAACGTCAAAAATATTGCAGTCATTAAAATACCTGTATTCTCGGTGAAAAATTGCATCCTTAGACATTTTAGCTTCAATAGAAGCTTTTGTAACTTTTTTTGATAAGTTTTTTTAAAGTTGTCTTAGACTTTTCTCACATTTTACGCCTAATTTTTTTTAGAAACAAATGTCATGGACCTCAGGTCTTACTATGCGCAGATCCCCATGGCGCATATCTTTTATCTCTTGAAATTGAAAAGTTCTATTGTATGAATTAAGATTTTAGTTCCGCCCATTCTATAAATTCAGTAGTGTCGTTTACTTAGTTTTTATAACTAAATAATATGTGAAAAATAAGATACTGACAGTGTCAGTGACACTGACAGAAAATAAAGTTATTCGTACTGATATGAATCATGGTAACATATCTGAATTAATAAATAAACTTACGTTCAGCGAAAGTTTTATCAACAACGAACATCGATTTAAAATGGAATGTCCTAACTTAGTCGAAACAATAAGAATTTTTTAAAGACATGTGTGTTATATCCATCCTTATTGCACACGCTTCCTTAGTCATTGCAAATGAGAGAGATATGCCAATTTGTGAATTCATTCATGATACAGATGACCTTGATCAGACACCTTTTAAATTTTTTACTGTATTTACATTTTTATACAACTTGCGGGTAATTTTTTTTTATTATACTAGATGGATCAAAGGTCCATATTCTCATCTGTTCAAGAAGCTCTACATCCACGGCAGCAGGATTTTGATTTTTTTAAAATTTATTTTATTTTACAAGTATTTTTTAGTATTTTTTTAGTCTTTACTCGTAGATCTTTTACATATTCTGTTATACAAGGTAATTTTTAGTCTCGTTGTAAACTTAGGCAAATGAATGTATGTAAATAAAATTTTAAAATAAAATTGTCATGTAAACATAGGTCCAATTTTTACCTTCCGTCATAACTTTAGGTAAGGAAGGTATTGTGTTTGGTCAAAAAATTCGATGATGAGACCTACACTAAAATTCTAAACATTATAATTCGTATTCCTCTTCGTTACATCCATATGAAGAGCTGATTAGATTTTGGTTATAATTGGTCCACCGGAAGTACCCTCATTTGAAGATATTAACATTTTTCTTGAAAAAACGATGTTAAATACCATTTTTTCACATTTAATGTTATTATGAATATTGAAGAATATTTTATCTTCTATACGATTTAATTACATTTTAAACTTCATATTCAATGGATATTGAGTTACAAATTATAAAGAAATTAAATTTCATAAAGCAGTCAGCTATGCAATAATAATGGAAACAGTAATTTAAAAAAATCTGATAGACAGATCTCAATGTCAAGTGCGATTGACAAAGTATGTTTGAAATTTTACTGCAAATATAGAATCAATTCTAAGAAACTTTCTGTATGGAATTTGTACAAAATACATAGAACTGAGGGAAGGTAATGAACTGGAAATATAGAATCTTTCGCAAGAAACTGTCTGTATGGAAATTGTATAAAATACATAGAACTGACGAAAGGTAATGTGCTGGCCACATCAGATTTTTTGTTTACAATTTATAAAGGCTGTCCGTTTTTGGACCCTCATCATTAGAATCTCGGTTATCTTAAGAGATATGAAGTTGGTTAAACAAGGCCAATTTACTGTTTTTATTATTTTTACGAATGGCAATGCTTAAATTTTTTATCACGTTAGGATTTCTCCAAACCTGTAATGAGTGCATGTGAGGTGACGTCTGGTATACGTCAGCACGGTACGAATATATTATCATCGTTACTAATATCTGTGAACATAGTCGTAGTGTATAAAGCAGACTGGCACACACTGCTACGGGTAAAATGCCGTGATGATAATACTGGTATATAATATATTTTTTTTATATTTAGCTTACGAGTTTTGACGTCTAACATTTTTATATAGAAAAGAAAGAATTTTTTTTAACTTTCCTACATTGTATAACTTATCTATGTTCATTTATTTCAAACAGCAAAAATGCAACAATTATTAAATTTATATTTGAATTTTTGTATTTTTCTAATGTTGTGTGCTAGTAGCGTAGTTTTCGAAAAAAACAAATATAGCTGGATTTACGAAAGATGCACAGCACTTTATACAGCAGTAGCTTAGCAACATTTCATGTAAGAAAGACAAAAATTATTTGACGTATGTCTAAGTAATTTGTGTTGTATTTCAGTTATATGTACATGGCGACATTTTCTAACACACTACAAATATTAATAAGGTATGTCCTAGAATTTCAGATATGTAATTATCTACTACACTGCCCTCTGTACTAAGGTTGACCCAGTGACGATGTTTAAATCAAATTATTATTCCCTGGTCTATGCCGAGTCTATTTTTTTGTGTTTTGCAAAAACATAAGCGAAGGCATTTTTTGAAAAGAAACATATTTTTCAAATAAATTAATATTTCATGTTGCACGACTGTGCATATGAAATGCAATGAAGTTATCTGCAAGTAATATTATATCAGACAGCTTATAAATGACCTTGAATAGTCATCTTTCGTAAACCAAACATGCCTACATATTTAAAACTGCCTTAATTTATTTTTTAAGATAACCCAGATGAGATCCCAATGGCGAGGGTCGAAAAACGGGCAATCTGAATAAATTGTAAATTGAAGAAAGTCCAACAAACTTTATGACATTTTTTTCTTCATATTAGATCTATAATTTCAGTTGCCAAATTTTATAACGTAGTTAACAAATCTCGCTGTATACTCGTATACATAGATATCTAAGAATTATGGGAAGGGGAGTCGTAACTAGGCTAATAAAAAATAATATTTTAATAATATTAAAATCAAATCATATTATTTCTTGTCGGTTTTCCAATAGCTAAACCATTTCTGCAATTGTATAAATACTAGTGAAAATTCCGTGTCACGCATTTATAAAAATAAAGTCATAATCCGTCACAGTTTCAGGAAAAACTAGATAAAATTTTCAGTCGTCTCAAATTTCAAACGCAAACAATAAAATAAAACTCAAATCAAATCATTGTAAAATTCAATCCTTCCCAAAGGTAAACCGATATAACAGTAACAAAATATTTTAAAATATGCCAGCAAAATCGAAAATAATATCCAATAATATTCATATAAAAACAGCGGGCGAATTTAATCCATACATGTCGACAGCACTCAGTGAGTTTCAAAATAAACATTAGAGATGTTTGATAAAATTTACAGTTCCTAATGACCAACATTAAAATATAATTTCACTCGGTCCCGTATCAAAAATGCTACTTTGATATCTGCAAACATTTACAACTCGTAAAAAATGTAAAAAGAGTTTATCTCGAAATTAATTTACGTTCACAAACATTAAGTAGACGAGTAGCGAAACTTGCTGTTTAAAAAACTGAAAAGTTGGGAATAAAAAATAATTACACACAGGGTTTTAATAGTACTTTAACATTTATAGTTGCGGACACTGACGCGTCTATATTTAGCAAAAGTATAGTTTAAAAAAAATGTGCATTATTTTCTTACAGTGGATTCGGAATTTGATATTTTTCCAACACGTATATTTTTAAAGTGACATTTTTTCCATTGTAATCTCATTACTAAAGCAACTGTTTTATGGTGACGTTGGATAAAAAATGAATTGTAACTTAAAGGAAGTACATATTTATTTTAAAATTGATTATTTTATAAATTGATGACTACAGTGATTTTCAGCAAAGAAAATATTTACTATTCTAGGGCGCGGGCAGACACGTGACTCGAGGAACCTTGACGTGGTTAGAATCAGCTGATTTGGGTGCGCATGTCATTTTGACAAGAACATTGTCATGTTGACAACACCAATGTTTTGACTCATTTTATTTTTTAACTGCTAAAATGTTATTATTTTTAATTACATGTGTTTCACTGCCTAGAAATGGTTTTAATAGTTTTAATTTTTTTCTTGACATTAGATTCTATAATTCTCTAAATAATTCCTCAATTTGTCCAGGAATACATGACACTCTTATTGTAATGTAATACCTATGTTTGTGTTGGGTATGTCAGTACAGACTCAATTCTTCCTCTAATTTTAGAAAACAGAACACTGAAATATTCTTCTCGTCCAACCCTTTCAGAGGGTTGATAATTAATGCTTACTAATTAGGTTTCCTTTATTTTGTGAGTTCGACATCATTCTTTCCCTTTAAAGGTGCACCACTTTTGTTTTTGCTTCCGCGGATGTTTTTTGTTGATTGTGTTATGTCAGACAATGGCATGGTGCGGTTATGATATTAGTTAAGAGGGCGTCGGCGGACATATTCACAACGCTTGTGGTCGTCGTGGTGCGCTCTGAAAGCCGAGACGCTAACATCGTCGAAGATGGGAAATGCTACTGCAAACTTACAATATTACAAGACGCATTTACTATTAGACTATTAGTTATGTACAACTTAAACATAAGTTGAAATTGGTAATAAATTCACAATCAAAATAAAAAAAAATCTGATGTGGCCAGCCATTATCTTCCGTCAGTTCTATGTATTTTGTACAAATTTCATATGGAAAGTTCCTTGCTAAATTAAATATTCTATTTTTTGTACATTACCTTCCGGCAGTTGCATATATTTTATGCAAATTTCATACAGAAAATTATTATTTTGTGACGTTTTCTATATACAGTGTAATGTATCTGCAGAAATAAAAGATTTATTATTATTATTTCTTGTACATTACCTTAAAGCAGTTGTATGTATTTTATACAAATTCCATACAGAAAGCAAAAGATCCTATATTTCCAGTAAAATTATAAGACAAGTCAATTTCACTTGACACTGACATATTTCAATCAGAATTTTCTTAATATAGTAGTTGTTTCCATAGCTATGGCTACTTTATGAAATTTAATTTCTTTATAATTTTTTAACTCTATATCCATTTAATATTAAGTATAAAATGCAGTCGAATCGTCTAGAGAATAAAATATTCTTTAATATTTATAATAACATCAAATGTGAAAAAATTATATTTAACATAGTTTTTTCAAGAAAAACTGTTAAAATCTTAAAATGATGGTACTTCCGGTTGACCAATTGTAACCAAAATCTAATCAGCTCTTCATATGGATGTAACGAAGAAGTATACGAAAAAATTATAATTTTTGTAACTGTAGTATTAGAGTTATCGCAGACGAAAATTTTGTTACACACACACACACACACATCCACACACACACACACACACACACACACACACACACACACACACACACACACACACACACACACACACACACACACACACACATACAAACAGACTAGTGATGCCGCGAGATCTCGCATTTTCGAGATCTCGTCTCGAAATTCTCGAATTTTCGAGACGAGATTAACCTTATTCTCGTCTCGACAATTCGAGACGAGACGAGAGTAATGCCCTCGAGATTTGCTCGAGACGAGAGTGGAAAGTCGAGATCTCGAATATATTTTTTTTTATTATGCAATTAAAATATGAGTATCTATAAAAGAAGAAAATATTCATCGGTATATATAAATATTTGAATTCCCTCTTCATTTACATTCATATTTACTTTACTTATTTAAAGTTATTTTGGGTTTTAGCAAAAAAAAAAAACAAAAGTGATACCTATGGTATACGCTTCACACCAGCTTCAAGTGGCCGCACTAATACCCAAATATATAATTATAATTACCAATATCTGCGTACAAAACTGATTGACACGCCCAGCAACGGTTAATAATAATATTGAGTACTTTTTATACCTAACCATTTAAATACTACACAGTAAAATAATCAGTTTTTATTAATGGTACCTACTCGTTTCTTTGCTAATTATAAATTCGAGAAATTCGAGATTCTCGAGTCGAGATCGAGAGAAGGCAAGAAAAATTATGACGAGACGAGATACAGAGTAATCTCGTCTCGACATTTCGAGACGAGACGAGAGTGGATTGATTCTCGCCATGTCTCGTCTCGCGGCATCACTAATACAGACATCATCGTAAAAATAGTAAATTCGTATTCTAGGGACCCTAAAACGTGCTTATTGATTAAAAACTCATCATCGAATTTTTTGACCAAAGACAATACCTTCCTTACCTAAAGGTGACGGAAGGTAAAAATGCAGGGTGTAAACGAAATAAGTACATTAAATTTAACCAGTAATGTAACTCGTCGAAAGCAACAATATTTCTTAATAAATAATCGCTGCTGCCCTCTGCTGTCTGAGATAAAGTTCGATAAACACAGTACAAAAATTGTCGGCTAGTATTTGCAGCCCTTCAGACATAGTAATTAATAAATGATCAACGGAAAACATATTTATTATTAATAAATTCGTAATAGTACAATTTTTAAAATAAAGAAATTTAATTATTGGATGAAAAAATTATAAAACTGTGTTTTAAAACAGGTTTCTGAACTTGTGTGAAAAGAGGAAGAGCATATCTTGGTTATGAGATGAATTTTCGTGTGTTAACACGGCAAATCATAATAGTTTAAATACGTTATTCAAAAATGTAAGTACATACTCTTGTCCATTTAAACGAGGTGGGATTATATGAGGACCAATGACTCATCAATTTATTCCCGCCCAAACAATTAATGATATTTTTTGTTGAAAATTGTGTTTCGTTCGTACAGTATGAGGATTTTTGTGTCCAGATAAGTGTATTGTGCATTATTGGCCACTTTCTCTAATAAATCCAGCCCTAAAAAAGAAGAATACAACCCATTCGCAAAATTGAATTACTGGAAACAATGAAATTTTTGCACATGGTATATGGATGGAACTGTTACTCTTTTAAAATATTGCAAATTGTCATATGTGGCACCTCATACTGTAAAAATATTGTATGTTGTACAACATAAATGTGCGAATATTAGAAAGAGGATGATTTTCATGTAAATTCGTTGGCCTAGAGAACTTCACCACAGGTAATTACAATGTCTGTGTATCCGCTTTTCGTAAACATAAGCATTTTGCCAGAATTTTACCTTATGAACAAGTTTATTACTTATGTCAATAACTGACAAGACTGTCAATTCCTAAAACAAATTTTTTCATAGCTACTGCTACTGCATTAAATTATTAGAAAAGTACGTGGAACGACTCGTCAATTTACGGAGTTGAAAAAATGCTAAAAAATATGCGATTTCGAGAAAAAGTTATTAGGGAATTTTATTGCTCTCAACGAGTTATATTACTGGTTAAATTTAATGTACTTATTTCATTTACACCTGTAATATAATCATGGCTTATTAGTTTCGTACATAATATTGTACACATACAGGCAAAAAAGCAATGTATTAAAAAAATATGAACTCTTTGTCTTTCATATTTGTGTTGGTAATTCTACATCTACAACAAATAACAAATGACGATATCACACCTGAATATATAGCCACATAAAAATACTTAAAATTGAAACTACAACAAAAACAGAAATTATTATTAACCCTTGATCTATTGTGATCACGAATTAAAAACCCATATTTAATAAAACTAAAGACCGAGCAATATTTATCTCCTCGATAAATGATAATGAATCTTTATTAGGTGGCTATATTTAGCTTTCTTGGAGTTCCCCTAATTTTGCCGGTGTGTGTATATTCGCTTCTCGTTATCCAAAAAAAAAAAATCTGATGTGGCCAGCACATAACCTCTCGCCAGATATTTTACCTGGTTGTACGCATAAAACGAAAAATATTTTTAAATACAAATACATATATTCATGTCTCACTACTAAATAATTCTGACATATATTTGCAAAATCTATGGGATATTTTTATATAAAATATGTACAATACATACATTTTCTTTATATTCAATATCCTGAAATTTTCTTTTTCTACTTTCCTTTTCTTTTTCTTTATACCTACCTATTCGTCATTTTTTCGCAAATTCCTTTTGTGTTCCTTTTTACGTATATTCTTTTGCGTTGTTGACTTTTTTTATTTTCATAATTTTCTTAGGGCCGGTATTTTCACTTGCGAATAAAAGTTCAGATAAATTTATCCTACGGATAAATATTTTTGTCGTCTTTTCACTTGCAAATAAATTTATTCGAAAGATTAACATCTGTTATTCGCGGAATAAATTATTCGGTACTTGGGTTGCGAAAAACCATTTATTCGTAAGTTCATTACATTTCCACATAGTGCAGATTTATTAACAAAATGGATTTATTAAATATTATGATGATATTTTCAAGTGTGAATTAATAAATAACGTGAGATATCGATCACACACCATCAGACAGCGACATAACCACATACATGAAATAAATTTTGACAGGTTCCGATTATAAAAAACAATTTAGTATTTAGGCCCGGTATTTTCACTTCCGAATAAAGTTTCGAATAAGTATTCGTTAAATAAATTTATTCTATATATTTATCCAACGAATAATTCCATTGCGTCTTTTCACACATTTTACACAAACAAATAGCTATCTGTCGAATAACTTTAACGTTCGTGAATTGGTAGCCTTGCAGAGTGAATTTGAGTCAGTAGAGAAGGATGGAGTTTGGCGTAGCCATGTTAAGCAGACAAGGATGAAATGTGTCAGCTACTTTTGAATCCGTAGTTGTCAAAATTTTGTTTGACATCTTTAATGTCAATGTGATCTATATTATGCATTTTTAACCCCGGGAAACTGTAATTTAACAAGTGTACCATCTAATTCAGCACTCATATGCGGTAAGCGGGATATGTATATTGTAAAATTGTTCTTGTACTTTTTGTATATTTGTTTCAGTTCAAAGTAAATGTTTGTCAATGTATTCAACAAAAGTATCCAAAATTCGAAAATATGTTGCCAGCGTCAAATGACAGGATGATTTACCTATTTACTGGTTGAGATCAAATGCGATCCCCAATATGTGATCCTAAATTGTTTTCATAATCGGAACCTGTCAAAAGTTATTTCATTTATGTGGTTATGTTGATGTCTGATGGTGTGTGATCGATTTCCCACGTTATTTATTCATTCATAGTTGAAAATATCATCATAATATTTAATAAATCCATTTTGTTAATAAATCTGCACTATGTGGAAATGTAATGAACTTACGAATAAACGGTTATTCGCTACCCAAGTACCGAATAATTTATCTCGCGAATAACAGATGTTATTCTTTCGAATAAATTTATTTGCAAGTGAAAAGACGACAAAAATATTTATCCGAAGGATAAATTTATCTAAACCTTTATTCGCAAGTGAAAATACCGGCCCTTAGTATCACATATTGGGGATCGCATTTGATCTCAAACAGTAAATAGGTAAATCATTATAAAGATCCTGTATTTGACACTGGGAAAATATTTTTGAATTTTGGATACTTTTGTTGAATACATTGATAAACATTTTCTCTGAACTAAAAGAAATATACAAAAAGTACAAGGACAATTTTACAATATACATATCTTGTTTACCACATATAAGTGTTGCATTACATGGTACACTTGTTAAATTACAGTCTTCCGGGGCTAAAAATGCAGAATATAGACGAAATTAACATTAAAGATGTCAAACAAAATTTTGACAACTACGGATTCAAAAGTAATTGACACGTTTCATCCTTGTCTGCTTCACGTAACTACGCCTAACTCCATCCTTCTCGATTGCCACAAATTCACTTTGCAAAGCTACCAATTCACAAACGTTAAAGTTATTCGACAGATAGCTATTTGTTTGTGCAAAATGTGTGAAAATACGCATCGGAATTATTCGTTGATTAAATACATAGAATAAATTATTTAACGAATACTTATTCGAAACTATATCCGGAAGTGAAAATACCGGGCCTTAATGATGTACAAATATTTTTGACAATGGCATACAAATATTTTTGACAGTGACATTTATGTGTCAATTACAAACATTTGAATTTCTTGTCTTGAAGTAGTTTGATCTGAGATTTTTTACATCAAATTATTTTATATGCATTTCTTTATCTCTAAATCTATAGAAGATATAATAATGAATTTATATTTATCGAATAATTTCTTTAATATAAGTAATTACATAAATTTTCGATAAATAATGTTTAGATGATTTTTTCTTGTAACTACTACTTCCGGTTGTCCAATTGTTACCAAAACTTAATCAACTCTTCCCATTATTGTTAGATTGAGGAATCCGTAGTTAAAAATGTCTTAAGTCTTATAGTATTTGAGAAATCGTGGATCCAACATCCACACACACATCCACACACACATACGGACATCATCGTAAAAATGTTATAATCGGATTCTAGGGACCTTAAAATATGCTTATTCACTAAAATCTGGATATGCGATTTTTAGCATGAATCCAATACCTCTCTTAGCGAGAGGCAAAAACTATTGATACGGAAAGTTCCAACCTTACTCAGATACCTTTCAGTTTCAGCTTTCTATCGAGAGTTACTCCTCGACATGTCACACATTTTCAGCAGTCATCATTTCCATTGGCCGCTTTCATGAATGAATATAACGGAGAAACTTCCTCATAAATATGAGGGTTGGGTAAATAGTTTTGAGCCTGAAGATATAGATATCATTACTCTTCAAAACTCTTCAGGTATATACTACAATAATTACAAATAAGATACTTCTGAAAATTTCATCCAGTCACTGTTTGACAGTCGTTTGTGTTAACCAAAGTAAGTGTTTGGCAGCTGTATTTAAACATAGTCGTACCAGCTTGGTAAATGAGGAGCGTTCGAGGTGGGCAACAATTACCATCACCATTGACAAAATCGA
Organism: Harpalus rubripes; assembly: GCA_963082715.1. NCBI lineage: Eukaryota > Metazoa > Arthropoda > Insecta > Coleoptera > Carabidae > Harpalus > Harpalus rubripes. The sequence continues at coordinate 26,537,233 of OY720456.1, forward strand.
AAAGTTCGCTAAATGATACTGGATGATATTCGAATTAAAGTTAAAGAGATACCAGAGGTTGTGGATATATCGAAGGAACGGGTACATATTCATATGATACATAAAAAATTGAGCATGAAAAGCCGAATGAATGCACACTGAGTGCCGAGCATTCGAATGAACATTTCCAAGGCCCTGTTGAAGTGATTGAAACTTGCGCATTACACTGAGACAAAGGAACAGACAAAGAAGTGGATTGGGAAGGGTGAACCTGCTCCGAAGAAGGCAAAGACTGTTTCATCGGCCGTCAAGGTGATGGCGACTGTTCTTCATGTCATGGAATGGGGTATGTGACCAAATTTTGATTTGTACATATATGATGACAAAAAATACCTATATTTTTTTAAAAGATTAATTCTACCTAGTTAACGAGAAAATATTTATTAAAAATTTGGGGAAGAGATATGTGACGTCACTATGGTAGGGTTGCGGAGGAAGACAGATAGACTAGGAGGGAAAGAGATACATTATAGCCAGCAACCACAACACAAGGTACGTTCTATCGGTGTCAGAAATACGATAGAAAAGTGGCAGTGGTTGTGTTATTGTTAGTTAACTAAAGATAAATTTGTATGTTTATTTTGGATCTTCAAAATATTTTTATGCAAATATTATTATTATAATTATATAAAAATATATTAAATAATAAAAACGTAAAGGAGGTATTTTTGTTGAGAAAAAGAACGATCATTGAGGTTCTACTAGAAGAAGTAGAAAGATTTCTGACACCGATAGAACGTACTTTATAATCTATAACTATCTCTTCCCCTCCCAGTCTATATCTGTCTTTTTCCACGATCCTACCATGATGAAGCCACATATTTTTATTATTATAGCGAGAAACTATAGTGGTTAGTTATTATATTTTATAACTTATTTATAGAAATTCGACTATGGTCACATTCCCTATTATGTTCATAACTATCTTCAAAATGGTAAAACAATGGCGTAGGAGTAATAGGAATCATTAATTAAAGCTGAAGGCAGAAATTGTAAAAAAACAAAATACAATGTTCGGATCACTTCAGTAAAAAATCTGATGTGGACAACACACGACTTCCTTGTACGCAAGACCAACATGAAATATAGACCCAATTATAAATTGCACGTATTTTGACATTAAGATTAATTTTTTTATTCTTTTGTAGTTTTCTGTGCTAATCCATAACAAACTTTATTAAAAAAATCAAAAAGTATATAATTTTTAAATTTACATATATCGCTTATACAAAGGGCTAATTTAATGATATTGATTGTGCTACACGCAGAATTTAATTCTTTAAAACTATTATTTCAAGCATTTATTTCTAAAATCATAATAAAACCATTTTATTCAAGAAAAACTGTTAATAACTTCAGATAATATGTCAATTCCGGTTAGCCTATTTTAACCAAAATCTACTACGTTATTCCCATTGACATAAAAGTCTTATATACCAAATTTGAAAAATTTAAAATAGTTTTTCATTAAAATCTATTACAGGCTTCAATTAAAGTACCACTTGTGGAAATAATGTAATGACCAGAAAGGGAGGTGCACAACTAGATGTCATAATAGTCCTAAATACAAAATTCCAACTTTCTACGGCTTAACGTTTTTGAGTTATGCGAGATACGTACTTACGTACAGACGTCACGACGAAATTAGTCAAAATGGATATTTCCGTTGAAATCTGAAAACCGAAATTTTTCGCAATTACAATACTTCCTTTACTATGTACAAGGAAGTAAAAAAAAACGACTCATATAACCACAAATAAACATCTGAAATAAAATTCCAATGTAGTATATCAGCACCTCCACCATATTTCGTATAGTAAGTATAAGTCGTCACTAGTCATCATATTTATTGAATTGTTGTGTGTTTGTGAAAAGAATAGGGTTGAATTTCGTCTGAAGAAATATTATTTTCCTATTCTTTGTCCATTGCGGCATAATATCATTTCATTAAAAATTCGTGTTATCAAATAATGTGTAGATAAGGAAAATGTTCTCTGCTCGTTAATAAATAAGTTAAACGATTTATTTGTTATTTACAACACAATGGAGGTATTATTCTCACCTCGCGGATTCCTTTCTGTGCATTTTCTTTCATTACTTCGCGCGGTGTCATATTGGGTTTGGAAACGACAGTTTTCATTAAAAATTAATTTTCCGCCTGAAACGAACCGCAGTTTCTTTCCAGCCGTGTGTTTTGCTATCACGATAATTGTTTCTCAAAATATTTGCACTTTAATTTTCTCAATGTTTTCACAGACAAGAGGACGCTATTACCAAAGCACAACACCAACACTTTTTTTTTCTAACTATAATCTAAAAATATAAATATTTCTCTCTGAACTTCATCAAAATTTCTATACAATATTTATATTTAATAATAAAATCATTTTAATATTGCAAATACTCTTGTATTGTAAAGCCTTTTGTGATATATGATCTAAGCTAAATAAAATGTAATGACTGCAATTTTGTGTACATAGGCCAGACAGGACGTAATTTCCAGATTAGATTTAAGGAACATTGTAAAAATTATGCAACTACAATTACCAATTCGAATGTAGCCAAACATCTGTTTGACTACAACCATAGTTGTTCAATAGAAAACCTTTCGACCCTACATAAAGAAAGGAAAAGATTACGGCTTACTTTCTTAGAAGCTTTCGAAATGGAGAAAGCCCTAAACGCAGGCACCAATTTATGAATGAACACTTGGAAGTAATAAATTCTCCATTTACAGACATAGACTACGTTTACACGTATGAGAAAAATTTACTTTGACTTGACTTTTAAAAGGCGACTTATGAGAACTCAATTTAATGGTGCGTTTACACATGAGGTCAAATCTACTTCACTTTACGTTTGTTACTTGTCTTTCACTCAACTTTGACTTTGACAGCAAAGTAAAGTTTGGTTATAATACTTGTGATGTAAGTTACCTATGTAACTATTATCATATAATCATAATTAAGAATAAATTATTTATAAGTGCGATATTTTTAAATAATATAACTATGCAGCAACAATATTGGATGCGAAATAGATTAAAAAATAATCGCATAAAATATTTTCAAATTCGAGAAAATTTTAAATTCATATATGAAACACAAAATTGTGTAATTAAATATCCAATTACTAGGAATTTGTGGATGAAAACTAGATGTCACTGTTAGTAAAGTATGTTTCGTTCGTTGGTCCACACGACTTTTTAAAAGTCACTTATATGAGTCAAGTCTATTTTATTTTGGCCTTGACTTTAGGAAGAAAAGTAATAGGCGAGAGTGTTTACACAACGGCAAAAGTCGCCTTTTGAAAGTCAAAGTCAAGCCAAAGTACTTTTTTGTTATACGTGTAAACATAGTCATATAGTTATTAAGGAAATTCCCTAATCCCACCCCACACTAATAGTTTTTATTGAACCTTCTACATATAATTTTACATTATAATAATAAAAACTAAACATTAGTTTGTAATAATATTATTGTTATTAGCAATTTAATGTTTTGTAGAAGGGATATATGACGTAAGCATGTTAGGATCGTGGACGAAGTCAGATAGACTGCGGGAAGGAAAAAGACAGTTATAGATCAGCAGATTAGTGGCACGATTGTTGTGGTATGTTTGGTAGGGTGTGGCATGACCACAGCTAGCTATAACTATCTCTTTCCCTCCCAGTCTATCCGTCTTCTTCCACGCTTCTACCATGTTCACGTTATAAATCCCTTCTCCAAATTTTTTATAAATATTTTCTCGTCAAGTACGAATAATTAATCAATTTAAAAAATGCGGGCATTTTATTTTTTGTCCAGTATCATATTATGTAAAAATAAAAATTTGGTCACATACCCCATTACTTATTCTTACAAAACCGACGTTTTGTTGTCGATTTTGAGAACAAATGTGTACTATCACTATGTTTTGCGTATGTATTGGGTCACATCAAAATTGTTATCACGTTGCGTTATATGCTGCATATACAAGCCCATGAGTTAGAAAACGAATTATAATTTTGCTTGCGTTAGAGGAAAACGCTGTTCGCTTACACACGGTCAATGACCAAGGTATCAGTCTACTAGCGGATAGTGACAGTGTAAGTTCGGTTGTCTATTTTATCATGATAAATAATCTCGCAGGCAAATAAAAGAAGTAAATGCTGTTTTATAACTGTTTTTTCTAGTAGTCACACAAGACTTCACTAAGTTGTATAATTACAAATAATGAGCCAAAGACTGTTGTTGCACTAAACTTGAAAAAAAAACACCCTTTTTAGTTTTTTTTGTAAATTTACCCCTACTCTGTTGCATTTGTCGTAAAACGAAATTGATAAATGGATTTTGTAGGTAATTAAATTTTCTACAAGACTCATTATGAGGACTTTTACGCGAAATGAAGTGTTACGGAGTTATTGCGATGTAAAGTGGAAAGAAACTCAAAATTTTGCTAAGTGCGCAATTGTTGCCTTTTTGGGAGCTTCATAGCGCTATTGCTATGAATCGTGGAAAAATACTTTTCGTATCAAATTTTTTGAAAATTTCAGCCTCTACAAGTTGGTAAATAACTTTTTTTTTTCATTAAAATTCACCAGATAGAAGTTATAGGTGAAATTGAAAAAAGCGCCGATTTATGGTAGTTTTTACAAGATAGCGGAGGGATCGGAGGAAGGGGATTTGTGAAAATTTGGATTTTTCATTAACCAACCATGCTATACAACGTATCAAAAATTCAGAACTACCCGACCTTTTGTAGGTTAAAATCCTTCATTTACTGGACTAGGATTTGTAGTACACAATTTTTTCGGAACTTGTTTTAAAAAAACTCGCGTTTTTTCACTTCCCATTATCGTGGTTTAATATCTGATGTCATTTAAACTATTAGCCCCCTTTAGTGCAAATTACGGTCTTTGCCAATAATTTTGATTGACTGCACTGTTTGGCCGTGTTCCCACTAAACAGAACAAAACGCCGGGTGTAGATAAGGCTTCACACTATTACACCGGCCAAATATGTCGGAATTTATCATTTACGCTAAGTTTAAACTCAGATCGAATGATAACCGTAATATAATTTACTGTAGGTAACACACAACTAGTTTATAGGGGAAATAAATAGTTTATAGAGCTTGTAAATAATACAAAATAATGTGAGCTACATCTTTTTAAAATGATTAAGTAGATATACGAGTATTATTGACTAAAGCTGGACCATAATACATAATGTAGTCCGAAATTATTTCGTCTTCTTACGTACATTGTATTTCAGAGGACGATGACTAAGAAGGATACCTGTTATAATTTCGAAAGCATGTTTTGCAGAAAGTTAGTTCGGAGTCATTTACCACAGTACAAAACCAAATTAGAAAGCGGGTCGTTTATATTAAAATTAGTTTTTAAAACTATATGATAGGGACTATTAAAGTTTAAAAGAAGTTACTAAATAGTTATTTTCAAATATTCGAATTTGTAATGCCCTGAACATTTACGTCATCTACTTTGTTCCTCATTCTTACTACTTTTCAAGCCTTCAGCTATCGCCATTTTGAAATCGAGAATCCTTATTCAAGTACAGAAAATAACGGAACAGCTAATGAAAGAAATATATGGGTGTCTTAGGCCAACCGACACATGGGAGATTAACATGGAAAATCAGTCAATTGTGAATAGTGCAAGATATTAAGTTGAAATTTTGTATGCTTATCCGAGGATACTAATTGTATGAAATATATTTCAAATCAGTCAATTGAAATATATTTCAAATCAGTCAATTTACATGTGTAATATTAGAAGAAATTAAGAAAAGTTGTTGAATTCCCAGGCTTGTTGTTCATATCTCGAAAAAAAGTGTTCCGAAGTAGGTAATGGTTCAAACAGCATAATGGTACCGTGTGCGCTTCATAATAAACAAAATTCGTAAAGTCGGGTTCAGATGTTGGGAACCAGCCGAGAGCAAAATTTTTTTTAAAATTTTTACTTTTCAAAATAATTTTTATCATTAATATGTTTTTAATATTTTATTCATATTTAATAAAATATAAACATTGTCACAATCATAAATTATATTTTGTAAAATCTGAATCACATTGATTACAATAAATATTTTTGGATTTGTTTAAATAAACCAATTAAATGTCCTGCAAGATCTTTTGCCCTTTAGATGTTTTCTTTGGGGTAATTTAAAATCAAAAATTTACTGTCATTACGAATTAACCACTTTAGAAGATCTAAAAGCGGCAATGAGGAATGACTGCAGCTTTATTTCAAATCGACAGCTAAGCAAAGTGAGATAACAATTTATGATCGTATCGGATTTTACTTAGTACAAAATGGAGGTCACTTTGATTATTTGTTGTAATTTTTAATTCGTTCTGTTGTAATTGGTACGATTTATATTTTATAAAATAAATAAGTTGTGTTGCGTATAACGTATTCATTTTATTAAATATTAATGAAAAATTAAAAACATTAATAAAAATTGTTTTGAAAAGTAAATATTTCAAAATCAGTTTTCCTCTTGGCTGGTTCCGAACCCGTCTCTCCGAAGTTTGTTTATTATCAAGCGCACATGCTAACACCATACTATCAGAACTGTTGCTTGGAAACTATTATTTTCGGGATTTGAAGAACAATCCTGGAAATTCTAGAATTTTTCTTAGTTTTTCTAATATTACACATGTAAATTGACTGATTTGAAATATAATCCATGGAATTAGTACCCCCGGAGAAGTATACAAAATTTCAACTTAATATCTTGCACTGGGGAGATACTATTCACAATTAACTGATTTTACATGTTAATCTCCCTTGTGTCGGTTGGCCTAAGACACCCGGTATGTGAATGATATAGGCTGCCAGCGACAAACAAAACTTGTACTATATGTTCCTTTGTTTCGAAATTAGAAAGTCACATTCTAGCAGTCATATTCATGTTAGAAGGAGCTTCATTCTTAAACGATTTTTGGTGATATTTTGTTATTTGATATTGGCACGACTGCAATACACTAAATATCTAGACAACGGAGAAAATAAAAAGCATAAATCACTATCACCAACCTTATAATTTTACTAAAAATATACTTAATGGGTATTGTCAAATATTTTTATAAAAAGAATAATGTAAATGAAAGCCTCAACAGAGAAAATAGTATAAAATGCACGTTACAGATGGATATTCAAGCATTCGGTTGTTCGCCCACTCGCCGATGCACGTTCGTGAGCGAATTTAGAACTCGTACTAGAATAAGTTGCCTTCTGTAACTTAAGCTGCAGTATTCTCTGTTTCTGTATTAGAATGTCACATTCTAGCACGCATATTGATGTTAGAAGGAGCTTCATTCTTAAACGATTTTTGGAGATATTTTGTTATTTGAGATTGACATGACTGAAATAAATATACTAAATATCTAGGCAACGGACAGAATAAAAAACACAAATCACTGTCACCAACGTAATAATTCTACCAAACATTTCCCTTAATGGAAATTGTCAATTATTTTTATAAAAATAATGTGAATGGAAGCTTCAACAGAGAAAATAGTATAAAACACACGTTATAAAAGGTATTTCAAGCACTCTTTCGTTCGACCACTCGCCGCTGCGCGCTCGTCAGCGAATTTTTAACTCGTGCTAGAATACGTTGCCTTCTGTAACTTAAGTTTTAATATGCTATTCTTATTATTTTATTAACTGGCTTATCAATATATATTTCCAATGGACCTTTTCAATTTAACGGCTATCTCTTTTTATCGCTGCAAATAGTAAGAAAATGGCACGAACAACTGCCAGTTGGGCTGTCAAACGAAACGTCAAAAATATTGCAGTCATTAAAATACCTGTATTCTCAGTGAAAATTTGCATCGTTAGACATTTTAACTTCAATAAAAGCTTTTGTAACTAATTTTGATAAGATTTTTTAGAGTTATCTGATATATTTTCACATTTTACGTCTAAATTTTTTAGAAACAAACGCCATACATCTCAGTTCATCTTACTATGCGCAGATCCCCATTGCGCATATCTTCTATCTCTTTACATTGAAAAGGTCCATTATTGGTCACGAAAGTTATTTTAAAAATAGGTATTTATACTATTTATAATTTTTTCAATATTGAATTGTCTACTAACTTTGCAATGCGGCTGGTAGATACGTTTTTACAGATTAGTATTTTCAATATTAAGTCTACTGTATATTTAACAATTTAGAACGCTTTATTTAAAAATAAGTTTAATAAAAAAATAAAATAAAAATATTGGATGCCTGGAATATATCTCTTAGAAAACTCTAGCTGATTCCTAATTCATAGATAAAATGGTTTGGGATCGGACGGTTTAAAGTCTTCAAAATTAATCAAAGATTGTTACAACATTACAACAATATGAAGTTCCCCTGAATTGATGAGAAAAGAGCGTGGAATAGTGAAAACAAAAAAGGTAAAAAAGCTATACATTCTGACATCACAGCCAAAGAAATTTTTGTTTTTGAATTTAAGATGAAATATTACCTAGGAGAAGTCAATTGAAAATTAGGATCGTTATGTAGAAAAATGTCATATCAATTTGTTACTAGTTTTTGAAGTACCCTTCGCGATTTGAAATCTCCCCGATTTAAATGTCCCACCCTAAGATGGCAACTCGCCCTCACGTTTCCTGTTCCGATGATCATAATTAATTAGAGATTGCGCGTGTAAGGAAGTTAATCTTATAAAACTTAATACATCTTGTCATACTGTAGACGGAAGACGAGTACAGGGCACAGGGTGAGACGAGGAGACACCATTAAGGCATTATTTAATTAATTAAGAATTCGTTATGACAGCTTACCGTCACCGTGCAGCAGATGGTACTGGAGGATGAGCAGCATCTGTCAAACAAGAAATGATGTTAAAACATTATTTAATCAATGGGATGGGAAGACAGATATAAATAAAATAATAATACAGAAAACGTAAAGGCTTACAAATTTATACTGTCTCCCACATTATTTATGTACAAGATGAGTCGGGGGAAAGTGCCAAACTTCGCAAGTGACTAAAAAAACCAAAAGCTGTTGACTTTTATTTCTTTTCGAGATACAGTGTCTTAAATGTTTAGTTTATTGAAGTAGGCTAGCGCAATTTTAATTGCCAAACAATAACCTGCCTCTCAGTATTCATTATTTAAGAATGACAAATAATGCTATATATATATATATATATATATATATATATATATATATATATATATATATATATATATATATATATATATATATATATATCAATTCGCTCCGTTAGACCCACGTTTGTATGGCTGGCTCAGTTAACAATCGAGATTAATTGTATTTCCAATGTTGCAGCTCGCATAAAGGAACTTAAGGTGAACTCAGGGAGCAACAAGCGATTTTGGTAAACAAACCAGAAAAGTCTGGAAATTTATGGATACATCTTTGAAAATTTAATACAAATAAAACATTTAAAATATTACTGAAACTCGAAAACAAATATAAATCGGATTAAATTTTTTTATGTGCGATATACAGTCCTAAAGTTTGGCACTATCCTCCTGCTCCTGACTCACAAGCTACGTTCAGAATAAGTAATTTCAATTACCAATTTGAATTTTTACTTTGTATTTTGACGCATTTATAACAGCAATGTAATTTCAATTTGACGCATGCTCAAAACTATCAAATTCCTTGTACGTATATTATGGTTCTTGTGCACATATCTGCACATATTTGTTTACATCGAGACTTTTGGCAAAAGATAACTGAAGGTGATAAGATTTTCTGTGATTCATTGCTAACGTTCACAATAACCTCCAAACACTCGTATTGTCAATTGAGCTTGACATTTGATGTTCAACAACACTATACGCATCGTTACCTCAAATTGGAATTGAGAATGTCACTAAAAGTCGTTTAAGAATGCAGCTCATTCTCTAGCATTAATAAATGTGCTAGAATATGACAATCTATTTCCGAAACAGAGAATACCATCTTTTAATATGTTTTAACATAAGTTACAGAAGGCATCCTATTTAAGCACGAGTTTGAAATGGGGTCCGGTACTCATTTTACAATTTATTTATTTTCTAATAAGTTTGTGTAGTAACTATTTTTCATAATTAAATATAAATTCCATATTATATTTATTTAAAATAATAAAACAAGAAAAAATACGGTTCGTTAAGATATTTGAGGTTACAGAAAAATATATGTATTGCATACGTACCTGTAAAAATTAAAACCATGTCTCAAATAATTTGCACAATTTGGAGCAGAACAACCCGTCATTATGGATAATTTTTATGATTAATAATACTGTAAAGCTGATATTGAATAATTTAAGTAACCCCAAAATGATGGACGAGTCAGCTGTAATTTATCTAGTTATAACTTTACCTACTGACTAAAGTTGTTTACATCTGTCAATGTCATTAATTCTGCCAAAAATTGATATCGAGTTGTGTTAACAAATGACAGCTGTCACTTTCAGAAAAATATAGTTGTACCTTGTCAAAGGAAAAAATCTGTTGTTATAAAGATTTTGAATAAATATGTTTTATTTTAATAAAAATGATAGGAGTTTCATACATTTTCATATAACATAGAACTACATATAAATATATGGATTTTATTTTTACATAGTTTTGAATAATATAAAATTATATTCTTTTCACTTGGTAGACTGTAACAAAATTGAAGATGTGACGTCATATCGTTATAGAGCTATTAGTTTTTCTTAAAATTACGAATGACAAGTATTACATTTTATAAATATTTTGGTACAAAATCATTTAAAATTAGTCATATTTCATAACGATCGAGATAAATATTTCAAGTCGCTTGAAACTGTCAAGTCAAGCCTATAAAATAACTGGCTTGGACATAGGAAGCGGTTTGACTTCTATCGAAATAAACTGTAAAGTTTCAAATAATGGAACTAGGTATGCGCACATCCGAAATATGTTGGAGTGTTACTAAATTTATATTATTTGTTGGTTATTTGCATTTTACCTCATTTTATATAAGTCGTCATAAAACTTATAGTCCAAACGCGATATATTTGGAGTGACGAAGAAACAAATATTTTTTAATGTTTTTAAAAGAGAAGACAAATAACAACATGAAAGTTTTTAGATTTTGGGGTTATCCAGGATGAAATTAGAGCGTATACTTCTCCCCGTCTGTCTGCATAATCGAGTATTTAACTATCTTTTTTTAGTCGATACGAATTTGAAGATTGAAAATAGCTCAATCCTATTTTCATTCCGCTGAGATGATTTTTCAAGTCATAATATACTTGAAGCCGCTTGAATTATAGAGATAAACGTAGTCATTTATTTTATTTTGGTTTTCATTTAAATTATTTTTTTATGAATAATTCGGTTTGTGGCAGTGATTTGTATTTTGCCTAGATATTTTGTTTATTTAGAATCGTTTAACATCAATCTAGCATCAATAAGCGTGCTATAATATGTCATTATTATTCCGAAAGAGAGAAAATTACTTTCATCTTAGCCTTGAGATTTTAACCTCATTTCCAATTATATGACTTGTACAATTTCTAAAACATAGAGATTAATTCATCGATCATTTGTCATGTAAAAATCTTATTTAATGTTTAATTGAATTCAAATGCTTAAATTAATAATTGTGCTAATCTAATAACTCTGCATTATTTCATGGACACGTATACCTACCTTTTAAAGAAAATAAACCACAAAATAATTTATTTTCATATTGATAAAATGGTGGAGGCGCCGACAAAAAACCTCCTTACAAATAAAACAAAGCTTAAAAAACATTTTAGATTGAAAAGTTTCCTACTTGTAGCTCTCCCAAGACACTGTAGAGGGGATAAACTCCCCCATCCCTTCTATGTGTGCGTGGAGGGGGGAGCAAGCAACCAATGGCAGCGTGCGAGACAAGTGAAGTGCCAAATGTTTAAACACAGCCTGTGATATATTACATCGTTAACGTATATCCTCGCAATCAGAACTGAGGGTGACATGCGTATATAGGTGAGGGAATTAAGCACAAATTGAGTAGATATCGTTAAGGGCTTTAATAAGGAGGATGCAAATTTATAACGTGTCACAAATAAAATAACACAAAATGACTCCGTATTAACTCCATGTTCGAAGATGCAAAATTTATCGATTCAAAACGTTTCTATACCTCCGGGGGTACACGATGATTAATGGAACATTCACATAATGTAAAATTTTATTTTTAATTTTTTTTTCTAATTATTATTAAAAAATACACATATTATCTGATTCTTTATAAACGTATTTGAGATGCGTTTCACCGTTCACAGATCACAAAATAATTTAGAAAAGGGAATATAATGTTGACTTACCTGTATGAACTGTCTAAAATTTAAACACAACACAATACAAATACAAAACCACAACGTAGGTAAACTATAACCACAACTGTAAAAAACCTGAGATTACATTAGATTACAATAAAAATTCTAGACAGATTATATTTATGTTCGAATGCATTATGCAGTTAATAATATTAAATCTGTCACTTTTGTATTCACGTACGCTCACGGTCACTATAGGGCCGTGTTTTATCGCTTACGCACTCATTTCATTTTGCATTTGAACATTTGAAGCTAGCCTCAAACAGCTGCTTGTCTATCGCATGTATTTCTTACCGGAATGAAAACTTTGTCAAAAACATTAGACATTATACTATTCACTTCGAGAGGCAAGCTTCGCAGGGTGTAAATTAGGTGGTGGTGCTTAAATTGCAGAGCTGGGCAATACTTGCAAGAAAAGTACTTCATTAGGCTTGCAAGTACTTTCAGTACTTCAAGAACTGTACTTGAAGTACTTTCTATTTACAGTACTTTATACTTGACAAAGTAAGTCTATTCACATGTACTTGGTACTTAATACTTGGAAAAATACTTGAAGTACGTATTTTTAAATACTTGAAGTACTTTAAATGTACTTGAAGTATTTTAAATGTACTTGAATTACTTTAAATATATTTTAAGTGCGATGAATAATCTAAAAGTTAACAATGTTAAGAGAATTATTTGTTTGTCGGATTGTCGTGTTTCTTTTGCAGTGGTGTGGTGTAATTCCTGTAGCACATAATTATGTGAATTTCATTAATAAATATATTTTCAGCGATAATATGAAACTAAAGATAAATTTGCAATTTTTTTGATATAAATAAATTAATTCTAATCTGCATACTGCATACATAATGTTTATATAACCTAACTACACCGCTGGGACTTTGCCGCATCGCCTGGCGATCGCATGACGTAAAAATGACGTCATTCTAATATCACGGTACAGCTTCTCGTATCGCTTGGCGAACATATGACGTCAATTTTACGTCATGCGATCGTTAGGTGATACGGCTGTCCCAGCGAGGAACTCTTGTTTTCAATAACCCAATAAATATCGCATATTAAAATTTTTGTCAATAATCACTTTTTAAGGTCGCTATAATCAGAAATATATAAATTATCTGAAAAAGTACTTGCACCTAAATTTACAAGTACTTTTTCAAATACTTGGTACTTTCAAGTACTTTAGAAACTAAAAAAGTACATTTAGAAACATTAAGATACTTGGTACATGTACTTCAAATACTATTTTCCGGTACTTTGCCCAGCTCTGTTAAATTATTCTTTTAATATTTACAAAGACAAGCATTAACGGAATAACTACATTATTTACAACTTATTTATTAAAATTATTAATTTGTTAAAATGATATTCTGAGTTATTTCTTTTCTGGTGAGACTCTGCCTCTGGGGAGGGGGGAAGTCCGGACACCTAGGACCCCCCCCCCCCATACACGCCACTGCTACGAGCTTCTCGTCATAATAGTTTGTCGTAAGGCCAAAAACCCATGTGTCATTTAAATTAATTTAAAGTTAAAAATTTAATTTTGTTTTAATGTTGATAAATGTAATACATATTTCTTTCTAACTTTAATCCTTTAAAAATTAAACTATGCTATTAAGTAAATCCCTACAATAGCTTTGAAATTACTGCAATCTTTGAATAAAAGCTAACTGATGCATAAAACACATTGAGCGAGTTTTAAAAGTGAAGATAGAATGGGAACGTAAATGGACGGAAACTCCAGGAAAAACAGATTGTGCCCCTTTTCCCCGAAGGCAATTAAATGAAGTCCATTGTGGTTATTCTTGTAGCACATCTGTATTTACTTTTCTTGGTATTATCGTCAGTCATTTCTAATTCCAACATCCTTCTGTGAGAAACCATAAATAGACGCAAAGAAATTTTTAAAAAAATGTAAAAAAATCTGATGCGGCCAGCCCATTACCTTCCGTTAGTTCTATATATTTTGTACAAATCCCATACAGAAAGAGCCTAACAAAAGATTATATTTTCAGTAAAATTATAAGACAAACTTTCTATGTCAGTTGCACTTGACACTGACATCTGACATCAGTATTTTCTTAAGATAATAGCTGTTTCCATGGTTATAGCTGGCTACTTTATGAAATTAATGCTAATACTCTATCCGTTTTAACTATAGAGTGGAGTGAAAATAGGAGCAGTTTCATCTTGTTGTTTGATTGGATAATATCGAAGTATTATTCAATGAGAAAAGAAGATCAATCTGCTTTTACCTTCGCACCACTCTATAGTTAAAACGGACAGACTGTAGATCAGTAGCTTATAGAAAGTCTATAAATGAACGTCCTATAGATTTCCATAAAACGGTATTCTGTGCAACTGTCTATAACTCGCTTGATTTAAATTCATCTTACGGAATCTATAACGTCAATGTTATAAAATACAATTTAATAAATTTTAAAATGATTTTATTTATTTGAATTCATTATCTTCTAATATTTAAAAAATGTTATTTAAAGAAATACTACTAAGACATTTTAATTCTATAAAATATTGCAATTATAATATCAGCAATATTTTTGTAAGGTAAGGGATTCGAACCCATAGCCCCGAGGGCACTCATGACATGAGGCGTTGCTCTAACTATTGAGCCACCGGAGCTATAATAAAATGAAGATTAAATTTTAAATACCGGGATAGAATAGAATTCACTAATCCAAAAATGAGGATTACCTTAAACATTTTTGTGAATCGTTAATTTTTATTTATCTAAATACATACTTACATATTTACTTATGCTGGAAACTGTATTGAATTTCTTTTCTATTGTTTTATTTATTTTTTTCTTTTTAAAACGTTACTAATATTATTTTGAAATGATTTGTTATTTGATAGTGACATTTATCTGTCAGTTACATACATTTGAATAACTGCGTTTTGTTTGTTTAAAGTGTAGGCTCTGGGATTTAAATTATAGATAATTTTATAAATTTAACCATAAAATATATAGAAAAAGTATTAATGCAAATCTATAGAAAATTGAATAAGCTTTAATTTTTATAATAACATTAAAGGTATTTTCCGAAGAAAAACTATTTTGAGCTTCTAGTAAAGTGCCATTTCCGGTTATCCGATTTTCACCAAAATCTAATGGGCTCTTTCCATTACAGAAAAAGTTCGAAATACAAGGTTTCAAATTTTTCTGAATGATAGTATTAGAGTTAA
Source organism: Harpalus rubripes (assembly GCA_963082715.1). Taxonomy (NCBI): domain Eukaryota; kingdom Metazoa; phylum Arthropoda; class Insecta; order Coleoptera; family Carabidae; genus Harpalus; species Harpalus rubripes. Next base: position 26,552,830 of record OY720456.1, read on the forward strand.
AGTGGAGGATCCACACACACATACACACAGACATCATCGTGAAAATGTTAAAATTGGATTCTAGGGACCTTAAAACGTCGTCATTTATCAAAATCTCGATATGCAAGTTTTAGCACGAGGTAAAAATGATAGAAATACCGATTTTTCGATTTCTGTAAGTACGGTCAACTGTTGAACAACGCTAAAGTTATAGACGTCTATAAGGTATTTATAGAAATCTATAACATATAGGCGAGCTCAGAATTGTATTATTTATATAAGATCAATAAGTCGCTTATAGACTTTATAGAAATGCCTAGAATCCCAGCATGAATTTCTTTATAATACAATATTCTTTAATATTTATAATAACATTGAATTTGAAAAAAAAATGATATATAACAGCGTTTTTTCAAGAAAAACTGTTAAAATGTTCAAATGAGGGTATTTCCGGTAGCTAAGTTCCCTCGTATAACTGACAACTATGTACATTATTATGATATCCATAATTATGTAGTTATTAAAAACATTATGAAGTATTTGGTTGGTAATAAAGCGAGACAGCTAACTAGAAACATTTCAGTGGCAGATCCCCGTAAATCCTGCTGCTATAAACATTAACGCTAACAATGATTTCAATAATTACATGACATTCACCCGCGTTGAATGACGTTCACATATTCCAGCAGAGCACAGCAGCAGCAGTGCGTCGTGTCTGAATGCTTCAATTTGACAGCCCGGTGCTGTACTGCCAGGCGGCAACATGGCAAACTGAATTACGGCCTATACACCATCATTCCCATGGATTGTTACTGTAACTGGATGTGGGTGTGTAGAGCATGCGATGTGCCCATGGAATTAAAAATACACTAATACGAGGATTCTTTTTAAGCTCAAAACAGATACGTGAATATGGAATTACTATGTCAATGATAAATATGCGTAGCATATACAGCAATAGTTTGTACTTCTATATTGAAGAAAATTTTGTTGGCAGCGCATGTCAGTGTTTAACTACCGTACAGTAGATCCAGTTAAATTTGAAACAAATAAATTATGATACGTTTATTCTAGACCAAAGTATCTTCCTTTTCATAGATGATCGTATTTTTTAGATGTAAGGTCATATAATACAGGGGCGGATTTAGGTATGGGCTTTATGGGCTGCAGCCCAGGGCCCCCCAGATAAGAATGCCCCCTCGCTGCTGGCAATCGGTATAACCCATGCAACAGTCAGCGACAGTTGGACAATGCAACCGTATTACCATCCTACATCGATGATCAAATTTATTATTTTTAAGAATAAGTGTTACTTTTTTGTTTTCCTTTTCTTTCTTACTATTTATTTTTGACTCAAGAATTTGTTTATCAATAATACTACAAACAGTCTTTTTGCGACAATAGTTTCAATCTATTTTAGAAAAGATAGCAGTCTAAAAACCAAATTACGTTTTATACAGAGAAAAAATAAATAATACAGTTATTTTATAAGGTAAACATAAAAAATAGTTCTAATTTTATGACAAAAAAGTCACCTTGTTCAATGATGAAATCAGCAAATTGTCATAACCTGGTGGCTTCAATTCTTACACCAACTGGATTTTATAAGGCTTTAGAGCCAAATCCTTGCGCAATATACGCCATGTTGTGCTCGGGGTCAAGCCCAATTGTTGAGAACGCAGTGGAATTGATAAATTTGGATCTTCCTCAACACTATCTCTCGCAGCAGCAATATTTTCTTGCAACCGGTACGAATACGTTTTGGTGTTGCTACGTTGTGTACTGACCCAGTTGACTCAAATTTTTTCATTAAATTGTTAATTGCAGGCTGTGATTATAACGATAAAAAATATCAACGATTTTACGAAATTTTCACAGATCGGCCATTTTCATAATATATTTGAATTATTTTTATGCAATTTTTGAGTGAAATTGAATTCATTTTATTAAATTGTAGACTTTCGACTATAAACATAACCACAAACTGAATGACATATCTATCATCTTAACCAAATACAACCCTATTGAAAAAAGTTCTTATTGAAAATAGCCATTCTCTTAGAAGACGCAAATTATTTGTCGGATCGTTCTTATGTATAAATAAACAAATAAATAAATAAATATATCATCATGGCTTATTACCCATTGCTGGGTGTGCCAATCTGCTTTGTACACAGATATGTACGAAATTAAAATTGTCTACTAAGCCTTTTTTCGGCACATAGCTTTAAAGTTACTTTTAAAATATTAAGGTAACGTTTTCTATTCATAATTGTTGCAATGAAAGCTAATTTTCCTATTCTATTTAACTAAATATACCCCAAAACACCATGCTGCATTAAAAAAAACATTATAAAGTTTTTTGACAAACTTTAGGTTAGATAGTTAATTAGTTAAAAGTCGAAAAAAATCCTTTCGTGAAAGTGCAGAACCGAGTGCGGAAATCTGCATGTGCCTGAAATCTTTTTCGACAACACGTGTTATAATAAACAATATGTTTCTTACAACTGATAATTTTGACGATATTGCAATATAACAATGGTGCACAGCGTTATTGCCTTCATCGGTTTTAGGATATTAAGCCTATGTTTACACGTACAAAAGTAGGCTGGTAACTAAGTAATAACTGTATCTGAACGGTAATATTATTACCATACTGACATGTTAACAATAGTCTCTTCACTAATACATACAGATTTTAGTGTATCGTTTTTTAACACGATTTACTTTGTTCTAAAATAATATTAAAAAAAAATGCTCATAATTTGAATATTTGTCATATTGCCATTATGTCAAAATAATTGTTCTGTTTATCATCGCATTCTGTAAGTAGCATTAATGAGAGAATTTCAAAAAATAATAGTTATTAATAATGTTGTCATTTTCTGAAAGCAATAAACTATTGAACAAACCATGGATATTATGAATCATAACAAGCCTTAGATGTCTTAAAATCCTCGCTCTACGAGCTCGGATTTCAAACCGACATCTGCAGCAGTTATGATACTCATAACAATCGTAGGTATGTTAATAGTTATTACGTTATTATGGTTTGTTTGTCATTTGCTTATTGCTTCATTTTTCTCGGTTATGTACTTAAAAATATTTCACTATTTCAAGCTAATTTCTTCAAAATCGCCTAGATTTGAATACTACTTTATTTTCTTTCTTCGATCTTTGCTTAACACAGTAATTGAGGTTAGTAGCTGGATATTTAAATCTCTGCCAATGTCAGTTTGTTTTTGACAGTTGCGTAAAGGAAAGACACTTTTGCTTTACGTTTTCCAAAAGGCAACTGTTAAGCATTGGCCTCCTTTTTAGCCGTACCTACCTAGGCAATAATAGGTAACAACAAAAAAATCGCATAGTTATAGAAAATAGGGTACGTTTTTTTATTGTCAACAGAAAAATGCGATGTATCGCAGTTCTACTTTGTATGACGCCACAACTGCTGTAAACTGCTTGCAGTTCTGCGAGGAATAAACAAATAGTACCCTGCGGCAGCAGCAACAAGGTTATGATATCTGTCAAACGCCAATTCATCAGACATTATTAAAAGTTATCAAAATGTTTACTATTGCTAGAAACGCTACTAAAGTAGTTATTGAAGATTAATATCTTTGGTTATGTTGATTTTCGTTTCGCGATAACTTTCAAATACTGTCTGCGCATGCGTACATCCAATGCAACCTTTTCAAAGCTGGATGCATAACTGCGCGCAGTTAAATAAAAAAACCACTGTCCAGCTGCTTAGCAGATGCATCTATGTAATAAAAAAACAACTGTCTGCAAGTTAATATTGCAGGGATACAAAAAAACGCGCCCATAATATATTGTAATACAAGTGTGGAAAGTGTTTCCAATCATACGAGTACACTTTAAAACAAAAGTATTATTATTATTAATCCGTAACCTCTTTTTACCCTAATAGGGTGTCGAGTTATTTTGAAATTCATTTATGATCTTTAGTTAGTGCACGCCATTTAAGGAGATCGCCTAGGCTCTTCCAAATGAACGAAAAGAGGCTCTACAATTCTACCAATTATGCGAAAACTGTTAGGAATTTGTTACTCATTTTTAACATATTTATTAAGAAAACTTGATATTATGTCTGTAACGTTTTATTTTTGCAATATTATTCTTCTTATGTCTGTGGCAAAGCTCTAAAATTGTTGATTTTTGGTCAATTTTGAAGTCAATTATTCGAATAAAGAATAAATATTTTAAAATTTTAAAACGTTACGAACCTAATTTCATCTTTTCTAAGAGCGCGGATTTAAATTTTATTATAAATAAATGACAAATACAGCCATAATTAGCAAAAAGCTGAGACGTGTTTTGTGTATTTTCAACGCTAAATTATAAATAAAAACTTACAGACATAGTATTAAGATTTTGTAATAACATGACAAAATTAAGTTACATATTCGTAACAGATTTTGCATAATTAACAATAATTTAGAGCCTCTTTTCGATCATTTGGAAAAGAGTAAACTGAGGACTAGACGATCCCCTTAAGACAAAAGTAATAAATAGAAAATGTGGGATGATCCCACTACAACTGACATATTCTAAAATACAAATATTTATGTCTGAATTACAAGTGACACTTTCTGAAAAAAAATTGACCACTTCTGAAATACAAATGGAAAGGTGTTGGAGTTCAGACGTCAATCGCATTACAAATTTAATTCAATGAAATTAATTTCATTATAAATTAGAGTAGTACCTAGCTACCTAGAGTAGATAGTATTTAGTGGAGCATAACTATTGTCTGTAATTACCTCCTGATGAAGTTCGGGTAAGGTATGACTCCCTATATGTTCTCAGTGGAACAATGAAGCAAACAGTGTGGGGCACATCTAGCACTTCATTAGCACCACGGGGTAGTTTTATATTAGTCAGTGCTGCCGTAGCCGTAGTGTGTCGCTAGCGTACGCCCCGCCATACACGCTTTCCATTAATTTAAATGAGTTTATAAATTTATATATGTAACGAGGAAATTGTGTATGAATTCATTAATTATAAGCGGGCATTTGCGACCCTCACTACAGACACAGAGGGTACAAATACATCATGGAATGGAAAGGGGGAGGTATTGTCGCAATTAAATGATGGAATATATGAAACAATACCAGTTTGTATACAAATATTTAGAAAAAAAAAAATACAAAAGTTCGGAAAAAAATATTGGGAGTGGAAATACGACATTCGTCAACTATTAAAAAAAAATCTGCAGTTTAGTGCAAAAACAAACAGTATCAATATTTTTTCTGATTTAATACTCGATTTCAGACTTATCTCAACTGATGAAATTATATCTGAGCCGTTAATTCACAAAGCAAGTATGCTTGAGTCACAGCGGGGATGATATAAGTAAAATACTTATATTTAATTTACTTTTAAGGGATGAGATAAATATGAGTATGGCCATAATAAGTGCTAGTAAGTGTATTATTTCTATTGTAAAAGAATATACTCGCCATATTCACCTGATTTGGCAATGTGTATCTTTTAGCTATTTTTTGGATTGGAAGGTTTTTGTCTAAAGAAGAGATTGATGCCGCAATTTTTTTATTTTGAAAACATTCAGCTATTCAGCATTTTAAAAGAAGATTGGTTGGGAGCTTTTAAGAAGTTGAAGGAAAGAAAGGTGAACTGTATTGTGCATTATTGTTGAACTACTTTGAACATTGATGTACCTATCAAATTAGTTTACTTTTTAGTATAATTCATAATATTTATATATTTATACCGGGTGTAGAAATGAAAAGTGGTGCATAGCGATTTCAATGCATTTTTTTTAATTCTGCTATATATCTTTTACCTATTCATTTTAGCGCAAAAAGGGTAAGAATATAAATTGTTCAGAAATTAAAAAGGCATCCTATAAAGGCACCTTACTTACATAATCATTCATATTTCACGAGATATTAATTAAATAAAATTTAATGTTCTTTTAGAAAAATCGTTAGTGCTTTGAAAAATGAAACAAGTAACCTACATAAAATTTTCATTTTGATATTTGTTGTATAAATTCCGAACAAATTGAGTATATACCTAAAAGAAATTATACGACAAATAAAAAAATGTTGAAGTGTATATTTTATTCAGGTTACTTGTTTCATATTTCAAGGCACTCTACAATTATTCTAAAATTAAATTTTGTTTAATTATATTCTTGTGAAATATGAATGATTATGCCAGTAAGTTGCCTTTATATTTATAGGATGATTTTTGAATTTCTGAACAATTTACATTCTTACCCTTTTTGCGCTAAAACAAATTGGTAAAGAGATAGCAACATTTATAAAATAACATGGAAATCACTATGCGCCACTTTTCATTTCTACACCCGGTAACTGTATATACCGGGTGTCTTAGGCCAATCGACACATGGGGGATTAACATGGACAATCAGTTAATTGTGAATAGTATCTCCCGGTATCTCCCCAGTGCAAGATATTAAGTTGAAATTTTGTATGCTTATCCAGGAAAACTAATTCTATGGATTAGTCAATTTACTTGTGTAATACTAGAAGAAATTAAGAAAATTTATCGAAATTCCAGAATTGTTGTTTATAGGATGCCTTTTTATTTCTGAACAATTTATATTCTTACCCTTTATATATATATATATATATATACCGGGTGGAACATCATACCTGTGTACATAGGCGATTCATATGAGAAAAACGGTTTTTTCGTGCGCATTGCTCCCCAAATTATTTTAGACAAAAATGCTTCAAATAAATGTTGTAGAGCATAAAATTCTGCATCTAAATCAATAAACAGAATTACTTTTACATGCTTTGTAACGACAGAAATTAAATAAGAAAATATTGAAAATTACGTTGAAAATATCAAATAGCCATGGAATTGAAACAAAAATAGAAACAAATAAATGTCTGACGTTTGACAGATAAATAACTAATTTGACGGTAAAATATCAAAATGAATTCAGTTTATTCTAACGAAGAAAGGGTTTTTATAATAAAAATTTTTTATAGTGGAAATTGTTTACGTATAGTTAGAGATTTATTCGCCGTGAAATTTCCAAATAGGCCAATTCCAAGCGCTACAACAATACGCGCGTATGTTCAAAAATTTGAATCCACGGCAAGTGTTGCGGCGGAAAATAGTACAGGTAAATTTAAATTTGAATATTTTTTAAGAGATTTACAAACAAATCATATCTTTATTTATAGGAAATAAAAATAATCGCATTAATTTAGAAAACGAACAAAGAGTTCTGGAATTAATAAATTTTAATCCTAAATTAAGTTCAAGAATAATAGCGCAGGAATGTGAGATTGCTCATTCTACTGTATTGCGCATTCTTAAAAAACATAAATACCACCCTTATAAGATGCAATGCCATCAAGACATTTCGCCCATTGATGAAGAAAGTAGGCGAGTTTTTTGTGAAGATATGCAAGAACGAGCAAATCGGGATCGTGATTTTCTTCCATCTATTTGCTTTACCGATGAGTGTACTTTTACATTAAACAATGAACCAAACGTTCAAAATGATAGGCACTGGGCTCTAGAAAATCCAAGATTAAATGTTACCACCAGAACGCAATATCCTCAAAAAATTAATATTTGGGCAGGCATTTTTAATAGCAATATTATTGGACCATTTGAGATCGTTGGCAACTTAAATTCTGAAACATACTTAGAACTCTTGATTAATGAGATCGGCCCTGCATTAGACAGCGTAGCGCGCGAAAATCAGGAGGTTTGGTTTCAACAAGATGGCTGCCCAGCTCATTTCGGAGTAAGTGTTAGAGATTATTTAAACCAAGCATTTCCAAATCGCTGGATTGGTCGTGGTGGAACTTTAAATTGGCCAGCCAGATCTCCTGATTTAACACCTTGCGACTTATTTTTATGGGGTCATCTTAAATGTAAAATTTATAAGCAGCGCCACCCAAATATTAATTCATTGAGAGAAGCTATCATGGAGGAGAGCGCCTTAATCACAAATAGGCAGCTCGCTAATGTAAGAAATTCATTCTACAATAGACTTGGTTATTGCTTGGCTGAAAACGGAGGATTATTCGAATATTTGTTATAATAATAAATTGTAGTGATTATTTTATTCAGAGAATTACTGTTTGAAATTTGAATTGTAGTAGATAGGTCTTAATGTTTACATGAATTATTTCCAATTTAAAAAGATTTTCAATAAAAATCATATAAAAAATAAATATTTCATTGAAATGTACAATTGTCGTAATAATAGGTATGGAGATTTTTGTATGAATTTAATTTACCTATTTATTTGTTTCTATTTTTGTTTCAATTCCATGGCTATTTGATATTTTCAACGTAATTTTCAATATTTTCTTATTTAATTTGTGTCGTTACAAAGCATGTAAAAGTAATTCTGTTTATTGATTTAGATGCAGAATTTTATGCTCTACAACATTTATTTGAAGCATTTTTGTCTAAAATAATTTGGGGAGCAATGGGCACGAAAAAACTGTTTTTCTCATATGAATCGCCTATGTACACAGGTATGATGTTCCACCCGGTATATATATATATATATATATATATATATATATATATAATTTTTTTGTATCTGTATATTTTTTTAACACAGATGATTTGTTTTTTTTTGCAATACGTCGGTAAGTGCTTAGGTCGAATTCCCGACATTCCAATATTTCATGCCTCAACATCCCTTAGCGTTTTTTCAAGTATTCAAGGCTTTTCACCCTCACTTTAACCCTTCGGTATAAAACCATAAAAACTTAAACCTCCAGAGAAACTCCTTTTATTAGGTTTTAACTTAAAAATTACTCGAAATTTCAGTCTAACAGCACTATTTATTTTATACATCCGACGTTTCTGTACACTCATGCATCTTCATCTAGGTCTACAATCATTCAAAAAACAAAATAGTATATACAACAATAATATGGATAAAATCCAGGCGAGAATTCTGAACCGAAAGAAGCAATACCAAGGTGCAAATGATGAAATTCAGAGCTGCAGGTAATTGCCGTGAATGAATTCTGTAGGAATGTACGGGATGACTATGTCACATTATCAAGGGAGCTAGATTAGGCGTCTAAAGAAAAATCACTCTGTACAACGTACTTTGAAAGTATTATAAAAAAATCTGATGTGGCCAGCACATAACCTCTCGCCAGATATTTTACCTGGTAGTACGCTTAAAACGAAAAATATTTTTAAATACAAATACATGTATTCATGTCTCACTACAAAATAATTCTCACAAAAATTTGCAAAATCTATGGGATATTTTAATATAAATTATGTACAATACTTACATTTTCTTTATATTTAATATCCTGAAATTTTCTTTTTCACTTTCCTTTTCTTTTTCTTTATATTTGTTATTTTTTCGCAAATTTCTTTTATATTCTTTTTTACGTATATTCTTTTGCATTGTTGACTTTTTTTTAAATCTTCATTATGATGTACAAATATTTTTGACAATGGCATACAAATATTTTCGACAGACATTTGTGTCAATTACAAACATTTGAATTTCTTGCCTTGAAGTAGTTTTTACATCAAATTAATTTATATGCATTTCTTTATCTCTAAATCTACAGAAGATATAATAATGAATTTATTTTTATTGAATAAAGAATTTAACGTTCTTTAATATAAGTATTTACATAAATTTTCGATAAATAATATTTAGATGATTTTTTTCTTGTAACCACTACTTCCGGTTGTCCAATTGTTACCAAAACTTAATCAACTCTTCCCATTATTGTTAGATTGAGGAATGCGTAGTTAAAAATGTCTTAAGTCTTATAGTATTTGAGAAATCGTGGATCCAACATCCACACACACATCCGGACATCATCGTAAGAATGTTATAATCGGATTCTAAGGACCTTAAAAGGTGCTTATTCGCTAAAAACTGGATATGCGATTTTTAGCATGAATTCAATACCTCTCTTAGCGAGAGGTGAAAAGAATACCAGTTATCAAATGTGTTTTATTTAACATTTATTACTAGTAAATTATAGTTTAACACTAGCAGAATTATACATTTAACTACTGTAAATGTACTACATTTTTCCATCATTCTTATTTATACAAATTGATAAAAAAGTACATTGAAATATATAGGAGAGTTGACATCAGCAATATATAAGCAGCAAACGTGCCAATTCAAATCGTTTATTGCTGAATTATCTTAAACTTCCAATTTTTTTCTATGCATATACTATCATAAACACGATTTCTTACACCCCAATTCTGCAGTCAGTAACACGTATCACCTGCCTGTGTATGGAGTAAAATATCTTCATTTTGAATAATCACTCAGAAAATTGATTATAATAATTGTTCTTGCATGTATGACAGAAACTTTTAAGTACAATAAAGAAAATTTGATTGCAATACAGTAAGTACAAAAAAATAAATTGATTAGGTATAATCGTTGTTGGATTTACGCGGCAAACTAATATCAGACTACAGACGGTAAAATTGTAAATCAGCCACTGCATCAATCTAATTATATTATAAAGATTCCGTGCTTGTAATTCGGAATACTTATAAAAAGATGTTATAATTGTTCCACTTTTATTTCAGTATATTCATATAATACATATATTAGTAACCAAAATAAAGTAAGCTCATCATTTTTTAAATCTTGTATTCTAATTTCTTTTATTCCATCATCATGTCAGTTATATGATGTCGTACAAAAAGGATACACTAACAAATAACCTCAATCACTATAAAAATCATTCGGATTTGTCACACTGTTAAGTATTTACCCTTTAAAAATATTCATTTAAATATTGAACTAACAGCAAAAAAGAAAAAATATCGTTGCAAATCGGCGAAAGTTTTACATTACGGTACTTCACAAGCTACCTTATCTTAAGGAATGATTGAACTGTCAAATTTAAGGAATTCCTTAGAATTTCCTTAGGAGCAGTTGCTACGGAACGTGTATAAATACCAATGGGCTACTTGCGTGCCATTTTTTAATTTAATATTTTTGAAGAGACGATAAAAACTTGCTACCCATATTTTTTCTTTTGGCAAAATTTTCATTAATTGGCCAGAAAAAAATTAATGAAATTTTAATATTTAAATTACCCATGTATGACGTAGAATTACGCCGAACCAATGAATGGCCGTAAAGCAATAACATCGGTACGTCCAATAGCAACGGCATGTGCGGGTAATTTAAACATGACAGATCATCTGTTTGACGCTCGGTTTGACGTTTGAATAAGAGTTTGGAGGTTAATATTTTCGTTTGTCATTTTAATCTTTTACGAGTATAAGATAAGTTAAAATCCTTCAAAATCCTGCTTAACAAATGGAAATACGTAATAAAAGTAACAGAAACTACGCAAATTGTAAATAATAAAGAAGAGACACAGTGACAGAAAAATGAACTAATGTCAAAATCAAATTAAAATTCGCACTCGCTCGCCATCTACAGGTTACATTCTTAAATATAGATCCCTTTCTCCAGTTCAAAATAATGACGTTAAAGAAAATCTTCTTTCTTAATTTATTAAAAAAACATATTTTTTTTTAATATAATTTATATTTTTACATGCGTTTTCAACTTTACTTTAGGTATTTAGTGATAGATATCAGATTTTCAGTACCACGCAAGTAGCCTATTCTGTTAAGCAACTCTAAAGGGGAGATTTTTAAGGAATCCTTAATTAAGGAACTCCGTGGGAACATTTATAAATTCGAGCCTAAGAGAGTACATATAATAAATAAATTTAACAATATACTTTACTTGTCATCACACCGGTTACTGTTCTACATAGTTACACGACAATCAAAATGAAATCCACCCACATTCTCGATCTTAAAAGAAACAATTTAGTCGTGTGTGCGGGATTGTGGATGATATCTGTATACGAGGAGAAAAACGCATAATGAAGGGAGGACAAGAGCTCCAACAATGCGGTGTATCTCGGCAAAAATCCCGCGCAAATTAATTCCACCGAGATTCCCTACAATTACACACACACTACATTACCACTGCCACAAGTATACGGGCATAAACAGAAACAGAAACTCTCAAACAACGAGCTAAAGAGATACTAAGAGAAGAACACTGCCGGAGTCGTATCAAAAGAGTATTAATATTTGTTACAAATGTATACTAGAACAAGAAAAGAGAAAGCGAACACTAGACCCTAGACACCTAAATTTTCGACATCCTTATAGAAGAAACTGAATTGATAATACAAATAGTTCGTAATTTCGCGCCTTTGTCATCCAACAACGGTCCTTAGCGACCCAGTCAGTTTCTTCGTTACTTTTCTTTTTCATACTTTAGGAGTATGTTAATGGTAAAAGACTGATAGTTCTTGACCGCAAGTTTGTGTTTTTCACATGTAATAATAAAACTGCACATTTTATTAATTTGCAAACTAGTTACCTATAATTATAATAAGTTCTCTATTTGTGAGTGTTTATTTGATCCTACAATCCAAAAATCCTATATTTGGTTAAAACTTTCATTCTAGAACCCAGAAAGAGTTTATTTCCAACGATAGATTTACTACGAAAATTTAGTCCATTCCCTTATTTATAACAAATATTTTCACTGTTAAAATATTGGAAAAATGCACTTTTTCATCATAATAAAAAATGATTTAATTTACACTTTTTTAAAATAAATTTTCAGTATAGCGACAAAGTATAGACCTATATCTTTCAAATGTATTTAGAAAAAATACTTAATTTTTAGAATTAAACTAGAAAAAAGCCAACCATTAAACATCTATAATCACACATTTGTCGCATTGAAACGTGATGCCACCACTCGGCAATCTCTTGGGATCAACAAGTTCCGCCCATAAGCCCATCTGATGTGGCCAGCACATGACCTCTCGCCAGTTCCATGTTTAAAATATCAATGAGTTTTAAGTAATGTATCACTTCCACTTGATGTTGTTTCAAATTATATACGATTTTTAAATACCAAAATTGAGAAGTTTTGGATCATTCATATAAAAGCCTTAAATACCAAATTTGAAAAGTTTTGGAATATATCAATAAATAAATAAATCTATATATATATATATATATATATATATATATATATATATATATATATATATATATATATACAGGGTGTCCCAGAAGTCGACGATCAAACCAAATGGGGTGATAGAGGAGATCATTTCCAATCAAAATAACTATATATATTGTAATGCAATTGTTGATGGTTCAAAAGTTATTGCAACTTTTGTAGTTTCTCCTAAAAACGGCAAGGCGTCCAATAGAATTATTATTTTTATTACGAGACGTTTGTTTCTCTTTTTCTTTTTTATTGTATGCACCTGAAGGGTTCTACTTTCTAATAAAATCATTTTCATGAACATGAGTACCTTCTATTAATAATAAAAATATTGTTTTGTGAAAAATTTTTCTACCGAAAAAAAGCTACTTGATTTTAAAGTGACGCTGACAGAAAAAAATGTCCTAAAAAAAATTAACCAACTATCAGAAGAAGTTGTGTATTTAATGTAGATTTTAACGCGGTATAACACATGGGGATATTCAGAGCAGATTTTCTTAAATATTTTTTTTTTCTACAAGAAAGTATTTCAGTTAAAAATACAATTGAAAAATTCGAGAATTATCTTAGATGCTGTGTCAAAAATAAAACAAAATAATAGTTGTAATAGTTTTTATACAACATTAAAACAAAATAGGGTTTATGAAGCTTTTCATGATGTTTTCAAATTTTACAAAAAGTGTTCAAAATTTCTACCATGTTTTCTAATGCACATTAAGCATCACCGAATAAAATTTCTTTTTATAGTTCGGAACGCCCGTTGATTATTTTTAATAATGTTGGTAGCCTCTCTTATTTTTTGTTGCAACTCTTGTTCATTCTGACTTTCTGTCATGTAGACTATTTCTTTAAAATAACCCCATAGAAAAAAATCTAAGGGGTTAAGATCAGGTGATCGCGGTGGACACATGATAAACCCTCCTCTACCAATCCACCAATTCCGAAATTCTGTGTCAAGGTGTCGTCTCACATCTACAGAATAGTGAGGAGGAGCTCCATCTTGTTGCAGCCACATATCTCGGCGTGTCTCCAATGTCACGTCTTTAAGTAGATAAGGTAACTCATTTTGCAAAAAATGCAGATAATTTTCGCTGTTAAGCCTTCCTGGGAGCTCAAATGGACCAATCAATTTTCCTTCAATTATTCCCGCCCATATGTTGACCCCAAACTTGTGTTGAAAGTTGTCATTTCTAACAACTCTAGGGTTCAGATAGTCCCAAAAATGTAAATTGTGAATATTAAATATCCCGGTTCTACAAAAGTTTGATTCGTCGCTCCACAAAATCTTGTTAAAAAATTCGGAGTCTTCTCTATGACGACGCAGCATTTCCCGACAAAATTGCACTCTTTTGTCATAGTCCGCAGGTAAAAGTGCTTGCACGCGCTGCACATGGTATGGATACAACTGGCCCTTTTGCAAAACACGATGAACCGTAGATTTTGGAATTTCCAAATGTCTAGATATACGACGAACACTTGTTGACGGGTTCTCTGTCACCATTTCAATTATATCGTCGTCATTGCACTGAAGCGCAGGTCTTCCTTCTCTTCGCGGATTGCCAGGGATTTCGCCTTCTAAGTAAGACCGATGAACATTTTGAAATACCCTATAATCAGGATAGCGTTCTCGATTAGGGTATCGTATCCGATACTCTCTTGCAGCAGCTCGAGCGTTCCCGTCACAAAACCCGTACACGTAATGCATTTCTGCATATTCTCGAGGGGTATAAGACATATTTTTGAGACCAAGAAGAACAAAGTCCAAATGAAAGGAGTATCAAAAATCAAAAAATACGCAAAATCACAAAAATTAAAACAAAGTTTAAGAAACGAAGAACTGATAAATCAAAAACACACAAACAGTTAAGTTATTATCGATATGTCACTTCATATACCTTCTTTTGTTTTATTTCTGACACAGCATCTATGATTCAAGAATTTTTTTCAAATGTATTTTTCAAGTAAAATGACTTTCTTGTAGAAAAAAAATATATTTAAGAAAATCTGCTCTGAATATCCCCATGTGTTATACCGCGTTAAAATCTACATTAAATACACAACTTCTTCTGATAGTTGGTTAATTTTTTTTAGGACATTTTTTTCTGTCAGCGTCACTTTAAAATCAAGTAGCTTTTTTTCGGTAGAAAATTTTTTCACAAAACAATATTTTTATTATTAATACAAGGTACTCATGTTCATGAAAATGATTTTATTAGAAAGTAGAACCCTTCAGGTGCATACAATAAAAAAGAAAAAGAGAAACAAACGTCTCGTAATAAAAATAATAATAATTCTATTGGACGCCTTGCCGTTTTTAGGAGAAACTACAAAAGTTGCAATAACTTTTGAACCATCAACAATTGCATTACAATATATATAGTTATTTTGATTGGAAATGATCTCCTCTATCACCCCATTTAGTTTGATCGTCGACTTCTGGGACACCCTGTATATATATATATATATATATATATATATATATATATATATATATATATATATATATATATATATATATATATATATACAGGCTGTTAATTTTAAATGGACCACAATTGCTATCTCGAGAACTATAACAGCTACAAAGATGGTTAAATGGGCAAACAATTTCTATTTCACAAGACAATTTTAAATAAAAGAAAAATATTTTTTTCGACCAGTGGTTCTCAAAATATGGACCTAACTTTTTTATTGTAAATGAGAATATATATTTTTATTTTCTCATTCGTTAGAGAATTTAATTTTGAATTCAGTGATATAATATTTTTATGCTCTTACAAAACGATTTTTTGAGAAAAATGCATGTAAAGTTTTATACCAATTTGATTAAAATATGGCTATAATAAGAGTGCCATGAATGGAAAAATGACTACATGTCATTTTTATTACAACGAATTAGAGTGCCCGGACCGAAAGAAATGAAGGTTTTGTTCTTGTAAGTAATCATAAATGTGAACATAAACAAAATATTCACGTATTTCTTTCATGGAAATCTAATTCTATGCTAAAAAAATTAACACGTATTCGTTTTTTCCATTCACGACTCTTATTATAGCCATATTTTAATCAAAATAATATGAAACGATACATGCATTTTGCTCAAAAAAAAAAAAAAAAAACATTATGTAAGGGAATAAAAATATATCACTGAATTCACAATTAAATTCTCTAACGAATGAGCAAATAAAAAATATATGACCTCATTTAAAATTTAAAAGTTAGGTCACGTATTTTGAGAACTACTTGTAGACAATCATATAGTTTACGTCATCAAAATTGTGTATATGGTATCTACGCCTATGTAGATTATATTTATTTTCATTTTTTTGCTTAAAAGAGGTACTATTTGTTGTTTATGTGCTTCCAAGTATAATTTAATTTTGTTATAATGTTTCCTTTTCTGCCTCCCATTTTTGTTTATTTATTATCAATGACTTTGATTGTAAAAATAAGTATGAAATTATCTTCATTTCGACCTCCACTGCGCATGAGTAATTACAAAGTTTACATTCTCTACGTATTGTCTACATTTTACATCTCTGAATCACATACACACATACAGGGTTTTTTCTAAATCCGGATAGATTCGACATTTATTAAAAAAAAATCTGATGTGGCCAGCACATAACCTCTCGCCGGATATTTTGCCTGGGTGTACGCATAAAACGAAAAATATTTTTAAGTACAAATACATATATTCATGTCTCACTACAAAATAATTCTCACATATATTTGCAAAATCTACGGGATATTTTAATATAAAATATGTACAATACATACATTTTCTTTATATTTATAATATCCTGAAATTTTCTTTTTCTACTTTCTTTTTCTTTATATTCGTCATTTTTTCGCAAATTCCTTTTATATTCTTTTTTACGTATATTCTTTTGCGTTGTTGACTTATTTTATTTTCATAATCTTCATAATGATGCATAAATATTTTTCACAGTGGCATACAATAGTTATTTGTATAACTAGTCCAGAAACTGAATATTTGCGAGAACGAGTTTATTTTGACAGGCCGAGCTGAAAGCGAGGCCTGCAAATACGAGATCTCGCAAAACAGTTTCTGGGCGTGTGATACACTAGATTTTTTGTGCCGACATCTGCATAAATTCTTCGTATATTTCTCAACACTTTATTATATTTAACATAACCTAAAAAAATGAACATATATTTTTAAGTTTAAATATAATTACTTACATTTGAGCTTAAAATGCGTAATTATTTTATATTTATTGAAAATATATCACACAAACATTAGTTATATATATATATATATATATATATATATATATATATATATATATATATATATATATATATATATATATATATATATATATATATATATTACATACTTTAACATATTTTCAATAACAGATAGCGGAAACTCAATTGTATCACGTGAAGTTAGTTGTAGTTACAAAACAAACGAAACAAATTAGTCCTAAAGTTGAAACTTATAATTAATCTATACGAGATGACAGCAATGATAGAATATTATTATTTTTATGACAAAATTTAGTTATTTAAGTTACAACAATTAAAGATTTAGCCCTAAAATTTGTAAACATTTTGCCAATTCTTGTGTTGAAAATAATCTTAAATTGACATATCACCAGAACAGTAATGCCAACCCCTTTTGCCGGCCTAGGTCAGCAACAGCGCATTTCTGGACGATTTTGAGTTCTGTAATACTAGTCAAAATGGACGGAGGTACGAAAATATTTTTTTGTACCTCCCCCCATTTTGGACTAGTATTACAAAATTCAAAATTGTCTAGAAATGCGCTGTTCCTGACCTAGGCCGGCAAAAGGAGTTGGCATTACTGTTCTGGTGAAATGTCAATTTAAGATTATTATCAACAAAAAAATTAGCAAAATGTTTACAAATTTTAGGGCTAAATCTTTAATTGTTGTAACTTAACTAAATTTTGTCATAAAAATAATAATATGCAAAGCCAGTAGATATACTAAAGTACCGACATGGCGGCCATCTTGGCTTTAAAAAGCAACAAAAACAATTGCGCTGCCGTTGCACGTGTCAAATGTCACATTGGTATACACCAGTTTAAATTTTGGTGTGTTAAAAAAATAAAATAAACAGAGTTTATCACAGATAAAGCATTGTTGCTGTGCAATTAATTGTCATCATAATAAAAATAGAATATATACTTAAATTTTGTTGTGTTGAAGAGAGGCGTCATCAGTGGTTTACAAACATTGGAAGAGCCGATTTTGTTGTTGAAATTAACATTTTCCATTATTACAGAAACATTTTGTAGATAACCAATAATTTGACATTGCCAACATTACAGAACCCTGCAATAACACAAATAGAAATAAAAGCGCCTCTACCGGCGGAAAACATAGTTATTGTTGCTTTTTAAAGCCAAGATGGCCGCCATGGCGGTACTTTAGTATATCTACTGGCTTTGATAATATGCTGTCATTACTGACATCTCGTATAGATTAATTATAAGTTCCAACTTTAGGACTAGTTTGTTTTGTAATTGCAACTAACTTCACGTGATACAATTGAGTTTCCGTCATCTGTCATTAAAAATATGCGAAAGTATATAAAATATATATAACTAATGTTTGTATGTTATATTTTCAATAGATATAAAATAATTACGCATTTTAAGCTCAAATGTAAGTAATTATAATTAAACTTGCAATGCAATACCAATAAAAATATATGTTCATTTTTTAAGTTATGTAACATAGAATAAAGTGTAGAAGAATTTATGGAGAAGTCGGTACAAAAAATCTTGTGTATCACACGCCCAGAAACTGTTTTACGACATCTCGTATTTGCAGGCCTCGCATTCAGCTCGGCCTGTCAAAATAAACTCGGTCTCGCAAATGTTCAGTTTCTGACCAAGTGATACAAATAACTAATGACAGTGATATTTAGGTGTCAATTACAAACATTTGAATTTCTTGCCTTGAAGTAGTTTGATCTGAGAATTTTTACATCAAATTATTTTATATGCATTTCTTTATCTCTAAATCTATAGAAGATATAATAATGAATTTATATTTATCGAATAAATTTAACGTTCTTTACTACATAAATTTTCGATAAATAATATTTAGATGATTTTTTTATTGTAACTACTACTTCCGGTTGTCCAATTGTTACCAAAACTTAATCAACTCTTCCCATTGTTGTCAGATTGAGGAATCCGTAGTTAAAAATGTCTTAAGTATTATAGTATTTGAGAAATCGTGGATCCAACATCCACACACACATACGGACATCATCGTAAAAATGTTATAATCGGATTCTAAGGGCCTTAAAACGTGCTTATTCACCAAAATCTGGATATGCGATTTTTAGCATGAATTCAATACCTCTTTTAGCGAGAGGTAAAAATGAATATATTAGCATAGTAATTAAATTATGAAATGAAAAATTAGGAAAAATATACAGGGCACCTCCACCTAAAAGTTCTTATTTCATTTCTATACTATTCGTACAGTTTTCCCGTTCCTGGTCTCCATGCACCGTTGCCACGCTTCTCTACAGCAGTGTTGCCAGTTTCTACGTTGTAAACAACGGTGATTGGCCGAGAGCTGGTAATTGTGGCCGCAGAGTTAATTTCGATGCAATTATGTACTTTAAGCAACGTTAACTCCGCGAATATATCGTTGCAGGCCTATTCCTCTCTCCTTCTTTCTTATGAGAAGTATAGAAATTAGGGAAGAAAGTCTCTCTTGCTCCTAGATCGAAGGAGGTCTTTCCATTACACTTATATCGGGGGGTAATTACAAGGGAGTAAAATATATCATCTACGAAGTCTGTCTTTGAATGTTCTGCCACACAAGAAATTGTAAATAATATTTGACGTTTACAATTAAATACATAGTTGCACATGACTTATACATCACTTACACAGAATGTTTACGGACATCCGCGTTTATTTTTAATGACTGTTACTAAGATCACAAGATGGCGATAAATATTAACACATTAGTAGTAAAAGTTGTATAATAAGAGATATGTAGAGCAATAAAAATATGTATCTTATAAAAGGAACATTGCAATATACAGGGTGTTTCCTTTAAAACAATCGGCGCTTTTTTGGGCGAACTAATGACTTTAGAAAAAAATGTTATACACAAGAAATGATCAAGAATAAGAGGCTAATTTATTAATAATAATTTATTAATAATAACAAACCGAAAATTCGACCAGTGGTTCTCAAGCGGCAGAACAAAATTACATTTTTACTTCTTTGTACAAAGTAAAGGAAGTATTGTAGTCGCGAAAAGTTTTCAGATTTCAACGGAAATATCCATTTTGACCATCCCTGAATCCATTTTGACTAATTTCGTCGTGACGTCTGTACGTACGTAGCTACGTGTGTACGTACGTATCTCGCATAACTCAAAAACGATAAGCCGTAGAAAGTTGAAATTTTGTATTTAGGACTGCTATAACATCCCTTTTTGGTCATTACATAATTTCCAGAAATGGTACTTTATTTGAAGCCTTTTCAAATTTGATATATAAGACTTTTATGTCAAATGGAATAACATAGTCGATTTTGGTTAAAACAGGCTAACCGGAAGTGCTATATTATCTGAAGGTGTTAACAGTTTTTCTTGAATCAAATGGTTTCATTTTGATTTTAGAAATAAATGCTTCAAATAAGAGTAGTAGAGAATTAAATTCTGCGTCTAACACATTTAATATTATTTAATTAGCCCTTTGTATAAGCGAGATATGTACATTTAAAACATATATACTTTTTGGTTTTTTAATGAAGCTTGCTATGGATTAGGACAAAATTAGTGATGGCATGGATCGTCCTTTGGCCGGATCACCGGAACCGGAATTCCGGCCTTTCGCTAAACCGGATCGCCGGAATTCCGGCCACCGGATCATTCGTTATTTTGCATATTTGAATTTACCAATAATAGATAGAAATTCTGATTATTTGGTAGAAAGACCATAACGGACTGTATCCCGAATTAAGCAAAAAAGCTCAGCGGTTTTTGTCAAACCCGTTTAGAGCGAACGCACATTTTCTAATATGAAAAACAGCAGTCTAGGTAACTCCAGTCAACGCAGAAAAATTTGCCGTAGTGTAATTTTGAATATTGATACCATGTTTAGTACCTGGAGTGTATTATATTTTTAGAGTAACATTTTTTAAATTGCTATATCATAAAAAACAAAAGTTCTTTTTCAATAAATATGTACTAAAAATATTAATTATACCGAAATGTTTCATAAAAATTTATTACGATTCGGCCGGAATTGGAGTTTCAATAAAAAGGCCGGATCGGCCGGAATCAGTATCAAAGCCGGATTTTCGTGCCATCACTAGACAAAATATAACAAAAAAATAAAAAAAATAGATGTTAATGTCAAATTACGTCAAATATGTGCAATTTTATAATTGGGTCTATACTTCATATTGGTGTTGCGTACAAGGAAGTCGTGTGGTGCTACATCAGATTTTTTTAAATGGTGTCCCATATAATTTTTTAGCCCATTAGATAGAGAATTTTTTTCTGATTTCAACGATATAAATATGGTATAGGATTGTATAACAATTCTTTCGAGAAAAATGATATCAAAAATAATGGGAGGAATAATAGCAGGAATGCAGTCTAAATAATAAACAAATTTAGACTGCATTTATTGATGCTATTATTCCTCCCATCAACAACATCAGTCGTTTATTTCATTTTACATTAAAAATAATGATTACAATAGGCTATGCAATACACAGGTATTAATACATCCAGTGGCGTAACTAAGAGTTCGGGGGCCCGCCCGCGAAAAGTTTTTGGGGCCCGTTTTTAATTGTAGCGTTTATCATGAAAAACTGCATACCACAAAAACTTACGGAAATTGTGGCTAGGCTCATATAAGTTGACATGTTAAGCCTGAAAATCCAAGATTATGCACTTTTACATCCCACCAAACTCATTGTATGTTGTGGCATTTACTATAAAAATGTGATTGAACATGAAATTGGTGGCACAGTCCACTAGTGAAAGTTACAGGAAATTGATTCATACATTTTTGGTATCCCAAATGAATGAACTTGGATGCGATAAAATATGGTGTTAAGGTGGATCAATATCATACAGTCTAAATAATAGCAATTTTGCGAAAACCTTTCTCTTATCGTTATTTAATCCCAAGTTTTGGTAATACACATTGGCCGCCAGGTGTCTTGATTTAACAGCCCCAAACTTCTTTTTATGGGATTATTTTAAAGGAAAGCTCTGGATCAGTTGCAGGAAAATATTTGCCAAGAAATCAAAATTCTATCGGCCGAAATATGATGGAAAATAAAGAGCTTGATTTTAAATAGCGAATAAGGGGCCTCTTAGCCAATATTATTTTTGGAAATTGACATTTAAAAAAATAAATGACTAAATAAATTTGTATGTTGCTACAAAAAAATGTTTAAATTCAAAATTTCGCATTAGTAACAAAATTATAAATCATGTAAATTGGGACCCCTTTAGAGCCGGGGGCCCGCCCGCAATGCGGGCCCTGCGGGCCCGTTAGTTACGCCACTGAATACATCTATTGCCTAGTTACGCTAGTAGTAAACTTATTTTTTATTACATTATTACTAGTTTTTAATACCATTTTTCTCGAAATAATTGCTATATTAATATCGTTGAAATCAGAAAACAATATTCTATTTAAAGGGCTAAAAATTATATAGGGTGCCATTTAAAAAAATATAATTTTGTTCTACCGTTTGAGAACCACTAGTTAAATATTTGGTTTGTTACTATTGATACATTATCTCCATATTCTTGATCATTTTTGGTATAAAACATTTTTCTCTAAAGTTGTTAGTTCGCCCAAAAAGGCGCTAGTTGTTTTAAAGGAAATACCTGTATACACCCACGAACTTCTTTAGCAAAATAGAAAGTCTAAGAATAAACTTTTCTCCTTTTTGGTATATTTTAATAAAAGCTTGTTTTTTAAAACGGCTTTTTATTTACTTGTTTTATTTTAGTTACATGAAATACAATTAATATTAACAATATTCATAATCACTATTGCAATCTAATGTTGAAATCGTTGAAATATTCTAATTTCTAATTCATTCCAAACTTTTGCTATTTAGTAAAGGTTTTTTTAATTACAAAAATTCTGTTTAATACCAAAATTTTCACGTAAATATTTCTACTGTTATCGGAATTACATATGTGTGCAACGTTTCATGTCGATTGAATATTATTAATTAATGAAATTGGATAATTAAATTTTTAAATTAGTTTTTGCAGGATACATATTATTAAAATCTTCAAAAAAAACTACCACTCAGGTTCTAATATATTTATTTTACATTTTGCTGTCATGCATTATTTTTAATATCTGTCATATCTATTGTTCTCCTATTTTCAACGCCTAAATAATAATTTATTTCGAACAATATGTATACAAAGTTTCAAGTCGATCGAATATATTGATTAAAATTGGATTACGAGTATACAAGGTGACAGTAAACATACAAACAAGTGAAATAAAATAAAATCATTAATATCTTTTTCAGATGAAAACTTCTATCTCGAATTTATTTTTCAGGTCCAAAGAATAGCCAAAAGTCACGCATTGCCAAATCGGGTGTGTGGCGTAAATGATCTCTGGTCAAGTCTATATTTTCACTCACAACAATCCTGGATTAACTAAGTTCTAACTAATTTAACTTTTGCAACTAATGTCCGTATTCCTGCATTCTGGTCAAAAATGTAAGTTTTAAATCTGTAAATAGTGAACTAAATCGCTACTATTATGTACTCGTATAATTTTATATTAATCAACAGAAATAAGTGCTTTTGCTAGTTTTTTTTACAGGTTTAAACTAACTGTTTTGACCATAATATGGCTATAAATTTCAAATGAGAGATAAAAAATACATATACTCTTCTCGGAGTTGATCCCAACGTCATCAATTTCTGTCTTTCAACGTAAGTTTGAAGTTCAAAAAGTTCAACAAACACAAGTTTTTTTTAAAAAAACCCATTTTTATTATTTAAATGAATTCTTCGTTAAAAAAAGGGATAGTTCGTGTAGCATGCCCTATGTTGAAATTTGATAGATTTTTATTCGGTGTTCCATTTAATAAACTTGAGTTTCTGAATTTTTTGAAATTCAACTTTACGTTAACGTAGAAATTACATTTTCAAAAATTGTGGATTATTAATTTACACTAATGTAAACAGAAGCTTTCTTTATAAAACTGTTTTTACAGATTATCGAAATTCGATTCCATTCTCGAAATATAGACTGATAAAGAATTGGCCGTTTTTAGAGAACAAATCAAAAAAGTTGAATTACGCCGGAAGTGGTTGGCCATGAGTAAATGAATAAAATAATATTGAATAGTTTTTAAAATAACAATGCGTAAAAGCTAGTCCTGGGACACTCTGTATAGGTACTGTTAGTTGTCATTTTTGATTTGTATGAATACTTTGGAAATCATATGATTTATTCCCTCTTTCCGCTGGCTATTTGAACCATTTGCTTACAAATAGTGATGTGCAAATTACAGAAACTTATATTTTTGAAAGTTTCACTGAAAATTATATTGAAAGTTTCACAAAATGTTTCACTATGAATTTCAATGAAAGTTTCATATAAAAATTTCAGTGAAACTTTCAATGAAACTTAACATTGTCGGTTGAATTTGAAATATTTGGATCTCAAATTAACTAATTTTAAAATAAATAATAAAAACAAAAACTTCAATAAAAATTTATTATTCAAAATGTAATATAATTTTTTTTCAAAATTAAGTATTAAACTATTCATATAGAAAGTATCTTGTCTTTTGTATTTATTTCATTGAAATATCGCCAATTTCTACCTTTAATTTTCACCATACTTTAACTGTGCTGAATCCTGAATTTTATATTTATACAAGTTCCAGCATGTAGATTAACAAAACGTAACTTGCACGTAGATAAGTGCAGGCGCATGCATGTCATCTGCGCGTCTATTCCGCAGAATTGGGCGGCGCATGCGCAGTGTAGCTTATGAAACTTTCATTTTTGAAATTTTTCAATGAGAGCCTTTAGCACAATATTTCTCCCGATAGGTTCGCTACTGGGCTAGTTACTTTAACCTTCAAAAGTCTTTGAAACGTCAAACGAGCGTCAAACATAACTATTAATTAAAATAAAAATAATAAATTTAGACTACGTATTTGTTAAAAACGTTTGTTTTATAGCACCTATTGTATATTATTCTGTTTTGTGTTTATATAATATGCCACAACCATGAAAAGTCACGATTACACACAATTATATCTGTGTATTCTTACAAAAGTCTGTACATTGTAATACGTACTTAGGAGAATATCCATATGCTGCCATCTACGCTGAGCTTTGCACTAAGGGTCTCATTGAAACTTTCAATATGAAATTTTCAAATGGCACATCACTGCTTACAAATGATGACGGACGGATCAAGTCGTGGAAACGGACTTTAACTGTGCTGTGCATATTTTATTTTCTACGGCCTACCTGATTTTCTTACTCTTAATTATCCTATAACCCTCGTATAAACCCTTGAAATGATCCATGTTGTTCCCAAGCGATTATCCATCAAAATAATAACTATTCCCCCCTTGTTGGACTTTATAAATCACATACGAAGCTACATACATGTCTGCAATAACATCCATTGTGACAAATATTATTGATTTCTAAAATATATGATTTTGTAAAAGCTCTTGATATATTTATATATTTAAAAATAACATCCATTCGTGCTGTATTTAATTAAGCACGGTAATTTGTACATTTTTCTGTCTGAAATAACAATAACAATATAGCGCATTATTAATATGTTAATTACATATTTATGTAACATCCCATTTGCTACAAATACAAACAGACGGGTTTATATGTCTCACTTCAGAACAGGAGTTCGTACAGCAATGTAATGCACAGCCAATTTTAACGTCAATAAACAGGTAATGAAATTATTATGAACGCGGTCAATTCCAATCGGTCAACTTGATGGCATGGCTACTAGATTCACATACAAATAATGTGACAATTTAATCAAATACGATCAACGGAAAAATATTTGTAACTAACGCGTGTTTTAGTCAGCGATTTTAATTTCAACCAATAATGATGTTTCGATTATTAATCGCAGTAAAACACTAGTTATTTGAATAATTAAGGCTTTAGTATCGCGATTTAAATAGGCACTGTGGAATAAGTACGTACTTATTAGAAAAAATATAAATTACAGCACAATATTTAATATTTAACAAGTTTTATAAAGGTCGCTTTAGTCACGAGTTTTTTTCAGTTACTTATTTTTACAGAATGGCGAATTTCGTTTTGACTCCTTTTTGGGTTATCGCTCAAAAATTAGTATTTTGAAATACAACTTTGACTGCAAATATCTCGAGAACGAAAAGGGAGCTGCGGTTTCAAAATAGAGGTTTACAGCTCAATCGAATTAAGAGAAATTAGTAAAAAATAATGAAAGTAGATGCTTGTAATGAATATTAATAAAGAAATAAAATGATATAAATGAAATACTTCGAAAATAAGGGGGTTTTTGTTTTAGCAGCTCGTCACTCATATGAAATCCATATAAATTATTTTGATTGGCGATTCAAAGACCACCTATAAATATATAACGAATACCAAGTTAGGGGTGGAGTCTACTACCAATGGAAGTAGACAAATTCAAATAGCGTATACGTGGCTACTAGTCCAGTACTGCAATTCTCACACAGTTTTTATTTGAATAAAAATTTCTTGCATTAAACTTAATAATTTTGATAAACTTGCAATTATAAAGCATGTAGACTTGTACAGTGTTACAATATTAATTTGTTTTTTATAAATATAATTTAATTTTAGAACGAAGAAAACAGTTTTATATAAAAACTTATATTCGTGACGTCACATCTATATTTTTAAATTTCGGGGGACCATAACTCGCTTATTAATAGGAATTTTTTCACCGGATTTTCACCAATAGTCTTAGTTTTACTTATACTTTCTGATGATATGCAGCAAATACATGTATATACATGGTGGAATCCCCTATTTGGAATTATCATCTCAAAATATTTTCTATGTTAAATTCACAAATTTTTATAATAACTTTATTCTTGCCTAATGTCTTAGAATCTACATTTAAATTCAACAATAGAAATAGATTAAATATTTATACAGGGTGTAATCATACTTCGGGAAAAAAATGAAAGGGTATATAGTACTGACCAAAATGAGTAAAAAGGGCTTAATCAACATGTCAACATGGGTCCGATCTTCAACTGTTTCCGCGAAAGAGGCTATCGAAGAAAATTGACAAAGATAGTGATTGAACAAAATTTTGTCTATGTCAGTAAATAGACTATAAAAATACAATAAAATTTTATATGAAACATTTTACTCAATTTCTAATAGTAAGGAAGTTATTTGAAAATCAAATATTGGCCAATGTTGCCACATTTAACTTAGTACAATTATTTGATTTAAAAAAAAAAACAAGCCCATCTAAGTTGACCTCTGAAAGGTAAACAAAAAGTCTTATTTAACCGAAGTCGTAACTCTTATAGTTTTCGAGATAGCAGAGGTAAACCCTGTAAAAACATATTTTTCACTGCGGAAACTGTTGAATATCGGACCCATGTTGATAAAGCCTTTTTCCCCCCCGAAGTATAATTATACCCTGTATAGTTATTTTACATTCCACATTTAGGTATATACATAAATTTATTTCATTTTTTCGTCTCTCTTCCGAATTATGTATCTTACGTATTGCCTTGCGCTGAGTCGTTCAATATTTGTTCCACACTTCCGTTCCTTCTTCACTTTCATCTTTTAAACATATTTTGTTTGCCCTTTCCTCATTACCACAACGAATCTTGCCATTACTTTGATTGTTCCTTTTTTCTCGTCATTTAGTAGGTATCCCCAAATTGATAGCGTTTTCATTATTTTTTAATTTTGATTATATCTTTAATTTTCTATCTTATTATTCTGACCTTGTTTTTGATTGTCTATGTCTCTGTTAATTTCATATTTATATTCATTCATAAATGTCTCTGTCTTTCTACTTTTTCCGGTGCGCAGCCATTTCTTTCGTAGAATTTTCTTCTCATTTCTAATCTTCCCATTTTGTTAATTGTTGTTTGTTCCTTTCCCTTTTTTGAGCTCTTTCCAATAATTTGCTAAAATTGTATTTTCGTCTTTCTTTATTATTCCTTCTTCATATTTTAATGCTCAAATTCACAAATCAACAAGTTGATTTTATAAAATATTAAATAAAAATTTATTTCTTATGAATATAACCTTTAAATTTGGTAAACATTTAATATAATATATGAGAAATTTATTTATAAGCTGATGAAGCTATATATTATACTCATTTTGGGTAGATCCGGGTTAATTTTGAATGTAATCAAAATTTTACGATGTTTTACGATCTATATCTACATACATGTTGGTATACTTACGAGGATCTCTAATTTAAGAATAAAATCGTTAAAGCCATATATCATACCCATTTTTTACTATATCAATTTCGAAACCAACAAATAAAAATTGAAATTAATCTATTATTTTTTCTGAAATAGAAGTAAAAATATATAGCATTACCTATATAAACAATGGATGTGCAATGTTTAAAAATAGGTTCTCTTGTGTGGTTTTCAGACATCGACTGAAAACTGAAAGCTCACCGCATCTCCTGGCAGTGGAAACAATATTGACATTTAATATCTTTTTTAGAATGAGTTCAGTTTCAGGCTTTATTATTTTTTTCTGTTCTGATGATGACGTCACCAACAGACTGCTATATTGATCGATTGATGGACCCACTACAATACGCAATAAACTTTCAGTGCTACTGAAATTTCATCTCATAAAAGGACAATACTTGTAGAATATTAAATAATATATTTCAACAATCGGGATATCCAAGATTTTGTAATTTTTTTACATTAGGTGTAACACGAAAAGCGAGCCATACGCGTTTAATATGGGAAAACAGTTATTCCTTGCTTGCACAAAAGTGGCCTATTAATTTTGGACAATTAATACTTCAAATAATTGAAGAGAATTAAATTCTGCATGTACTTCAATCACAAAATATTTTGTACGTTTTATAATCGAGCAAATCAAATTTACAATTTTATGAAAAGCACAAAATATTTCTTTATAGTGTATTTGCCATGGAACTAAAACAAAATCACAAACAAGAGTAATAACGTTTTATTCACAATCATTATAGTACTATGTCGATTCCTAACCTTTTAGAGGTTGGGAAATACGTCATTCCTAACTACAATGACAGTCTCGTGTTAGAAATGACTTGGAAATGACTGAAAACGCTTCCGCCCCATAGGTTGAAAATGTTTATGTAGGAGTTGCCTAGCAACATTGCCGTAGATCCCTATAATGGGCCCGTCCAAGTCTTCAGTTTAAATGAAAACGATATAAAAAATGCTACATATTTTGTATTTTTATACCGATAATAATGTAATTAAAGTTTTAGCGTAAAATGATCGCCATGTTGTGACGTCACCGTCACTACAGTCGTCCATTTCCCCTATAGAAATAGAGTGGACCATGCATATTTTACTTATGAAATAAATTTATATTATAATTTGTTTTAATTATTGTAATCTGAATACTTGTCATTGTTGTAATCATTTAGTAGGTAAATAGGAATGTAAATGTTGGATTACTTTTTGTTGTAATCATTTAGTAGATAAATAGGAATGTAAATGTTGGATTACTTTTTGTTATGAACTATATGTTTTGATTATTGTAATTAATAGTGTCATTGTTGTATTTGATTATAAATAGAATATAGTTTAAATATTATTTTAATAATAATAACGCCACGTGTTGAGTATTATAACCTTATTATATTAAAGAAAGTCTTAAAGTCACAATAATTAAAGCGAATTAATACCTTATTTTTATTTATGTATAATATGTATTATCGAAGGTTTACATAAATTAACATTTAACACTACTCCTATACAGTGGCGGATTTGCCCTAAGGCCCAGTAGGCGCGGGCCTAGGGCGGCCAGATATTAAGGGCGGCAAATCGTGCCAAAAAAACTCACTGATGATAACAAGATTAATAAGAAATAAATCAAATGCAAAGTATCTTATAGATATTAAGGATACAAGTTTGATATAGCGTTCATAATGAAACGCGTGTGATGTTAAATCACCAGGCGGTGAGCCGAGAGTTTTAATCACGCAAGTTTCATTATTAGGCTATATCAAACGTGTATTCTTCAATATTTTATCTACGACAGTTTAAATTGATCTTAAAATACATTTTTCATTTAAATTTTGACATAATGAGAAACATTGAAATGTTCATTCGTAGCCTACTTTATTAATACGTATTTACGGTAGGCCACGGTTCATTTTATTCATTGTTATGGTTACAATTTTTGTTTGTTTGAAGAAAAAAAAAACCAATTTATAGTTGTCAAATTCTTTCATATACGGGTACATTTTATCTAAGTTTCCAAGATAAAATGAGCGATTTCGAATCAGATTCTGTTCCATCGGACATTGAAGCCGGTGCCGAAAATGTTGTGGCTTCTCTTATTCCTGAAAAATCAAGAGAAGCGTACGAGCAAGCCTTTGTAAAACTGGAGGAATGGTGCAACAGTAAAGGAATAAAGAACTACCATAATGAGAAGGTCCTCTTAGTGTATTTTGAATACCTTTCAAAACAACACTCAGTGCCATTATGAAACTCATAATGACACTCAGTGCCATTATGAAACTCATAATGACATTCAAGTTAGTGTACCAATTACGTATTAGCGCACTGTCGTAGATAAATATATTAAAGGCTCGCGTACCTTATGATTATAATCTTCCTAAATCACTATTTTTGCGTATTCAAAGTATAAATAATTTCGTACATATAAAATAGTTCGTACGTTTTAATAAATGATTTTGCTGCGCTTAAGTGCAGACGACTTTTGTGACAAATTGTAAAACATTTATTAATAAACAAAACCTAAAACCGTTTTAAATGTTTTATTTAAATGTGCAATCATCTCTGAAACCTCTAAAAATATTATAAACTAGCAGCTTTTAGTTAACATTAACCAATTTTCTGAATCAATTCAAAATGGGCAATAAAGTAAATTCATTAATTATGTATCTAGTCTATATGATGGGTGCTGAGAAAGGGGCGGCACATGGCCTGGGGCCTAGAGCGGCTAGGACTGCAAATCCGCCACTGCTCCTATACCTATTCATGAATTCATGTAAGTAGCTAAATCAAACAAATATATATTTTGAAATGATATAATAACTACCTGGCTTACTTTATTACCATTAACTCTAAAGATTTTTGATCACAGTTTGTAATTGATACGTTTGCTTTTTTCAACGTTTTAAATAGATTCCTGTCCGAATCGACTCGTTTTTAATCAAAAATGATAACACTGAAAATAGTGTTGCCGCAAGACCAAGACCAGTCTTGGTCTTGTCTCGTCTCGTCTTGGTCTTGTCGAGACAAGACCATAGACTACGTTTACACGTATGAGAAAAATTTGCTTTGACTTGACTTTTAAAGGGCGATTTATGAAAAGTCAATTTAATGGTGCGTTTACACATAAGGTCAAATATACTTCACTTTACGTTTGTTACTTGTCCTTCACTCAACTTTGACTTTGTCAGCAAAGTAAAGTTTGGTTATAATACGTGTGATGTAAGTTACCTATTTAATTATTATCATATAATCATAAAAAGAATAAATTATTTATAGAAAAAATGGATAGTAAACTACAGTTACTAAATTTAAGCGCGATATTTTTTAAATAATATAACTATGCAGCAACAATATTGGATGCGAAGTAGACTAAAAAATAATCGCATAAAATATTTTAAAATTCGAGAATATTTTAAATTCAGATATAAAATAAATATCTCGGAATTTGTGGATGAAAGCTAGATGTCACTGTTAGTAAAGTAAAGTATGTTTCGTTCGTTGGTTCACACGACTTTTTAAAAGTCAGTTATATGAGTCAAGTCTATTTTATTTTGGACTTGACTTCAGGAAGAAAAGTAATAGGCGAGAGTGTTTACACAACGGCAAAAGTCGCCTTTCAAAAGTCAAAGTCAAGTCAAAGTACTTTTATGCTATACGTGTAAACATATTCATAATTTTAGTCTCGACTGAAAAGTCGAGACGAGACGAGACCACTATCGAGTCTTGCCGAGAAAGTCTTGAAGTCTCGACAAGACTCTCGACTTCAGTTTGTAGGTATTTTTTGGAATATATTTGCTAAAAGTGCTTCACAACTCAAGAGTAACGCTATAAATATTGTTTGAGAATTAGTAAAAAGAAGAGATATGAATTTTTAAAAAATTATAATTTATGTATTTTGGAACATAAATTTATGTGAATATAAAAATTTGGATACTTTATTAGAAATTCACAAACTGGGTTTGAAACTTGGCTTAAATAGTAAATATTGCAAAATAAGCATAATACTCCTATTTGTAATCTATACGTAAAGAAATAAATGAGCATTAATTGCATAGATTTTGGTATATAATAGAATAAATAATTAAACAGTTAAATCGGAGAGATGAACTGACTTGTAGAGACCTGGAGAAAATACATTCTAGGGATGTACGAATTCTTAGAAAACTTAAGAGAAAGCGGATTTTTTGGAGCCTGAGATTACCAAGGTCACTGCAAGGGATGTTGTATAAAAAATATACGTGACTTTGGCAATGAAAAGAAATATTGGGGAAGGGAAAATAAGGAGAGCGACACGCATTTTATTTACAATTAACTATTTACACTAACAACAACGATAATAATATATCCAATATATTACAGTGGGTTAGAGCACCCACACCGTTATTATTAAAGACGCTGGTCGACCAGTCGGGGAAACTGCCCTAACAAATCTGGCTACGGCCCTGATTCCAATAAAAATAAATGTGACTTTCTTTTTAATTATCCGAAAACCCTAGTATTAAGATTACTTCTTAAATTTTTTTCTGATGATATACACATTTCGCTGTGCTGATTCTCAATCGAAAAGAATTTTTCCAAAATTTGGAAAATTATTTCTTGTTATGTATTAAATTTTTGCAGTGTTCTTTTAGTGCGCCACTGCCGACATGAAATTTGTATTAAAAATAATGAATTATATAATAACGTACCTAACTGACGTTGAATAGAAAATAAATTCCTAATTATTTTTAATACATATTTCATGTGGACCAGTGACACTAAAAGTGTACACTTGCAGAATTAAATAAAAAATAAGAAATAATTTCGGATTTGGGAATGCTGAAACCCGTAATAAGCAAGTAAGTTTGTAAAACGATATATTAAATTATGGAATACAAATATTAACTGTAAATTGAAAAACAATATCTAGGTATTTCACCTACTTAAAATACGTAAAGGTAAATAAATACTATAACTAACTATGTACACAAATTTTCATATTAATTGTTTGAAAAGATCAAGTAGACAATGATCCTAGAAGACTTTAAAAATTAATATCTCAAATATTTATTAGATTTTTTTAAACATGATTGTACTGATTTTCTTAGATTTTCATGCACTATTATATAAAATTATAAGCAATTTGTTGATTGACGCAGAGTCGAGAGTCTTGTCGAGACTCGAGACAAGACGAGACTGACTGCAAGTCTCGTCTTGACAAGACCAAGGTAGTCGAGACTTAGTCAAGACCAAGACAAGACCGACCTCAAGTCTCGTCTCGTCTTGTGGCAACACTAACTGAAAATATACCTACGTACTTTGACAGGTATGTAAACAATATGTTACTAAAACGTCAAATAATTTTCGCTTATCAAAACTCACTTGTAAAAATACAACTACAATATCTTATTGGCTTAAAATGTGCGAAAAAATTTTTGTAACGTTGTTTTGTCGAAATGAAACTTGGTAACTAGGTAGAATCCTGAATTTGGATTGGCTTATAAATTTATGAGTGAAATAGTCAAAATAAAACTTAGATTCGTATTTAACATTAAAATGTTATAGGAGAAAAAAATGAACTGCGTAGATGTCAGGTCGGACGACGACAAATCCCCCTATTTGGCCGCCATTTTGTCTAGTAAAATAGTGATATCATTTATTGTTTTTATTTCAAAGTGTAAACATTGAAACGAATTATCATTTATATTCAAAATAAACATTTATTTCACTCACCAACAAATGATAAAAAGTGACGTTTTCCTCATTTGCTACGTTCACAAATCTCTCACCAGATGTCAGCTACTTTGATTTTTTTCCAATACCAGATACTGTATAATAATTTGTAACTTTTCCTCTTGTGAATAATTCTACATTTTCAATAATGATGAGTCAAATAGAGCATTTTATTTAAAATTATTAGTCTTAAAAAATGGGCGTCAAAATTAATAAAAGAGAAATAGCAGCTATTGTTTTTATTTCCTGCAGAACACTTTAATAAAATAACTTGAAAACAAAAATGGCACATAAATCTTTTTAAACTTAACCGTATCAATTTTAATATTGAGTATGAAAACATTATTTTATTTGCCGAGCATAAACTCCAACTTTTTCCTTATTTTTGCAGAATCTAAAATTCTGTCCGCTAAAAAATCTACAGGAAATTCCAATCCTGGTACAAAATATAACATCCACTTTCCAACTTCAGAACCATCTGAAATTTTCCTACAAAACAAAGAGTGCGAAATAAAACATGAGAAAAACGCGTGTAAAAAACAAAAGCTCGGGAAAAAGCATCGCATCTTTCCTCTCCTAGTGCAAGAGCGAGAGAGAGAAAGAGAGGTATCATCAGAGGAAAGGAGAAAGAGGTAGAGGGGATAAATACGCAAGATATGGAAAAGTGTTGCGATCAAAAGTCGCTCGCGCGCAAAAAAAAAAGAAACTTCAAAGCAGCCAAGGCAGGACACTTGTGAGGATTAAAAGCAGGAGAGACATCTGTGGGGATTTCCCAGAGATGTATTGATACGAGTGCTAATTACTAACGGCCATAATTCATATATGAACCTACGGAACATTTATAGCATTAATTATTTACCTTCTTTTACATTTAACAATATATCCTACAAGACCATGATACCGGGCAATATAATAGTTATTCACAAACAAGTGCCGGGAAATATAGTTTCCACATGAGCCATGGCCATGAGTGCTATTTTAATGGGCTACTTGCGTGTTATTGAAAAACAGATATCTTTCACTGTATACGTAATGTTGTGTTGAAAACGAATGTAAAAGTATAAATTTCATTTCAATATTTCGTAAATTAAGAAAGAACATTTTCTGTGACGTCATTATTTTGAACCGGAGAAAGGGAATCATATTTAAAAATGTAACCTGTAGATGGCGTGCGAGTGCGAGTCTTAATTTGATTTTGCCATTAATTCACTTTTCTCTTTCTCTTTCTGCATCTTTTCTATTATTTGCAATTTGAGTGCTTTCTGCTACTTTTATTACGTATTTCGATTTGTTAAGCAGAATTTTGACAAACTAAAATACTAACCTCAAAACGATTGTCCAAACGACAAACAGGTGATCTGTCAAGTTTAAATTACCCGCACATGTCGTTGCTATGGGGCGTACCGATGCTATAGCTTTGCGGTCATTCATTGCTTTGGTGTAATTCTACGTCATACATGACGGTAATTTAAATAATCAATTTTCTTTATTTTTTTCTGGCCAATTAATGAAAATTTTGTCAAAAGAAAAAATATGGGTAGCAAGTTTTTATCGTCTCGTCAAAAATATTAAGTAAAAAAATGGCACGCAAGTAGCTCATTGTGCGAATACTGGGATGACGTTTTTTTATGAGGTTTGTATGATATTTTTTGTAACGAACAAAATTTTAGTCAAGGCCTTGTAAATCCATGTAGCCTGTAATAATTTGAATTTGAGGTTATGTTTTATTTTGATACTTAAT
The DNA here is from genome assembly GCA_963082715.1 of Harpalus rubripes. NCBI lineage: Eukaryota > Metazoa > Arthropoda > Insecta > Coleoptera > Carabidae > Harpalus > Harpalus rubripes. The sequence goes on from OY720456.1 coordinate 26,588,833, forward strand.
GACAAGGGATGGCACTAGCGCGCACAAATTTATTTGGAAAATATTGACGTTTATCGCTGATTTTGTGTTTTGATATACGAAAATCGGGGAAATATCAAATTATATTATTAATTTTATTATTCCTAAGATTATTTGTTGTGCAATCGGGATTTTTTATTAATATTTACCGAGAGTTTTCAAGCCAGTAGGTTTTATTTACAAATTACTGACTACGTTTGTCTCAATAATTCAAGCGCGGTTTCAAGTTTATTATGACTTGAAAAATCCTATTGGTTTATCTATGCGGATTGAAAATAGAATTGAATTATTTTCAATCTTCTTTAAATTCGTATCGACTAAAAAAAGATAGTTAAATATTCGATCATGCAGACAGACAGGGAGAGGTATATGATCTAATTTCATGCTGGATATATAACCCCAAAATCTAAAAATTGTCATGTTGTGAAATGTCTTTTCTGTCAAAAACATTTAAAAAATATTTGTTTCTTCATTACTCCAAATATTTCGCTTTTCGACAATTTTACTAAGTTTTATGTAGCGACTTATAAAATAATGTAAAATGCAAACAGCTAACAAATGATATGAATTTAGTAAGACTGCAACATATTGCGGATGTGCGCATGCGTAGTTACATTATTTGAAGCTTTACTGTTTATTTCGACAGAAGTCAAAGCCTGTTATTTTATAGGCTTGACTTAACATTTTCAAGCGGCTTGAATTATTAATCTCGAATGTTTATTTCGAAGATTGAAATGGGATTTACTAAATTCAAGCGGCTTCAAACGTCGAGATAAACGTAGTCATAGATCGATAAATGATTGTGATTACATAACGATCAAGCGGCGAGGCGGTAAGAAAATAAGAACAACGATCAAAGCTTAAGTACTTTAAAAATAACAACAAATTTTTTTTAATATGTCAAAATATATTTAAATCTTATTTTTAAAAAAATTTGTGCGTCGTAAGTGCAAAAAACCGTAATACCCGGAAAAGCCAGTGCTTTTTGCTTTTTGATAGTTATTCCTGTTACATAACACCAGGAAATTGATATTATCGGTTATCAGTAGCTTTCGTAATATGTCATTTCCGAGGTTGTGCATACAAAAAATTATTCTTTCTATGTCCATTGAAACCAGTGAATTTTTTTCCTTAAAATACGTTCTTACAGTATGAATATTTTTTTATAATAAAGACGTGTAAAAAAGTACAATAGAGTGACATTTTTTCACCCGTTTGAGTGTTGTTAGGGATTTTTAGCAGACTCTATCTTCTTCTAAATTTCACGTTAATAATCCCGGAAATTGTTTTTATAATACACTGGTAACTGTTGCAAAATAAAATGTATATAATGTTACTAAAAACATAGTTTTGTGTCATGTATTATATCAATTTAAATTGCTATATCTAAATTTAACTCAAACTTACGGACTTAGAAAAAAGTTTGTATGCAACTCGTAAATAAAGTATTTTTTATCCAAGGGTCCAAGGCAATTTTTGCTTCTCTTATTACATTACACACTTGTTACATAAATAAGTATATTGTGTGTGTCTTTTGAAAGTAGGTTGTTCAAACTGTCAGTTTAATAAATAAAGTTGAACTTTGCAATTATTCCAGTTGACAAAACCATAACTATGCAGTTGCAGTTTTCAGTTTATCCCCTTATAAGTTGTTATAGTATGACCAGCAAATGAAAGTTGACATTTAAATTATTTAATTTTAATAGATGTGGTTTCTTTTGAAAACATTTCCCTATATTTGATTTGAAAGGAAACTGTCCCTTATGGATTCCATTACAGAAGATTAGAATTGTACTCAATACCAAGAGGCATTTAAAATGACCTTAGCAACATGATTCAGGAATATATTTAAAAAAATTAATACCGCAAATTCTAGTTCGTTCGTCTCAGGTGTAAGCAACCCTCGAGCCGGAATTACTTTTAGAGGAAATTAAAAATAATCCTATTTCATAGAATTGCCAAACTAAATAGTCTAAAGATCAAAATATTTTATTATAATCAGCATAAACGAAAAATGTTTAAAATATTTTAAACGCACCCCTGTTTTGATATTCAGTTACCCTAGTCGGCCATCTATTTTCAGCCAGACACAGTAATGTATTTCTGTGCTTTACTAGTCCAGTATTTAAATGGGTTTATGCAAAAATTCCATACCTGAATATTTCGTACAATTCTATTCTTCTCTAATGTTTCAAAAGAAACCACATCTATAAAATAATTTAAGCGTCAACTTTCATTCGCTAGTCATACCATACATGTCTAAATAAGTACAGGTACAAGACATACGCACAAAAGGGTTCATGAATGTGTACATGAACGCATCCAAAAAGTCTTTTACAAACAAACCTAATCATATAGTAATAACTATTGCAAGAACTATTTGTTTTTGAATTTCAAAACATCCTAGAAAAACTCACACGTGAATAATTTGTAAAATGAGGTTTTGATAAAATGACTAAATATTATAGTTAATTGAACCATTATTATAAAACTGAGCACTAATCAGAAGCGGACAACTATAAAAGTTCAAGTTAAAAACGAAGAAATCAATCTGTAACAATGTAACATGACCCTTATACAATGTGAAAACTGTGTTTATGAATTCGATAACATATGTATAAACGTATACAATGAATTCTTTTTATTAAAAATATTCCCCTATTCAGAGGCGAAATTATCATTTGGAATTCTACTTGAGTAAGTCCATTCTGAGTTGGTATCAAAGTTGGCCTGGACAAACAAATGCATGAGTGCAGCGAGGCGTCTTGACATGGCTTAGTTCTCCAGCAACCCGCTAGGCTGCAGATGGCAGCAGTGCGCCTGTCACCCAGAGTTACAAATTCGCCAATTTGAGAAAAAAATTCACAAAGTGAGATAGAGCGATGACACGGCCAGAGAAAAACAAAGATAAAAAGAAAAAGAAAGCTTTATTTTGGATGTAGTAGATTCAAAGCCTACTACTAACAAATGTAATATTGTGATGAGCAGGATGATTTGAACAAGTTGCAACTAAAATGCATTATACTTTGTGTTAGTTAAGCATGAAGTAGATGGCGCTTGGCTTGACAGTTAACCATAAAATTCAAATTTGTAACATTATGGGCCAGTTGCATAAAACGTTGTTAACTGATCATGTATTTAACTACACATTGAAACCATGGATACGTATCAAAAATACATTAGAAAAGAAGCCTTGTTAAAGTTAACAACGTGATTAAAGTTAACAATGCTTTACGCAACTGGGCCTAAATTTTGTTCACAGTGCATATTTTTATCTGAAGTATTCTGTATACAGAGTATCTCAAAAGTGACTCACATGTTTTTGGATATTGAGTTTGGGAACTAAAACAAATCTAAATTTAAGTCTAAAATTTTTCTGAGTTATCCTTCTTTTATTTATTTATTATTGATCTTCTAACACTATAAAATCCTAACTACAAGAGGTTAAAGAAATACAGCAGTTAACAAATTAACAAAAAACATTAATAAATAAATATATTATCACGGTTTACTACGCATTGCTGGGTGTGCCAATCTGCTTTGTACACAGTTATCGGTAATGATGAAACATTTGCACCATGCGGGCGCTTACCAGGCGTCACCTCACGGGCATTCATTGATGGCGTGGATAGTGCACCGCAGAGGGGTCAATTTTGTGCCATTTAAAATTGGAAATATTTGGTGTCGGTCAGGATCGAACCCGGTTCCCCAGATTCGCGACCTGACACTCAGGCACACGGCCACGAGACCCCATAACAAAAAACATTATTCCCGTAAAATATTTGCATCGTGCGGGCGCTTACCAGGCGTCCCTTACGGGCACTCATTGATGGCGTGGAGAGTGCACCACAGGGGTCAATTTTGTGCCATTTAAAATTGCAAATATTTGGCGTCGGTCGGGATCGAACCCGGTTCCCCAGATTCGCGAGCTGACACTCAGGCACACGGCCACGAGACTCCATAAAAAAAACATGTTTCCCGTAAACGCAGAGACAAAAACATAATACAGGATGGGGCCTAGAAACTTCCTTTTTCTGAAGGTGAATAAAATAAAAAGTATTGCCGATAGACATAATTTATTTTTGGATTATGAAAGAACATAAATGGAAGTTTTTAATCATACAGTTTTAAACAAAACATCTTCAAGGTGGTAGCCACCGCTCTTTATGCACTGATGCAACCGATTTCTGAAGCTCCTCTCTACGTGTACATAAATGTGTTGTCAAGATATTTTTAAATGCACCGCAATTTATGTGGAAAATGTCAACTTCAATATCTATTTTCATTTCGATATTATTGCAAATGAAATACAGTTGTGTGTTGTGTAATTGGACTCTTCAATAAGTAATTTCTCCTAAGATGAGGAATATAAAATGAAATACGTTTTCTGGATGTAAGGTGCGGAATATTAATGTGCACATTATTTAGGGGTGCAGTGTAGTCAGTTTTGACTGTTACTGTTAGTAATTTTTGCAGGTACAGATTACATCTTACGTCTGGACTCCAAGATAAACATATTAAGATCTAGCAGTATAGCTGTAATTTAACGGATTAAACTTCATTTTTTATTTGTTAGAAAATTATATTTATCAGATAGTTTGTTAGGAGACTGAAAAACGAGGCCTAAATAGTTTCAAATCATAAGGACATAAAATAAAATTTGAAAACTCTATACACATTTATATGTATATAGAATGTGGAACTAATTCTTAAACATAAACAAGTCATTCTATTGGTTCAGCTCCAAAATTATACTCTTTTGACCAATAGAATGATTTGTCTGTTCGAGATTTAGTTCCACATTCTCCCGTTCCAGCGAATGGACTATAGTAATATCGTTAATAAATAAAACAAATAGAATATTACTTAGTTATTGATAAAACTGTAAATAATAAGTTTCAACGCACGATCGCTCCAATTAATTGTGTAATTTTAATCAATTTAGGTGGTTATGGCCATTTACTGAGATAAGTATCATAAATGTAAATGTACATAACCTGTACGAATGGAGGGATGAAAACAAAACTCTCACTTAATACGCAAAAGATCTTATCAAAGACGATGGTTAATAAACATTTAGGCTGGGTACACATTCAACATAACCCAATTCAACTTTGATATTCAATTTTTACCTTCCGTCACCTTTGGGTAAGGAAGGTATTGTCTTTGGTCAAAAAATTCGATGAGTTTTTAATGAAAGAGCACGTTTTAGGGTCCCTGGAAAACGAATTTACTATTTTTACGATGATGTCTGTATGTATGTGTGTGTGTGTGTGTGTGACGATTTTTTCGGATCGCATAACTCCAATACCACCTTTCCAAAAATTATAATTTTTGCGTATTCCTTTTCTTTAGATCCATGTGAAGAGCTGCTTAGATTTTGGTTATATTTGGTCGACCGCAAGTACCCTAATTAGAAGATTTTAACAATTTTTCTTGAAAAAATGCTGTTAAATATCATTTTTTCACATTTAATGTTATTATAAATATTTAAGAATATTTTATTCTCTATACGATTTGATTACATTTTATACTTCATATTCAATGGATATAGAGTTAAAAAATTATAAAGAAATTAAATTTAACAAAGCAGCCAGCTGTGCTATAAACATGGAAACATCTACTACACAAAAAAAATTCTGATTGACAAATGTCAGTGTCAAAGTGCAATTTACATAATATGTTTGAATTATAATTTTACAGGAAATATAATCTTACAAGCAACTTTCTGTATGGAATTTGTACAAAATACATAGAACTGACTGAAGGTAATGTACTGGAAATATGGAATCATTTGCAAAAAAAAACTTTCTGTGTGGAATTTGTAGAAAATATATAGCACTGACGGAAGGTAATGTGCTGGCCACATCAGATTTTTAAACGATAAATTACCACTGTTATTTGTTAATGCAGCAGCTAGATTAAATTTTTGGTGTAAATAAGGATAAATTTGTCGACTGGTGTGTGCGGTATAAGTAGATTAGGTGTTAACAATAATTGCAAAATTTCCTGAATCAAAATTTTCCTGATAGGTGAATTGGCCTCCTAGATCTAAATCTGTTGGATTTCCTGTTCTGGGGCTATATGAAAGAAAACGTGCTCTGTGAATTTGTTGCAAATCCTGAAATTGTCAAAGCTCATGTTCACGTTGTTGTGTTAATAGACGAAAGTATGCTACAGTGTGCGTTCATGTTGCCATCATTAAACATAGGAGGTAACTTATTGAACACATTTTGTGACAACAAATGTGTAAAATATCTTGTTTTCTAATATTTTATAATGTTAATACATATGTGTTATTTATCAATAACTTATAATGAAGACAATCATAAAATTTTCCACGGCTAATGTATATTCATAATCAAATACATCCTGCTTAGTTTGCACTTGAAGTGGAAATAAGGTTTTCCACGATTTTTAAATTTTTTTACATGTTAATGTAGAGATAAAAATATTAGACCCATATTTTTTAGTTTGCATAAATTTATAGTATGGGAGAAAAACGCAAAAAAATTTAGCAATTTGCGATGACATCATCCCGTGACATCACAACCACAGCAAGACATTGGCCAGCTCCAGCAAGAGAGAAAGCTTGATGAACTATGAGATAGAAACAGTTGTGTCAAGTGAATTTAGCTACAAAAATGTAGCACGGAAAAATTAAATGTAACCCACACATAACCTGCATTGACTTGCATCCACGTGTGATCCACATCAACTGGGCGGTTACTGATTCAACACGTGTATGCTTTTTATTTGTATGTATTTTTAATTAAACGCTTAACTTTTCTTGTTACACACGTGTATTGAACCTCTGAACGTCAACAAAAATAATTCCCGGTAAAAGCCAGGCATGCGTACAAACACAATCAAATGAAATAACTTCATTGTATGACCTCGTTAGAGTTGTGGCGTCATTTGGCGACCGTTTTGAACATATGTATTTTTCAATTTAAAAATTCATTTATAAATACCTGCTATATAATTTTTCATTATTTTTATTTTATATAAATATAATTTATACTGAAATTTATATGCAATGCTTATTTCTTCAATAGCCGTTGCCATGGAAAACCCTATTGTGCCCTTTATAAATTTTTGCCACCTATCGCAACTCTTACTTGTTCCTCAAATTATGGTGACATGGAGAGACATCTATGAATAACATGATAAAATATTATAGTCCAAAGAAAGTTTGACTTATTATTTCAGTTTCATTCACTCAGGTTGCACTTATTATAGTATATTAAGTATTAAGAACGGTAAGGATAGTTTACCGATCGAAGACAATGTTCGGGGACTGACCGAAGCAAGGTCCCAATTTTGTCTGAGATTGGTAATTCTTTAACGTTCGTGATGCTTATACTATTTTTGGCACGATTGACGCACAAAATTTAAAAGAAAAATAAGATTCAAAAATTATTTTGACATATTAAAAAAAAAAATTATTATTTTTAAAGTAAGCTTTGATTTTTGTTTTTATTTATTTATTTACCGTCTCGCCTCCTGTACGGTAATTGAAACACATCACTTACCGTTCAGTAATTTGTAAATAAGACCTACTGTCTTGGAAATACTGTCGGTAAACATAAAAAATAACCCGATCGTGCAAAATAGTATATTAAAGAACGTGTTTTATAAGACATGTTTTTTTCGCTAACGCTCGTTTTCTAATTGACAAGTGCGAAAGAAAGTCATATAAAATGAGTTCTTTATACTATTTTTTTATATTTTTCGCCTTCTACAATAACATTTACTTATTCAATTTGTGATTATATTTATAACCATTTGTACATTTTCATGTAAATAATCTTCCCTAAATAAAATAATAATAATAATAATAATAATAATAATAATAATAATAATTTCGACATTATATTATTAAAATGAATTGTCAATTAACGAAAAATAAATTAGGTAAAAATGGGTTAAAGAAACATCATCTAGTACCAACTGTCTAAAACAAAAAATTGCGTATCGAAATGAAGGTCATTATGATACGCAAGTGCATATCGTAATGACTTCATTATGAACGCAAAATATTAAAAAAAGTATTAAACAACCCCAAATACATTCCCCAAAAACAAGCAAATGTTAAATAGTCAAATAGCAATGTTTGCAGCGCTGTCTGATGGGAATAATACGGCAATTACTATACGCATGCGAATTCACTCCCGACTCAAAGTGAAAGCTTGGAGTTTGCAAGGTTTTAGTCGACATTCAATCTATACACATGGTGCGCCGAGCCTAAATTTTTGTTGTAATGAAAATACTTCTGCTTAGCTTAAATTTTAAGTTAGCATGAATTTGTGCTGGGTTCAAATTTGGGTGTACCTTCAACTTTCGAGTTGTTTTAGTCTGCTGAATCAAATTCTAAAAGCACAAGCGTCACAATTTCGTCATTGAAAGTCATGACAATATCAGATTAGGTAATTCAATATGACCATTTTGTTAAAATACCTATAAGATGAAACATTTATTTTCCGGGATATAGTTTCTTATAATTAGTTGTTTCTATACAAAGGGTCTTTTATTTCATTTAGAAATTAAAAAATACTTTCCGTTATTTATTATGTTAGTGTGCTGAAGAACATGATCCACAATGAAATACTAGTGCTGCTATTTGTCTCTACTTCTTAAAAGACTCTCGTATTTGACTTGTAATATTATACCAAAATTCTTGTGTTATATGTATATACTATATCATCTCTGAAAATAAATTCCAAGTCCAACATATGTTTAATTGAGTTTTTTTCTACATTCTTCTTGTCTGCATCTCTGTTTATACAACTGCCTAATCCAGTAGTATTAAAACTATTCCCTCTGTTGAATACATACTATTTGAGAACTTCTGTTATGGTATATATGACGTATATATTTTTATTAATGCGGTAGATATAAACTTCCTAACAACAATGACACGTTATTGAAATAACCTTAACATTTGTGATTAAAATGGATTTTCTATAGAGAGCTGACATTCAATTTTCAAAATAAACTTTAAGTTGACAGTGATAGATCGGGGGTAACTATTTATTATGCAGATAAGCGAGGGATGCACACAAGTCACATAGATTTATCTAGAAAACAAATATATGAGGTAGTCAGCATATTGAACAAATAATATTAATTAAAGATTTGTTTTTAAATTTACTGCGACCCTAAATATATACCCAAAAAATTACATATATAAATACTTACTCATATCATTATATCTGTGACTTAATGCAAGAACAAAATTTAATAAAAGTGTAGTTCTATTCCAAGAATAGATCTTTCTGGTAACATTAATTGAATAATTTAAGTTGTTATTAACACAAATATAAATAAATTAAAGCACTTCATCTAGTAGACAAAATCTAATGTGGCAAGCACATTACCTTCCGTCAGTTCTATGTATTTTGTATAAATGTCATACAGAAAGTTCCTTGCAAAAGATTCTATTTCTGTACATTACCTTAAGGCAGTTGTATGTATTTTATGCAAATTCTATGCAGAAAGTTTCTAGCGAAAGATCATATATTTCCAGTAAAATTATAACACAAACATACTATGTCAATGGCATACTATGTCAATGGCAGAGTTATAGCATTGCTGGCTAATATATGATATTAAATTTCTTTATAATTTTTTAACTCTATATCCATTTAATATGAAGTATAAAATGCATTCAAATCGTATAGAGAATAAAATATTCAATATTTATAACATAAAATGTGAAAAAATGATATTTAACATCGATTTTTTAAGAAAAACTGTTAAAATCTTCAAATGAGGGTTCTTCCGGTTGACCAATTATAACCAAAATCTAATCTGCTCTTCATATGGATGTAACGAAGAGGAATAAGAAAGAATTATAATTTTTGGAATTGTAGTATTAGTTATCGCACGCACGCGCACACACACATCACCGTAAAAATAGTAAAATCGTATTCTAGGGACCCTAAAACGTGCTTATTCATGAAAAACTCATCACCGAATTTTTTGACCAAAGACAATACCTTCTTTACCTAAAGGTGACGGAAGGTAAAAAACACATTTTAAAAACTGCTAAACAAGATACACGTTTTATTAAATTATTTTTGTCTTTTGTAAAACTATGTTTATGGATAAAAAATTTATGTGAAGTTTCAGCTCTACAAGGGTGGCATGCTCACTAAGGCATTGTTGAAATTAAAGGACTTAATTATTATGAAATAATTAAACAATTACTATGTGCGGTAGCATCTTCTGCATCTTTCGAAATAATATTTTCTTCTTTTGGCCCACCACTCTTATTTAAGAAATATACTTGGCGCAGAAATAGTTACGAAACTATAGTATTGTATTCAAAAATGTTTGAAATTTACTATTTTTACGCCCGGCGAAAAAGGCACTTTTTTCGATAAAATAGGCTCATAAAGTAGGTACTTTTTAATACAATAAAATTGTGAATGTCGTGTTATAATAATTATTTTTGTATGATTTTTGTTTTGTTTCTAGATTTTAATTTACTTACGTTAAATAGCTCAGTGTATGGTGCACTCCTTATTTTTTAATAATAATAATAATAATAATAATAATAGTAATAATAATCATAGTAGTAATAATAAAAATAATAATAATTTATTGTATTTAAATTTTTGCTATTTCTTTTTAATCCTTGAACCTTCCTCGTTGCATTAAAGGAGATGAGATGATGAAAACACACACAAAAACATCCAACCCCTTTGGGAGAATCGAACCCACTACCCCAGGACCCGAGCGGTGATGGGATGGTCGCTTTGAGCAATGTCGGAACATGCTGCCTCGGCCACCGAAATGTTTGGATTTGAATAAATTATTTTAGGGCTAGTCCACTTAAATTTATTTTTTGCAGTAATAGGATTATTATTTTCTTATGGCTTTAAAACCATGAGACCCATTAGGTACTGTCAAAAAAATAAGTTCAATTTCATTAAATTCACTTAAAATTGTAGTGGATATTTATAAAACCGGCCTTAAATCATCTACACCCTCATTTAATGAAGCTCTTTAAAGTTTTACTTTTACACGTCTATATTTTGCAATAAGTATTTGTGGTTGTGTTCTTATATATAAAAAATCTGATGTAGCCTTTCGTCAGTTCTATGTTTTTTCTACAAATTCCATACAAGAAATTTCTGGCAAAAGATTCCATATTTCCAGTAGGTACATTAACCTTCTGTCTGTTCTATGTACAAATTTCATACAGTAAGTTTCTGTATTTCCAGTAAAACACTATGTCAATTACACTTGACAGTAACATCTATCAATCATAATTTTCTTAATATGGTAGCTGTTTCCATGGTTATATCATAGCTGGCTGCTTTATGAAATTTAATTTCTTTACAATTTTTTAACTCTATATCCATTGAATATGAAGTATAAAATGCAATCAAATCATATATAAAATAAATATTCTTTAAATAAATAAATAAATATATCATCACGGCTTATTACCCATTGCTGGGTGTGCCAATCTGCTTTGTACACAGATATCGGTAATGATGAAATATTAGTACCGTGCGGGCGCTTACCAGGCGTCACCTCACGGGCACTCATTGCTGGCGTGGAGAGTGCACCACTGGTGTCAATTTTGTGCCATTTAAAATTGGAAATATTCTTTAATAGTGTTAATAATATTAAATGTAAAAAAAATTATATTTAACAGCGTTTTTTCCAGAAAAACTGTTAAAAACCTGAAATGCGGGTAGGTACTTTCAGTTGACCAATTATAACCAAAATCTAATGACCTCCATACATTCAGACAGACATCATCGTGAAAATATTAAAATAGTATTCTATGGACTCTAAAACGTGCTTATTCATTAAAAAAGTCATCGTCGAATTTTTTGATCAATGACAATACCTTCCTTACCTAAACTTGAAGGAATGTAAAAATCATCATTTTTTTCAAGTATTACACAAACAATCTCTTTTCGGTCAAAAATTGAGTTCGGTTGTTGTTGCATTAAGCCACAAATATTTGTATACGACACAAAATTTTATTTTTTCAGTGCTTCTGCAACTGGTACTCAATGTCCTGTTAAATAACCAAAATTAAATAAAGTGTTACCTCTAGGGCACTCAGATCTGTTGTGGAGAGTTTACGGAAATAATTACGTCAGTTCTATTTTTAAAGAAAGGGGAAATCTTCGTAGGCAGAAAATTGAAGCACCCTGACTTGTTGGCGATAGAATATTTATGGCCTCTCTTCTCAAGGACGTGTAAGGCATTTTGAAATATGAATTTCAAATTTTTGTTTGCGTGGTAGATGTATTGTTTGACAGATTCAAGCTACGCTGTTTTGAATTTTAATATTTTAAGTTTTATTCGGCTGAAAGATGGAATATACTTCCACGAGGTAACTACAAGAATAAACAATTTATACTGCGTATTTACCAATAAAAATATTCAACACTTCTTCCCTACTAAATTTGAATTGTATGCAGACAGTGAAATAACTTGAAATGTACATAAGCAATGGAGAACAGACTACAAAATGGCAACAACTAGTTTATTCTTTCTAAATAATTTCTTACTTTTTTATAACAAGTGTTTGCCAAATAGAAAAATATACGAAACGATTGAAAAAATTGGGAAAATGGCTATTTTCTGCTTTCTGTCACTTTTTGGTGTGAAAAGGTCCTAAATTCTACTTCCGGTTTCGTCGGCAGCGATATTATCGGTCAGGGAATTTAGTATTACCCGGAAAAGTCGTGGAATTTTGTTACATAATTGACAAGGAAAATAATTTTTGCACTGGCAACTAGTCCAGTAAACCACGGAAGTGATTTTACGTACGCGAATGACAACCGAAAAATCACAAAGACTTTGTCAATTCGTTTTTTATGCGTTTACCAGCGTTTACTTAAATGTTATCTATGGTTACATGGTTACCCGGGTAGTTTAGGTCAAACATGTAACCGTGGTCTGGTATGTACAACAGTTACATGTTACATGCCAGGTTACTATATCATTTTCTAGAATTTTGACAGTTTGACATTTGAAATTGATCATTTTTCATATTGATAAATATGTGGGAAATTTTACAATTTTACATACAAGGTATAACTAAAAAATATGATGTGACCAACACCAAACCTTCCGCTATTTAATTTTTATTAATTTAAATATATATATATATATATATATATATATATATATATATATATATATATATATATATATATATATATATATATATACTTACATATTTAGTTATTGCGGAAACTGTATTAAGATCCATTCCATATAACTAGGGTTCTATTTACTATTTTCTTTTTAAAACGTTACTGTTATTAATTTGAAATGATTAGTTCTTTGACAGTGACATTTATCTTAAATCCCAATTACAGAGTGGGTTCACATTCACACACATCCATGCCTTAGTGGGATTCGAACGGGCACTCATGACATGAGACGTTGCTCTAACCATTGAGCAACCGAAGCTATAATAAAATGAAAATTAAATTTTAAATACCGGGATAGAATAGAATTCACTAATCCAAAAATGTGGATTAGCTTAAACATTTTTTTGAATCGTTAATTTTTATTAATCTAAATACATACCTACGTATTTACTTATGCTGGAAACTGTACTGAATTCCTTTTCTATTGTTCTATTTACTTTTTTCTTTTTAAAACGTTACTAAGATTATTTTGAAATGATTAGTTTTTTGATAGTGACATTTATCTGACAGTTACATACATTTGAATAACTGCGTTTTGTTTGTTTAAAGCGTAGGATCCGGGATTTAAATTATAGATAATTTTATAAATTTATCCATAAAATATATAGAAAAAGTATTAATGTAAATCTGTAGAAAATTTAATAATCTTTAATTTTTATAATAGCATTAATCTCGAAAAAATCGCATTCAAAGGTATTTTTCGAAGAAAAACTATTTTGAGCTTCTAGTAAAGTGACATTTCCGGTTATCCGATTTTCACCAAAATCTAATGAGCTCTTTCCATGACAGAAAAAGTTCGAAATAGAAGGTTACAATTTTTTTTGAATAATATTATTTTGAGTTAGAGTGGAGGATCCACACACACATACACACGTCTGATGTCTATCATCGTGAAAATGTGAAAAGGGTAGCGGGAGGTAAAACATATTTATGAATCTTCATTGGCCTATTCCTTATTAAGGAAGAACTTAAGGAATTTTATTTTGTACCAATACCAATTACATATTACAATAAGACATTTTAAATCAAATGTATTTCACTATAAACAAGATAAATATTCGTCAAATGTCAAACAATCAATTTTAAAGGTCAGTAGTAACACGAGGTTACCGAACATGTTCTATTTTAACTTCAATTTTTTAATGTTTTCAAGTAATTTTTAACACACCAACATGTCAATTTAATTATATGACTGTTACATATCTACGACTTTTAATATTTCGGTATGTAAGAAGTCAGGTTGTGTAGAAATCGATCAATTTAAACTCAATTTCTAGAACTTGGCCAAGTTCTTAAAATAGACGGAAAAATTGACAAATATAAAACAGGCATCATTGTTCGTTACAAAAAAAAAAATGTAGTAAATATCTCTTTCCATAAGATACGAGTATCAGCATTAGTGCAATTAAAACACTCGCTTTTGTCGTACTTTAATACAGCGCTCAAGTAGAAAGTATGTCCTGCAATTAACTATTAACAGGTATAACTATTAATAAATATATTTCATCCCTACTAGACTATTTAAATCTCATAGAAGCCTATGTTCCATGGCGACAAAGTTATTGACAGAACGAAATTACTTTTAAGAGTTTTCATGAACTTAACTATTCAGAATTATGTAGGAAAATAATATCTGCGCTCGTTCGCGTTTCTTAGAATTTATATATTACCTCTACTTTTCATTAGTCTGTTTTGTTAACGTATCTTTTATTCAGCGAAGTTTAAAAGGACTGAAATTGCATTTGAAGTTTAATAACGAAAATGTTTATATCATATTGTTAGTGAAATTATTCGCTGAAGTAACTACACAAAGTTAAGAGTGAACTATTTAATTTAATCCTGCGAGTTAATTAATCTCTAAAAGGCCATTTCTCACAATAAACTTAAAATTACAAAACTTGAAAAACAAATATCGCAACTTTGGAATCACTCGGTTAATTTGTCACAGCAAAGTTTGCTTTATAAACAGAAGGGAAGACGGGAATTAAGAGAACTCTCTTCTTCTTTGCTGGACCCTCTTTCTTACGATACGTTAAACATTATTTCTTTAGTGATTACAAACTTGTTACACACACCTTACATTTACTTACACTCAACTGAAGATTAAAATACAAGTTCCCCGAAAAGTTCTTGCCAACGACAACTTATATGCTTTGTACTAATATCTTCATGTATATAAGTTCTCTTTTTCTCCTATGTGCAGAATGGGAATTACTATAAGAAGTAAAACAAGGAGTGGTGACTTAGCGAGAAGCGAAAAACATTCTCTCAGGAAAGATCGATGGCTCGAGAACCGAACAAAGTAAAAAACAGAATGAGTTAGAGTTCGAAGCTTTCGGACTGAAGTAGAAGGAGAAAAATAACCCTTATTTATTGGATGTTTTAACGGATATATAAATAAATACAACAATAGAAAACTGGTGGCCAGTTCAAGACTTAAATCATTGTACTACGAGGTTATCAACATGGAAATTCGAAAGACTTTAAAATATCTGTAAATTTTCTCCACATTATTTCCAGTGGTACTAACGACGTAGGTTTTTTGAACAATATACAAAAATCATTTGAAAAGTTCGCGGCCTAACCAACATATGGTAGTAATGTGATCGGTAATTCCTTAATGTTCGTGTTGCTTATAACATTTTTTGCACGATCGAAGCACAAAATTTTAAAAAATAAGATTTGAAAATTATTTGGAATATTAAAAAAATTCTAAATGTCATTTTTAAAGTAGGTAATTATTTACTTATAGAGGGTCGAAAGGAAAGATTTACGCCAGAGCCCGACGCGTAGCGGAAGTCATTTGTTCGTCCAAGGGTGTAACCTTCTTACGGCCTGAGGTATGTACAACGAATTACCAATACCAACCACTACAAACAAAAGATGTTTTTAAATGATTTTTTAAGTACATTTAAAGTTTGTTGATATATATGTCAAAATATTACGTGACCAGGTGGCCATGCCACAAAACAATAAGGCGATACATTGCATTGCTAACTATACTATTATTCACGAAAGATGACTATTCAAGGTCATTTGTTTGAAGAAAGAATACACATCACTTTATAGCAGTAGCTTAGGAACATTTTGTATTAGGAAGAGAAAGATTATTTGACCTATGTCTATTTAATTTATGTGGTGTGACAGATATACCTACGTAAATACTGGCATTGCTTTCTAACACACTATAAATAATAATGACGTATGTCGTAGAATTACAGATACCTAATTATCTACTACACTGCCTTCTATGTTAATATTTACCCAGTGGCGTTGACGTTTAAATCAAATTATTATTCGTTGGTTTATAAGTTATGTCTATGTTTTTGTATTTTGCAAAAACATAAGTGAAGAATATAAATCTTTCAGCAAGGCATTATTTAGAAAAAATATAATTTTCAAATGAATTACCCTTAGTTTTTCAGTTAAAATGTGTCCATAAATATTTCATGCTGCACGCCTGTGCATATGAAATGCAATGAAGTTATCTGCAAGTAATATTATATCAGACGGCTCACAAATGACCTTGAATAGTCATCTTTCGTGAATAATAGTTTATTTGTCATTTATATGGTTTGTAATTTTTTTACTTCCTTGTACTTAGTAAAGGAAGTATTGTAATCGCGAAAAATTTCGGTTTTCAGATTCAGCGGAAATATCCATTTCGACCATCCCTGAATCCATTTTGACTAATTTCGTCGTGACGTCTGTACGTATGTACCTACGTACGTACGTATCTCGCATAATTCAAAAACGGTAAGCCGTAGAAAGTTATTATACGTAATATGTACAATATTATACGCTGTATAAAATTGACATTATTTGCTAATGAAGGGCTACGCGAAATTGGCCCTCCATATATTTAATTATTAATTATAGGATTATGAATGTAGTACAAAATTACGTGTAATGCGTACATAATTATACGTAATATGTACAATATTATGCGCTATATAAAATTTATTTCATTCCATAATGAAGGGCTACGTGTAGTTGGCCCTCCATATATTAAATTTTTAATTATAGGATTATGAATGTTATACAAAATTTCGTTTAATGCATACATAATTGTACATATGTACATTATTATTGGCTACATAAAATTGATGTCATTTGTCAATGAAGGGCTACGTGAAGTTGGCCCTCCATTTGACATAAATAAATTATACGCTAACAAAAAACATAATTGTACATAATAAGTACAATATTTTGATGTATATTTACTTAAAAAATAATGGGTTTGAGGGGCGAACTTCACGGACCTGTTTTCCGCCAATCAACAGTCAGAATATCCGTAGTTACATGTCTATCACAGTGATGATAAAAAACAAAGAAATTATCACCTTATTTATATTCGTTACTAACGGATTTCTTTTCTTTATTTGACATTGAAAGTTAATTTAGAGTATAAAAATGTGCAATAATCGTTGGATTGATATCAACAACGATGAAAATAATAAGGCAATTGTCAAATTAATCATGTTTTAATACAATATATTAAAAAAAAGGTTAGCAGCACACACAATGTG
Organism: Harpalus rubripes; assembly: GCA_963082715.1. Lineage (NCBI taxonomy): Eukaryota > Metazoa > Arthropoda > Insecta > Coleoptera > Carabidae > Harpalus > Harpalus rubripes. Next base: position 26,606,573 of record OY720456.1, read on the forward strand.
CAGCACATGTAACTCGTCCTTCAGACTCGTGAAGTCTGCAGCTCGGTTTCACTCGAGAATATCATCGATGATAATCATATCACTTGTTATATTACGTATGAAAATAGTTACGAAAACAAACGGTTCCAGAGGCACAGCCTAAAAACCTTTCTAATATAATTGTTGTATTCTTAGACAAATTTTGTAGATCATATATATTAATATTTTAGTTTTACAGTTACTCCATCTGGTATCTCCAGAATATTTCTATATATATATATATACAAATAAAAAATCTATCTTCAATTACTCATAATCTGCAACAGTTTCCCCCTCTCATTTGTTTACCATCTCTCATCCCGTTAGGCAGTGAATTTAAATCCGGAATTCGCGATTTCTTCGTGTACACTAACACACGTCCTGGGGATTACGCCTAATTCCCGACAACGATGAAAACAAATGACGGTTCGCGAGAATTCATCCCCTTCCTACTCCCGGAATATGTCATGGCAATCCGCGATCCGAGTATGCCACGTAGACGATATTTCAAAATGACTGATGGTGAAAACAAATAAATACACAGAGCAGATATTCAATTTTACAGCAAGGGAAGAGACAAATCTACAAAGATAGATAGATTATCTCGTAGAAAGTAAAATAGGATAGGACACTATATTTTGAAAATAATGAACACTAAGATTTAAATGTTGTACAGGCTGTATCTCAATTGTTTGGCCAAACTTTAAGGGATGGTAAGACAGCAAAAAGTAAGTCAAAAGTCTTAATCCGCAAAGTCCAATTCTCAACTGTTTCCAAGGTATAGATCATCTAATTTACTGATTTTTCATCTTTTTCCATTAATAATTTAAAAACTATACGAGTTACGACTTTGGTCAAATGAGGGATTTTGTTTGTCTTTAATGGCTAGTTGCACCGCTTATTGGGCCGTGGGCCCCGCAGAATAGCATGTGACATCAGCGGAATTGTGTCAAAAATGTAAACGTCAAACATCATCGTTTCGTTTCACATAAGAAGATGTTCTCAAACTTAGATTTTATAATTACATATGCAAATGTATGAAAAATAAACGAATTAAACAAATGATCATAATATACACCAAAAAGTACTGTGTTAAAAGGTGTAGAGTACGACAAATATTTCAAGTTCATAATTTTTGGCAAAGAAGATAAAGTTGATCGACTGAACGTATGGTAAAGAAATTTAAATATATCGCAAAACTTTAATCTGATAAATAAATGTATTTGCATTTCGCAAAGTGAGATTACAATTAAATTTTTTAGGTAGATTAAAATTTTTGAAAGATGTCCGATCAAGATCATCTACGAATTGTATGAATTAAGATTTTGTACTGTCAAATTCAGTAGCATCGTTTTCTTAGCTTTTATGAGGGTACATATGATACTACTGTTATTTTATTATTATAAAAATATTATGGTACAGTAAAAGCATTCAAAATTCAAAGCTAAGTCAACTGGTAAGTTTATTAGCAAATGTGATATCAAATATGGAAAAAATATGATACTGACCCACTGTCGTTGTTAGTGACACTGAGACAGAAAAAATAGTATAAAGACCATGTTTCATAAGGCCAGTTACCGTACTAGTTCTTTGTAAAAATCGTCGCAAATCGGCTCGTTTTCCAAACATGGACTCGTACGTTAACATAGCCTTATGAAAATGAATTTTGTAAGTAGGTAAACATGTACAAGTATATTTTGTCTCATGTTCTGCGTCACATCTAAAGCATATTTATACCGAAACTAATTTAATTGTACTAATATAACATTCTGAACAACGCTACGTTGTAAGTTTTATTTACATATATGAATGTAAAAATTATATCGGGACACATTAGGCCCAGTAGTGTTTTTCCTTGTGATTATTATTTTTATTGTTATTATTTTTCATGTGTAATACATGTAGTTTTCTTTATACATATGTCAATAGAACCTGTTTCATTTTTGATACTGCAAATATATTGACATATGCATCCTGTTCTAGAACTTTCGAATTTTTGCCCCATAATTTTGATTATGGATTAGCTACTTGACGATCAACATGAAAAATATTCTATACCAGTGGTGTTCAACATTTTACTCTATTTACTGAAATAGGTTCAAATTGTGTAGTAAAAGAGTTAAACAAAATGGATAAGAATAATTATTAATAAAAAAGAAGTTGCAACTTTCGTTATTGTTTCGTGCAAAACACTTTTTGATGAATTTGTGATTTTTCGACTTTTGAGTGTGAAATTTTCTGGTTTTGAATAAAAAGATAAAATATATTTGACTATCTAGCTTACAGTTTATAAGAATATATACAAGTTTTTGTAACTTTAGCATTTTGATAATCAAATAATATATTCCGTAAGTTAACCGCGGTGACCAAGGTTCTGGTTATGCATTCCATAATGTAACCAAAATATAATTTCAGGATCGCGGTTCAATTTCGGAAGGTGGATCCTGAAAGTTTTGGTTACTTTTTCGTGACCGCGACGACCACAAATTTTTTGTGGTTGTTGTGGTCATATTCTCATTTCTTATAATATAATAAACAATATTGTATAAAGATATAATTACTATACACTATATACTGATATGTATAATATTTACGTTAGTATAAGGATAGACAAAAGTTATGTTGTCACTTATTTCTAATGACGCGGTGGTTCCCTGTTTTACCGACATATATTAACCAAGATGTTCCGAATCACAACCACTTTTCAGTGACCATAACCTGACCACGGTCGTGGTTAAGTTACGGAATATACTGAAAGTTTATTTTGGGTAAAGGAAAATAAAAATGGCTTACCAGAACACGCCGCGTGATTCTAGTTCAAAAAATTTTGTTTCGTTTCTAAGGGGCCGAAAATTTCGAAAATATTCACCTGAAAATAAAAGAAAACGGTATCAAAATAGGTACACGTTTTGCTACAAATAAAATAATGAGAACAATAAATAATTTCGTGATTTCAAAAAGTGCTTCACAAATTAGATTGTCACGGGCTATTATCATCATCATCATCATCTTCATCATCATCATCATCATCATCATCATCATCATCATCATCATTATCATTAGCACCATATCTAGTGTGGTACATGAGTAAACAAATGAGAAATAAGGACAGATTCTAGAATAATTCTAGAACAATTTTTAGGAATACTTACTATAAGACCATATAATTTTATTAATCTAAATTCTAAAATCTAAATAGATTCAACTCCGGCAAATGTTATACTACATAAATAATGCATATAAACATTACAATCAATCATTCCAGATAATAAAGTGATATTCTAAATCTAAACTTCTGACTATAATCATAGGATAGGACTATCGTAATTTAATTCTTTAACCGGGTGACTAGATAGTATCATCCTTAGTCAGAAATTCAGAACACCAATCAAAGTTTTTGGTTTATGATCATATTCCATATATTTTTTGTGATAAATTCCTCCCTTCGTCGAAGTAAACCATGCCACCTCAGACATTTCAAATTAACATCCATTTCACATAATTCAAAACTCTATCAGTGGCACCAAACATTCTTTCTTCTATTCCAACAGCAATAGCATCAGTGTGTTCCTATTCCTAAACGTTGATATCTATATCAATGTTTGATTATTGATATTGGCTGCATTTTATATTTACTTTGGAGACTTGGTACGGTGAAAAGCGCCCGTAGAATGTTGTTTCGTGAAGATGATCGGTTTCCCACAAGCCCTTATCAGTTCTCCGTCCAGTAGTACTAAAACACCGGGCCAGAGAATGACAAGGGACCGGGAGAAACGCACCAAGAGAGATGTGGATTCTTCCAAGATTTCTTCATTCTTCTTACAGTACAAAAGTAAAGTTACTATACAGTTTACACATACATTACATACAGTACGTATAATTTATGGACAAGTTCAACGTCAATGAAGTTCATAATCATTACAAGTACAATAGTCCAAGTAGAGTTTGTGTAGAAATTTAGTGAAATTCGGAACTCTTTTACAAAAGACATACGGGTACAGTGAAGTTAATAAAATTATATAGTCTTCAATATCTTTATCAACATAAGCCAATTAGCACTTGTGATAATAACATGAAGAATAAATATAATTAAATTTGAACGACGTACGAACTTCACTGAGTAGTATACAGAAACACTAAAAAGTCTATGACTTTCACTATATTTTGTTAAGGACAAGAGCCGAATTTCAGCTTATAGAAATTATCTCCGTCAGTTGTAGGTGTTCGGTCAAATCGCTAAAGGACCGCCAGAAACTAGTCAAAACTGTTGTGAAAGATTTTATTTTTCTCAATATTTAGACATTTCTAGCTTGCAACTTTTCTAAATATACTTACCCGTACCTTAACCCAAAGCACAAAATTCACGCCTGTAAAACGCTGGCCATTTGAGTTTCGTCTATACGTTTGTTTTTTTGTAAATACAAAAAAAAAACAGATTTTGCAGGCCTGGTTTTTGAGAGTTAGGTTAGCTTAAATTAAGGTATGTTTAAGGTTAAAATGTTAAAATTGTAATCAAATTATACTACATTCGCCCAAATCAGTAGGAGTATTTCGTGAAATGCCCGGGCAATTATATACGCAGGCAGATTATATAGACCAATATCCGGTTTCTCCCGTAGCATATACACAATATACAGTGTGTTCACAGCTCGAGTTCTGAAGATGAAGATTTTTTTCATTTTAGTGAAAAATGTAATTCTTTATCTGCCTTCTGCAAAATTAACAAAACTCTATCTTAATTTCAATTATACAGTACAGGATGGACATAAATCAAAATTAGAAAATACAAAAACTATTTTATTTATTTCTTAATTATGTTTTTACTTCCTTGTATATAGTAAAGAAAGTATTGTAATCGCGAAAAATTTCGGTATTCAGATTTCAACGGAAATATCCATTTTGACGTAGAAAGTTGAAATTTTGTATTTAGGACTGCTATAACATCTGGTTATGCACCTCCATTTTTAGTCATTACATAATTTCCAGAAGTGATACTTTACTTGAAGCCTATAATAGATTTTAATGAAAAACTATTTTAAAATATAATCCAAAACTTTTCATATCTGGTATATGAGACTTTTATGACGGGAATAACATAGTAAATTTTGGTGAAAATAATTTAACCGGATGTGATATATTACCTTAAGTTGTTAACAGTTTTTCTGGAATGGAAATGGTTTTATTTTGATTTTAGAAATAAATGCTTCAAATAATAGTTTTAGAGAATTAAATTCTGCGTCTAGCACATCCAATAGTATTATTAAATTAACCCTTTGTATAAGCGAGATATTTTAAAATTATATATTTTAGTTTTCGTAAAAAGCTTGCTATGGATTAGGACAAAAAATAAAAAATTAATGTTAATGTCAAATTACGTCAAATACGTGCAATTTTATAATTGGGTCTATACTTCATGTTGGTCTTGCGAACAAGGAAGTCGTGTGGTGTCCACATCAGATTTTTTAATTTGGACAAAGCCTACTGCTCTCGTTTTACGAGTTCAATATTTTCCTTTGAACTAACTATATTTCTAAAAATTCTAAACATCGTTCAAATATCGTTTCTTTAACTTTTGTATTAAATTCATTGTTGTACCTTGTACCTTTTGGGAGGTTTGCAGGAAGCAGAATTTTTTTAACAATTTTCACTAAAATTAAAAATAAAAAGCTCTTTCTCTAAAGGAAGCGGGCCGTGGACATACTGTATATTTGCAAGCTCGAAAACAAAAACCATCTTTTTGGAAACATGGTCCTTAATACTCAAGTACATCGAAATATTGCCAAACCTAAAACGAGCGCAATAATAAAACATTTTTTTAAATTATTCGCAGATAATGCATAAGATATTTTTATAAGGCTAGGCTTGTTAACTTAAGCAATAATTTCATTGATACTTAAATATTTTTGATATTAAAAAATCTAATGCTGGATTTATACAGCGTAAGCCATAACGTAACGTACCGTGCCGCAACGTAACGTAAAGTATAAAACAATGAAAACATATGTGATAAATTATACAGACGCAAGCCGTAACGTGACGTACCGTGCCGTAACGTATCGAAAACCCAACTTTTATCTTTCTACGTTACGGCATGTTACGATACGTTGCGATGTTACATACATTATTACTGCCATGCGCTGTAATCTGTTTTGTGTGGTTAATATATGTCAAAGTTTAGTTTAATATATAAAATCGACAAAGCATAAGCATACTTTTTATGAAAATGTACTGTAAATATTCTGTATAAAATAGTCTAGAAAAATCATGCGTTACGATATGTCACACTTTGCCACAGCACGGTACGTTACGTTACGGCTTACGCTGTATAAATCCAGCATAAAGCCTGTTTCAGAGTTTACATAACGTAACGTAACACATCATTGCATAACATAAAGAAAATATGAGTGTATGTAAACCGGTAGTATTTCATAGTTTTCGTAAGAAACATAACATAGCGTAACTTAAGAAAACATAGAATATGGCCAAATTTTATTTCCTTACGGATACGTTATGGTAATCGGTTATGTTCGGATGCGTACGTGTCGTCGTGTACCACATTTCAAAACATCAGACTAGCTGTCAATTGAATTGTCAATTCCAGTTTGTATTTGACAATTAAGTTGCTGTCAAAATGGATGAAGCATTACTAATTCCTTTTGTTGAGAAATATGATTTAATATATAATAAATCTCGACCAGATTTTAAGGATATTAAGAAAAAAAAATATTGCATGGATTGCAATATCCGAAATTACGAACCAGTGCGGTATGATTGCACTAAATTATTAATAGCAACAATATCGTCCGTATCCATAATAGTATTCTTGATTTTTAGACTTACAAAAAATGTCAACATCAAACTGAATATATGAGCAAAATATTTAACATGAAGTTAGCAGATATTTATAATACTTGGAACTATGAAACCTGCACTGGTTCCTTATGTTACGTTATGTTATGCTATGATATGATATGTTATGTTACGTTATGTAAATTCTGAAGCAGGCTCAAATGTTAATAAAAATTCTACAAATAATTATTACTCAAGTATTAATTAAAAATGAAAAATAATTTATATATGAATCACTTATATTTTTTTAAGTATCATTTTATTATATCTACTATTATAATAATATCAGGAAATATGAACTTTATAAGCAGTAGTTTTTATCGATTAAAAAAGCTGTATAATATTTCAGTATTTGCAGTAAAATTCACATTCGAATAACATAAACACTGCTTTAAATTAACATTACCTTATTCTTAAAAATATTTATAAGAAATTATTGATAAATTTATCTGGTATATGTCTACGTATAAGAGTGATCTTCTTAATCCCGCTAACATATTCCCGCTGAAGGTAGAATCATGCACAACATTTGCCAGATTGATAGTCCACAACTCCTAACAAATAGCTGCCGTTTAAGCCAGCTACATTACTCCAAATAAAAAATTCCCTGACAATGTTAAAAAATTGCGATCAATTGAATCAAATCTCCACAAATATCTCCATCCGTCTTCCGCGACAGTTTGAGATGCGCTGGAGAACCGAGCACCGATACAGACTTTTATTTATTTAAACGGTAAAATTATATCCGCAACAAAAGAGGATAAATGTCTGCTTCACAGACATTAGGGTGGTTTCTTAAAGTTGAATTGGAAAAAGATACATTGGTATGTTGACAAATAAATGGATGTAATATGACTTCTTTTTATACGTTGGTAAGCCATTATGTTACAGATATCATTATTTTTTTTTTTTTAATATAAATATTTCATCGTGTCTTGTACATATATTTTTGGAAGTGGCAGCTCTATAATTAGACAATTGTATTATATGGTATTTCGCCTTTAACATTTTCTGAGTCAACCTGCTTTTATCCTCAGATTTCGGTAATGATGATATATCTGTACCATTAGGGCTTTTAGCAAGCATAACCTCATGATCTCTCAAAGCGACCGTGGGTAAAGACCACAGGAATAACTTTTGTACAATAATTTGAAAAATGGAAATAATAATTGTGACAGTCGGAATCGAACCCGAGCCATTTCAATTATATCATTATTGTGGGTTTACTATATAATAATAATAGTTTATCCAACACTGACTAATAATATACTTGTTACTATGGATATTTGAAATAACTAATGTACAACATTGGTCACTCCGTGAGAGAATATTTAATAAGTCATGGAGGAATTATTATTACTGATTTTTACTGTTTTTTTTAATATAAATAAAAAGCAATTTTACAAAATTATTTTATTATTGTAATAATTTAACATTATGAAACTTATTTATTTAAATTAATATTAACATTTATGTTAAAATAAGTTACTTATCTTCAAACAATGACAGCTGTCATGTACGGCTGATGAAACGAAAAGGAGGACCCAGTTAATGGTTGCTTGCTTCAGAATTAAATTCAAAGATGCTGCTTGTGCTTCTAAGTGAATACATTTTAAAGGTAGGTACTTATTTTCACTCATTTTATTGTATTTTTATTTTAAATAATTTCCAATGACAGACAATAATTATTACAGTTTTTTTTTTTTCAATAACAATATAACAAAACCATAACAACCATTCAATGGCTACTTTGTAATTTAAAATACGACATCAATTGACTTGTCAGTGTCAAACGATGAATGAAAACAAAAATGATTTAAGCAGTTTTTAAAACAGTGTTGGATAAAACGTTGTATTACACTCGTGTGGAATGTATATTAGTCACTAAAGAAAATTTGCCACTCGCCCTGCGGCTACGAGGCTAAACTTTTTCGTTCGTGACATTCCACACTCATATAATAAATAACTATTATTTACTTTACAGGACAAATACCAATCACAACAATATTTTTTAAACTTAAGGATCCACATAAAATGATTAAATGAGCCTGAATATGAGGACATCTCTTACTATTTATGTCAGATTTATAGTCCTTTGAGTTTGAAACTCAATAACTTGCTTAAAAAAATTTCGAAAATTATGAAACACTCTTTCAATTGTGGGCTATATATTTCTACGTAATTATACTAAATTTCATATTTTTAAATTAATTAATATAAAAATAATGACAATAAATATATACAGGGTGTAAATGAAATAAGTGCATTAAATTTAACCAGTAATGTAACTCGACGAGAGCAACAATATTTCTTAATAACTTTTTTTTCTAAGTCTTTTAAGGCGGATTCATGCAGCCATTTACATTTACATTTAATTTAATTTTCATTTTCATTTAATTCTCATTTATCTTTTTTTAAATGTGTCTTTCACGCAGACATACAAACATAAATTAAATGAAAAATGAATGCATGTGCATGTTGACATTATTGACATTGACAAGTTCGGTTTGGAAAGTTAATTTTTAAATAAATGTTTAATGAAAGCGATAGTGAGGACGAAGTATTGGCGTTAGCTTTGAATTTATATATCATAAAAAAAACAAAAAGAAACGACACCATTCGCGGTACGTCCAATGAATAGGTGTCGCCAAAAAATGGGGTTTTATAATAATTTGCTAAAAGTCATGAAAGAATATGACCATGATAATTTTTTTATATATGCAAGAATGACACCAAATTTATTTGATAATTTATTAAGATTAATTGAACTGCATATATAAATATACAAATAAATACAAATTATATTGCATTGATAACCGTATCCATTGTTTGCATTTTTGCTCCAATTAAATTCCAAATATTTCTTCTTGCATCCCTATTTTTAAAAAGATCGGTTTTGTCGTAAACGAGTGCATTTGGACGCACTAAATCGACCAATTTACCGTCGTCGAAATTAATTTTTGTTGATTTGTCCAAGGATTTGTATTTGACATTTGACAAAATTCCAAACAAAAATTTTGACGTTTTATAACATCGCATGTGCAGTGAATTTTCATTTTCATTTATATTCAAAAGTTGAAAGTTGGTTATCTTATAAATTAAATGAAAATGAGAGATAAATGAGAATGTAAATTAAAATGGTGCATGAATGCCTACATTGGTTTATATACATTTAACTTTTAAATTAAATTAAATGTAAATTAAACGTAAATGTAAATGACTGCATGAATCCGCCTTTAGATTTTGAGTTAAAATTCTTTAAAGATTTGCTACATATTTCGGCGCGCGCCCATGGAGAATAAATGCCTGCTGTCGTATTCAAGTGGGATACAAACAGCTCAAAAATTATCGGTCATCGGTTACACTTGCAGTCACAGTAATTAATAAACGAATCAACGGAAATAACATTTATTATTAATTAATTCGTAATAGTGCAATTTTTAAAATAAAGAAATTTAAATTTTGGATAACAAAATTATAAAGTTCTGAATTAAACCAGGCTTTTATCACCTGTGAATAGTGGATGACAAGGAGGAACGAGGGGTAAGAGGTATCGAGGAAGAGCAAAAGCATAGTTATTAGGTTATGAGATGATTATTTATATTCGACAAATCATAATAGTTTAAATACGTTATTCAAAAAATGTAAGTATAAACTTTTGTCCATTTAAACGAGGTACGTGAGTACCAATAATTAGTCGTCCATTTATTGTTCCCGCTCAAACGTTTTTTAATGAAAATTTTTACAGCATTTTCGTCTGTTGAAATGTGTATTGTGCATAAGAAATACACCTTCCCAAGTAAATTCAGTCTCATTAATGAACATTATGAGCCATTCCCAAAATCGAAGTCTGCTGAAAACATTGATCTTTTTGCACATGATATGGATACAACTGTTGCTTTATTTAAAATTGTAATATGTGACACTTCGTATTGTGATAAAGATGTACAAGATTAAGAAATGTGCGAATATTAGAAACAGTATGATTTGGAAACGCTCCGTCTAAATGCGTTGGCAACTTTATAATACTGTCTTTATATCAACCACAAATTAAAATGTAGTAAAGATACGAATAAATAAATAAACCATAGGTAAGTAATTACAATAGCTGTGTACTCGCTATTTGTAAACGTAAGCATTTTGACAGAATTTCACCTGATAAACAAGTTTATTACTAATGCCAAAATATAATTGCAACAACTGACAAAACTGTCAATTGCTAAAACAAAATTTTTCATAGCTATTGCTACTGCATTCAATTGTTAGAAAAATACGTGGAACGACTCGTCAATTTACGGGGTGGTAAAAATGCTAAAAAAATATGCGATTTCGAGAAAAAGTTATTAAGAGATATTGTTGCTCTCGTCGAGTTACATTACTGGTTAAATTTAATGCACTTATTTCATTTACACCCTGTATAAGTGACACCAAGTTATAGGTTATGTTAGGTTAGATTATAAACTACACAATACATGTTTATTTATTGCAAGAAATATTTTAGGTTTCTTCGTAAACGTAATTAAAAAACTATTCATCGTTTTATGACGAAGTGCTGAAAAAATATTATTTAAAATTTTACGTGAAAACGTTGTTTGAGCCAAGCCCAATGTTTCAGAAATAATACAAGATAAAAATTCAAAGAAAAAACTATATGTTCAAAAGTTTGTGTGGGCAAACAAATGCAAATAGTAACTCACTCTGAACATCAGGGTATAGTAGTAGGTATTTAAAAACAAAATGTATAAGAATATTAAAAAAGCAGAAATTGGAGCCATCGTTATATTTCCATGCAAAACATTTTTTTGTTGATTAAAAAAAAAAAATTTTGATCCCTTTTAAATTAAATGTTTCAATTTATTATTTAAATGAAAAACTTCTATCATTTCTTCAATATTCATTTTCCACAATATTCTGAATTTTATTCATTTGGGATTGGTTCCGCATAGCATTTGTTTGTTGTGTTGTTACCATAGCTACAGTGTGTCACGAACCAATGACTGTGTTGACTCGTAACAGGTGTTCTGTCATTGGCTAACATTTCTTAAGTCGCTTGCCATACGTGGTTATAGGAGCTAATCAAAACACACCTGACGGAGGTGTACCCGGAAACTATGGAGGTACGGGATATCGGAATAGGTGTACGGAAAATATAATTACAGTTTCAATAATAGGTAGTACAAAATTATAACGTTTCGATAATATACAAGACGTAATACTCCCTCTGTCCCAAATTATATTGTATACATTTCTATAAAATGTTCCCATTATCTTGAAAAAAATAACTATTTCCAATTTTCAAATCGCAGGACAATGATCCTTGTGGTGTTTTCCATTAGACAATTTTGAGATCCTGTGAGGTGACGCCTGGTAAACGCGCTCATTGGTAGATATAAAGTCATTACCAATATTTGTAAATAAAAATAGATTAGTATCCCGAGAAATGAGTAATAAGCTGTGATGATATACCTGTTCATAATTAATATAGGTACAGGTTATTTCAAAAGTAACGATCGTGCTTTTGATATTTAATTCAAGAGGCTGAAGTAAATTAGAAATTAAGAGTGAAATTTATATATATATATATATATATATATATATATATATATATATATATATATATATATATATATATATATATATATATATATATATATATATATATATATCACTCACAGCAGGTGGCGAACCCTTCCTTAAGATTTCAAGAAATGCATGTATTAATAACAAAGCGGCTCAAGTAATAACGTGTTGGTATTCAATGTTATAATATAATACAAGCAGTATGTGGCGATATGCCGCTTTGTCATGATTACGATATTTATAGTTTTATTGCTGGAAGCGACAGAGTCAATTTTTCCTACCATATTAACGCTACAGCAGTGTGAATACGAGCTATGACTTTTTCAGGATTCGGAACAGCTTCGGCATACACTTCTTCATTTAAATATTCAGATTCGACCAAGGTATGGGTACACCTCTATCAATCCACCTATCAGGAAAATTTTGATTCACGAAATTTCTCACTTGTATAATTTAATCTACTTGTTTGCAGGGTTGGCCTAATTTAAATCATTTGATTTAAATTAAATTGTATAAAATAATACATTTTTTGTCGAAAAATCAATTGTTTTTCAAATTATTTTAGATACCGGGTATCTCCTTTTTCATGGACTATAGGAAATACAATGGCAAAATGCTATGCAAGACATGTTTTGACCTGTTTTATTTAGGTAGGCATGGTAAACTTTAAAGTTTAAACAGGAGCGCGTGGACGCGTTGCATACTATGTATAAGTAAAAATTTAAATGCGTTTTTTGAAATTTTATTACAGATTTCGTTTTCGTTTATGAAATAAAATATTTATATTGCGTTTAAATTAATTAAAAAGTTTAATAACACCAACAGGTCCTGATACCGGCTATGGCATTGATTTATATTAAACAAATAATTGTTAGCGAAGGATAATCAGAAAAAAATCATTCCTAATTTTTGCGCTCTAAATCAAATCTCATATTTAAGACACACAATAATTTAACAGCAACTTTGAGAGCCCATGAGGTGAGTGTTGATACTGTTGTATAATTTAAATAAATATTTATTAAATTTGAAGCTTTATAAATTTCAATGAAAACGCAATCGTATAAGATTAGTCTATTCACAAATCCACCACACTCAAATCCAAATCCAAACATAGCAATATGAAAGATATTTTTATTTATATCCGCGAACAAATTAAAATTCTTTCTTACATCCCTCGCATCTCCCTAATAATTTCGCTCTTATGAATATTCAGCGCGCATGCGTCAAGTGTGTATTAGCATATAGCTCTCCTCCACTCTTGATTTTATTCATTTTTTGTGTGGCTGCGGAGGATTTTGATGAGCGAGCACTTTGCTTATCTTTGATATCGCGGAGAGAAATTCCATGTTTTGGATTAACATTGAATTGGTTTTTTTGGATTGTAAAACGTAAGGGGTTTATAATACAGGTGGAATGTTTTCATTAAATTAAATATGGGAAGATGGGATATATTTTAAAAATTACTTACTTTGTTGATAAAAAGAAGAGGAGTGAATGGTGGAATTCTGGACTGCATCTGTAACAAAAAAATATACATTAGTATACAAAATATAGAACTGGGCATAAATAAACAATATTGTGATAAGACGAGGGTTTATAAAGTTTTCTAAATTATAGTTCAGGAATAATATTTCAACTTATCTTTATTACTCAAAATTCTGTTTAGAAATAATTATCATTTTTCCCACAGCGGTTTGTTGAGTCGAGCTGTCAGAAGACTTTGTCAGTTATGAGTTGACAATTAAGTATTTAATTTATTACAAGCTTACGTGCAGGGTTGATAGTTTGTTATGGATGCCTTACTCTGTACTCTGCACCCCCTCGAGATATCTGCTCATGAAGAAAACGCTTTGTTTTTAGATAGTCTGTGTTAGTTACTCACGAAGTGAACAAGAAAAGTCGGGGTCTTGTTGTCAACAAGACATGTAGTGTTAGTTTTGGGGCGCGCACTAAACGTGTGTCCGCTGAGTTACAGAATGTAAATAGTTTAGTTCATTTGTTTAATTATATATTCTGTTATGCTTAGTTTAATTAATAATAATCATGTAAATAAAATTTTAGTGCCCACAAATCTAAGTGTTCATCAGCATCCCTCATCTGTCATCAAGTGTGTGGACGCCAATCATCCAGTCAGTTAAAGTTGTAAAAATAAAATAAATATATAAATATATCATCACGGCATATTACCCATTTCTGAGTGTGCCAATCTGCTTTGTACGAAGATATCGGTAATGATGGCATATATGTACCGTGCGGGCGTTCACCAGGCGTCACCTCAAGGGCACTCATTACTGGCGTGGAGAGTGCATTACAGGGGCCATTCTTGTGCCATTTAAAATTCAAAATATTTGGCGTCGGTCGGGATCGAACCCGGTTCCCCAGATTCGTTACCAGACACTCGGCAACAAGTAAGCAGTATTAGCATTAGCTTCTTTTAACCCCCTCATGTTACAATATGTGTACCTTATATTATTATATCATCAATCATATTTTAAGTAGTTTTGCTAATTTTGAGTTAACTGAGATTAAAGTTTTATTCCTTTCATACTTTCATTATAGGTTATTAATTCTAACTTCTCTATTTTAATTGTGTTTTATATTCAATTGGCAAGTGTGTTCTAGGGCACTTTTATATTTACAAACTAAATAATTTAATTGGTATTTATAGTATATTAAGTATTAAGAACGGTAAGGACAATTTACCGATCGAAGACAATGTTAAGTTCGTGATGCTTATACTATTTTTTGCACGATCGACGCACAAAATTTAAAAGAAAATAAGATTTAAAAATTATTTTAACATATTAAAAAAATACAGTTGTCATTTTTCAAGTAATCTTTGATTTTTATTTTTATTTATTTACCATGTCGCCTCCGGAACGGTAATTGAAGCACATTACATACCGACGTGAATCACATCACTTACCGTTCAGTAATATGTAAATAAGACCTACGGTCTTGGAAACAGTACCGGTAAACATAAAAAATAACCCGATCGAGCAAAAATAATTTTAAAACTGATGGACCAATATTTTAAACAAGGAGAACATTTCTGGCTTTATTTTTCATCACATGGCATATAACGTCCGAGTTGCTGAAAAAGCAGGTTCTAAATTATTTAACGTGGTTGTATCTTAATTTGTGCAAAAAAATATGAAAAAACGGATGTCGGTATAACCTTTGTTTAAGCCATCGATATATTTTCGAGGCTCTATGTAAAATACCATTATTAATATTTCGGCATTTTGGTTGTTCTGTCAAAAATCGACATAAGTTATACTTGTATTAGCATTAGGCACCTCCACCATATATTTTTTATGAAGTTATTTTGATATTTCATTAATTTCTAATTTTTTCAATCGAATATCCGAAACAATTTTCTTGTTCTATACACATTCCATTCTTTTTCACTCATTGTTTTCTTTCCTATTCTACTTCGTTGTGTTTCCATCGTGTTGGACAAGTTCCTAGTGTTATCAGTATCCAGGTGACTGCACTATTCTCTAGGAACGAGTGAGGTAGTGAGATAACGTTGGCACGCTTGCTGCCTGCACGTCTGGAGACGTGCAGAGAATGATTTCCGACGGAACATGAGGTTAGAAAAGGGTAGAAGGACATTGCAAACAACCGCGCCAGGTAATGGAAAAGTGGAGGAATGTGTAACGGATTGTGATTGATGAAGGAATAAGAAAATGGGAATTAAAACTAGGAAAAATGAAAATAAAGACAAAAAATATTTTTTCTTATAAATATGAGTGGTTCAAAAGTTGACAGTAACCCAATAAATGAAATTGAAGCACATATGTAATGCCGGAGCTCTTCGCTGTTTGTATCGTCAGATTTTTGTGATAAGAGGGTGTGAAGCCTTTAAAAATTCATCAAAGAATGTTCAACAATATTTAGTTGGTTACAGTAAAGACAGAAAAATAAATAAGTAGATGGATGTAGATGTTTAAAAACTCCTGTGACGTCAAATAAACATGTGCATTTTTGGCTGATAACATAACCAGAATAATATAATAATGTTTATTTATTTGAGTGAAGTGTAAAAATTAGAGAATTATTAATAATCAGTGTTGTGACAAATCAATTTATAAAGGATCTAGACCAAGATCATGATCTTTATAATTAATATCTTCTAGATCAGATCATAGGTTAATTTCTGCGATCGCATTTTTTTTTTTAGACCAGATTATGAATTTGGGATCTGTTTTTCTTAGATCGTAAAAAAGATTAGTAACGATTTTTAAATGCTTTTTTTTATTGATTAAATAGGAATGAAAAAGTAAATTAATTAGAAAGAATATACCTAGCCGTAAGCCTTACACATATAAAAAAATTAGATATATACTTAGTTTTATTAACACTGAATTAACGAATAAAGTAGAAACAGAGACAAAAATAAAAATTTTAAACATTAGAAAGGTCCTTTTCAATTTAACGGCTATCTCTTTCTATCGCTGCAAATAGTAAGAAAATGGCGCGAAAAACTGCCAGTTGGGCTGTCAAACGAAAGTCAAAAATATTGCAGTCATTAAAATATCTATATTCTCGGTGAAAATTTGCATCGTTAGATATTTTAACTTCAATTAAAGCTTTTGTAACTTATTTCGATAAGATTTTTTAAAGTTATTTGAGATATTCTCACATTTTACGTGTTACAGTTTTATTACAATTTGATTTATCAAAATGATAAGACATAATAACGGATGGGAAATGATATTTAGCTAAGTTGAAAAAAATCCAGTGTTTATTCTTACAATCACGATATTTCGGAATACACTTATACCTTTGCCAATGTAAATAAGATTTTACAACAAAGCATGCTGTAGTCGAATTTTAGAGCAAAGAGATATGATGTGTTTTCTTTGTGAATTTTTGCTCAATGTTTTCAAAAATTAATGTTTGAACGAATGTATATTTCTCTGTATGAAACTGTAAGATCTTACTTGGCTTTTATATAAATAAATACGGTATGATTGAATGACTGAGATTTTGAGTACATAATTTTTAACACTTCATGACCCACTGTCGCACTGTTTTGAAGGTTAATAACCACAGACTACTAAACGTTTGTAAATAAACATTATTTTCTGTTATAATGAAGAAGAGTAGTAAGAATAATACCTCGAATAATACTATAAGCTGCAGGAGGCCCCTTTCCCCTTTCAGAGTCTGTAGACTCACCTCGAATCATTAAATGCAAGTAAAATTGACAGTGAAATAGTTAGAATTCCTACCCTACGCGCCATACAGAAATTACGGGAACTAATACAATAATATGTATGTACATGTTCAGTGGAAAATCAAAATTTGTTATGAAACTTTAGAATGTGGCAATTCAAAGTTGATATAATAATTTAGTAGTTGGGGATGTGGATGGTGACGTATCAAGGGTAATATACAGAAACAGCTAGGAGGCAAAGTGTGACGTCACTAACTCACTCGGAACAACATGGCTCCCGGGAAAACGGGGGAACTTGTATATCCCGTCTTATTAAATAGTAAAACTAGAGAATTGACTGCGTACTGTACATGGGCGTACAACGAATTATTTCCTAATGAACACACAATTTTTCTTCTTATTTCTTTTCCACCTTCTATATCTTACTACATTTGACATTTATCACTGAGAATTTCCTTTTCTTACTTAGACTGTACTATAGGGTACACCTGTTGATTTATAAAAATCAAATTGTTTCCCTTGTGTAATAGGGCTGTTGCAAGAATTTTTATATGCCTTCTAAGTATTAAATTTAAAAAGATATCATTATTTAAATAGCCTCAAATTTGAAAATATCAGCAAATATCCATTAGATATTTTACAATTAATTTTTGAAATTTGGATATTTTGAAAAAGTCACGTGATCTGGAACAGAATATGACGTCACAACACATACATCTTCATCGGCTCCAATTGGTCTTTATATTGTGCCAATTCTTTTTGTTTTCTTACAAATGATGATAAATATGTCAAAGTTGTAAAACAAGTGTTAGATAATAAAAAATCCAATATAAAATGAGTAATTTACAGTATCGTATTGTCTTGCAAAATTGCTGCTAGGAGCAAACCTACTATTGAATTTATAAATAAATATGCCAAAAGATGTGAAGAAAATTGTGGCTGGAAGTAGTAGGTCGAAGAGCTCATGGTTGGGTTTTTACATTTCATTTTACATTAACTCTTTAACACCCCTTATTTCGGCAGCAGTAAAACAATCGTTTTTTGATATAAATTCAGTCACCATCCAGCTATCGACTTTCAGTAAACTGTCCGACTTAGCTTGAGTGTAGTCTGTATTATCCATTATTACTTTCTTACTCATTTATAATGGAAAATGTCAACGTCAAATGTCAAATTAGAAGTTTGTTATTAACATGTGATAAACTAACGCCTACGTGTGTTTATCTAAATAACAAAAATAAACGAAGGTGATGGAAAAAGTGTTTTTCTATTGGCTGTGAATGACGTAATGTATGTGCTTCTACGACACAGGAGTGGAGGGTTGTTTTTCATGACTATTTTGGCACCAAACTTTTTATTTAATTATTTACGAAAATAACAACAAATTAATAAAAAAAAAAATTATTAGCAAAAAAATATTGCATAAACTTTCATTTAAAATACTTTTTGGAAAATGTGAAAAATCACATTAAAAAGGAATATTTTATTCAATTTTTACCACTGTTTGGGCCCTATTCTCTAACTCGGTAGTTATTTTTTAACCACTGGTTAAAATTTTTATCCAATAGATAATGATTTGACAACTAAAAATCTCTTTTTTTTGTTATATGTCAACATACTTGATTGGTTAAAAAAATTAACCAGTAGTTAAAAATTAACCACTGAGTTACAGAATAGGCCCCTTTATCTTTGTGTCCTTTGAACTATGACGAACTTCTATGTGATGAAATGAAGAGACAAGTCATCAAAACCAAATCAACTAATGTTAATTAGCTGTTGGAGGATTTGCTGAATATTTTGAAATCAGTTTCTATTGGTGTTTCGAAAACCTATTATAAAGAATCAAAGAATGTAAAGAGTTTTTCAAGTCGTTATCAAAACAAGAGGTTTTCCGAAGAATCAAAAATTTATATATATATATATATATATATATATATATATATATATATATATATATATATATATATATATATTCACTAATAGCTGGTTTATGATGGATTTAATTTACAAATTTAGATTTACGAATTTATATTTATAAATATAAATTGTACATATCTGCCTTTACTGGTTCATGATGAATTTAAGAAATTTATGATTTAGAATTTACATTTAAAATATCACCATATTTTATATTCTAAATGTAAATTTGTAAATGCGTCCAATCGTTTCACAGTATTTCAAACAATGATTTTGGTGGGGAAAATGAAAGTTTCAAGTAACAGTTGAAACATTTTAATTTTGATTTGACAAATAGATTCCGAATAATGGATATATTATTAATATTACCTGTAGAACAATACAGATTGATTATAATAAAAATGATAAATATCATATAACTGTCATCTCATTTGGGTCAAACCACGTGACCCAATATAAGTTGATTGGGCTTATTTCATATCTTTAAATTCACTATAAACCAGCAAAGTAAATCGTAAATTTCAAATCTAAATTTGTAAATCTAAATTTATAAATTAAATCCACCATAAACCAGCCATAATGCTCGGTTTCACCATACTGAATAAAATCACAAATAGTTATCTGACAAGTAAATTTTATTCATCGATTAGTCAGTGTTCTCTTCAACAACAAAAATCGTCGAATAGTTACTTGAAGATGATGAAACAAAAATATGTTACTTTATACTTCATGTGATGCGCTGTCTCTTTCGTCCCGTAACTAGGAAATCCGGGCGCGGTGGCGTATGGTGAGTTCAGTGGATAATTTTTAGCAATAAAGTGCGATTACCACGCCTGAAATTTATTGATAATGGCCGAAATGATGTGATTTGTCACGGATCAATTTCAATAATTCGATATTTGACATGTGATTGAAATTAGCTCCATTCGCTTCATCTATTCCGATTACTCCATCTATTGTTTACATGATCGAAGGTGGCCGTGTCGCTTGTCGATTGTTTCTACGCTATGGGTGACAAGTGAACGTCGACGCCCGTGCGATGCGCGTTTGTTTATTAAATTAACATTCGCTGTTTGCGCGCCGCGTCATCGCCTCCTATCATTTCATGTTCAATTTAGATCCAGAACAGTGACGTGCGGAAGGAAAGTTGGGGAGAGTTTGCCCCCCTTGTGACGCCACTGACATCTTGTCACTTCGTGTGAAATTGCACGGAGGATTTAGATAAACGGAGATGAACGCAGAGGTGTACGAACAATTTTTACAGCATAGTAGTAGAACTTAGAAAAAAATTAAATCTTTGAATAAAATTTGAAAATAGTTATTTATGATTAAGTGCTAAAAGTGACATTTTATTTTGTGAGAAGGAAGTTTGAAACACGACGCGAAATAATTAGATATTTTACAATTAATTATTGAAATTTGTGTAATATTTTGAAAGTCACGTGATCTGAAACAGAATATGACGTCAGAGCACATACAGTTTAACATGTGACAAACTATTGCCTACTTTTATTTATATAAATAAAGGTGGGTTTATGCAGTCTACTTTTTATTTTACTTTTTCTTTTTCTTTTCGCTTTTACTTATACTATAAGTTTGGTACTTTATGCAGTTACTTTAAAACCTTCGATACACAGGCGTAGATGTGATTTTTCTGGCATACAGTCGTAAATGTACACAGATTAATATATCCTGTTAAAATGTGAAAGAATGCAATAATTTGTGCATATAAAAATATTATTACATAGTAAATACTAACCAGTTTCATTTAGTACAGACGCTATAGGTACTTTTTCACGCATTCTTTTTGTCCACTTTAGCCATGAATAAAACATCTGTTTTATCATACACATAAGTGGGGATATTTTTGAATTAAATCTAATAATATACAATCTTGTTCTTTACTTATTTTTCGTTTGCATAATCTAAAACCTTCATACAAAGACAAATAGACAACACGATGACGTTTGTGAAGTGAAGTTCACGCGCAGTTGTAAAATTCTTTTACTTTAACGGTCTTAAGTTGAAAGTTGGTCAACTTAAGGTCTTAAAGTATAATTAAAAGAATGCACATAAAGCATTACATATATTAACACACATTTAACTTTTATAAAGTAAAAGAAAAAGTAAAACAAAAAGTAGGCTGCATAAATCCACCTCTAACTCTTTTCCTATTGACTATGAATGGCGTACTGTATGTGATCCGACGTCACAGGAGTGGGGGGTTGTTTTCCTTGACTATTTCTGACGCCAATCTTTTTATTTAATTATTTACCGAAATAACAATAAGTTATTATTATTTTTTATATAACTATGGAATATATTGCATAAACTTTCATTTAAAATACTTTTTAAAAAATGTGAAACCGGCTCATTATGTATTGCGGAAAACCCCTAACGAGTGGGAAAAGCTAAAGAAGAAGAACTTATTGAATTAAATAATCCTTTATCCATAAAATTAGTTCCATCTTTGTCTTTACCATGCATGTCTGGAAGTTTGTGATATTTGACATTAATTATTAAATTTGATCAACAATACAGTGACAAGATTTTGCTATTGGAAAAATGTGTGTTCTAATTTTCCTGCGTACGGCACTGTTTTCCTCGTACATATACTAGGAAGAAGAGAACACATTACATACACATATGCGTGCAGTGTTCCAGTGGCTCTTAATTTAGACGAGATGACGTCACACAATCCAAACACTTGCTACAGATCCCATAACCTAATAAATAACAGCTAGACATATGCGTACGCACACAAATACACACTCAGGGATTTCCTATGCACAATTAGAACACATTCTCTATTAATAGAACATGGAGAGAATAATACAGTGGAGATGTTGCGTATGCATTTTCGAATGTATACCCTTGAGATATCGGAGGGTAATTAGTCTAAAATAAAAATAAAATTGCCTACCTTCCGCTTAAAAGTATTTTTGCAGTTTTAGTTTTAATATTAATTTTATTTATTTTTTATAATTATTAAACATATAAATAAGAAATTTTATAGATTTATCATTAAAAAACTTCAAATGCGCTGCAAATTTGACAATATATGTATATCTAACAACAGGTTTGACTTTAAAGATGATTTATGATGAGTTTTTACAAAATATACTCGTACTCGTATCATATGGTTCAGGAAGCTTTTTATTGAATTTTCCGAAATCACTTGTTCGTGACTGACCAGTGAATTCATTTTAGTTTCTTATGTATTCTGTCGTTTTCATAATTATTTTATTGTATCAATGTCTGTATTTGTATCTGTAAATAGGTATAATAAATAAATTTAGTATTTTGTTTTGTTATGGCAAAAACACGCAGTATTCCATTTTTTGCGGATAACAAAAAGACATTTTAGGGGGCCGAAAACAAGGACAGACGCCTAAGGAGCTTATACAACAGTTAAGCTTCTCCATATCATCGGAAACTAAATTTCTAAAGAATTAGACCACGTTCTACTTTTCTCGTCGATCAAAACATCCTCCGCACATCTCACAGCAACAAACGTCATACAACGTCGGATATTGCGAAGAAAATATCGACTTGTGATCAAATAAATCCATCTATGCCGATCCGGTATATAATCACCTGATGTTTCGCCCAAAACTGTGCTGGGCATCTTCAGAGGTTTCTCGGGCGTAGAACTCGCTGATAGTTCAGCGAATCTACCACTGCTAGATAGCCCGGATTCCAGCAATTTGTTACCTTATGAACCCTCAAAACTATATCTTAAAAAAATAACCTCAAATACTGATGCTAGTTTTGTGCTAATTGAAAATTGGAAATAATTTTTCACTATGTCGTCGGTCGGATTTGAACCCGGCCTATCAAAAATAACTAGTGACAAATGTCAATTTTTGTTGTCAATTTACCTACTCTGACAATGGGCTATATGACCAATTTGTTTTTCTTCCATTTTATGATTCTTTACAAAAAATAAAAATACCCATATTTTTTTAAATCGCTCAATTATTGTTAATGCCGGAGAAAAAACAATAATAAAGTTTTGGAAAGGAGATATGTGACGCCACGTAAGAGAATTAGAACTCATTCGATAAAAATCATCAATCATAGAATAGAAATTACTGGTTTCAAGGTTTCATTTTTAAAATGATGTATATAAAACTTTATGAGTCTTATAGTTTGGAGGTGATATATGACATTGATATTTTAATGCAATCCAAATTTACACCAAAACGATCTGTTGTGTAATATGAAAATATTTTATTTTATTCTATGAATTGCCTATATTGATATCTTATACACTGTTTCATTATTATTAGAAGATTTATTTGACATCAATAAGTAAAAAATTCGGTTCATTAAATTCCCACTTTTAGCTTTGTATATTGCTCTCTCATTCTCCTAGGTGACGTCAGAGATATGGCGCCGTTACATAAATTTTAATTTTAAATGCTAATTTCCGTGATATTATAAGATATATATATAATTTTTATCATTATTATTGGTAGTCACAATGGCTAATTTTTATACTTTATTTCTGAATTCGACAATGGTCATATAGCCCATTGTTTAGTATACAAAAATTAGAAGAGTTAATCAGTTTCTGCAGAGACTTGAGTAAAAGAAAATGAGTTATACGAAATAACGTGATACCCATAAAGTTCATGACAAAAGAGGTCAATGACCAATCGAATGGTGTAAGGAATTTCGATAGGACCGAGAATCGATTGAGGATGATCCAAAGCGCGGAAGGCCAATGGAAGCATGAACGAAGGAAAACATCAAATTTGTTAGATATGATTACCTCAATCTGCGAATAAAATCAGATTGGCACACCCTCAAATTGGTAATAAGCCGGGCTTATATAAAAATGTCCCTTCTTATATTCTACAAAACGAGTCTAAATACATTTTGACAAAAAAAAATTGTAAAAACATTATGATATATTATTTCATTTCTCTTATTTCAATTAGAACGAAATCTCCCTCATTTGTTAATAAGAAACAAAATAATAAAACGTTGGACATTAGCGTGCGAGTCGAACATAAAAAGAAGAAAACGGCGTTGGATTTGAAAAGCATCGGGCGGGTTGCCGGGTGAGATTTCCACAATACGTGCTGAATCATCTGCTGCGAAGCTCAGTTCTGTTTTCCATGTCCATTCCACACTCATTCAAAAGAGGCCGTGGATTAATTTTATTATTACAAAAACTCTAATGTCTCTGTGACATGAAGAGAAGAGAAACGAATAGACACTGCCGTGGCCGTGAGAGATTCAAAATCGTAATTTGTATGATTTATACTCGTACACGCAAAAAAGGCGGGGTTCAATATTATAGAATGAAGAGAGAGATTCTTCACACAAAACATTAAATAAGGTGATAGTTACTTATGGTATGACTAGCGAATGAAAGTTGACGTTTAAATTATTTTATAGATGTGGTTTCTTTTGAAACCATAGAGATGAAAAGAATTGTACAAAATACTCAGGTATGAAATTTTTGCATGAACCCATTTAAATACTGGACTAGGAAAGCACAGATATACATTACTATATCTGGCTGAAAATAGATGGGTAACTGAATATGAAAACAGGGTTGCGTTTAAATTATTTTAAACATTTATCGTTTATGTTGGTTATAACAAAATATTTTGATTTTTAAACTATTTTTTTTGACAATTCTATGAAATAGGATTATTTGTAATTTCTTCTAACAGTAATTCCGACTCGAGGGTTACTTACACCTGAGACGAACGAACTAGAATTTGCGATATTAAATTCCTGTTGCTAAGGTCATTTTAAATGCCTCAATTCTAATCTTCTGTAACGGAATACATAAGGGTCAGTTTCCTTTCAAATCAAATAAAGGGAAATGTTTTTAAAATAAACCACATCTATTAAATTAATAATCTAAACGTCAACTTTCATTCGCTAGTCGTACTATACTAGTCTTGAAATTTGCTACTATAATAATATTAATATATTTTGCCATGTTTCGTTCGCAGCCCTGAATTCAAATCATTGAATATCTTGTTAGAAATAATGCAAAAGAAACATTTATTAATCAATTTAGAAAAAATGATTAGGTATTATTATCAACAACAAAAATAGATAATTTAATAAAAAGTAGGTTTCAAAATGGGGTCCTCCAACATTGTAACATCTTAGAACATGGGTCATTTACAAGATTAAAATAATAGACCTTAAACATGGTTACGGCTTGACAAATATTAATAAGACTTTCTAGAACTGCAAATCGCTATCAATTTCGATGAAATTTCATTAAAAAATAGTAGAGGGCTCCTCTTAATGTTAAGCTACATTGTGATCAACGTGTTTGAAAGGATTGATATTTTTTTGATATTTTTATACTTTACTGTGAATGGAAACGTACAACCCTACGCAAATCTTGCGAAACCAGTCGTATTATGAAATATAACAAGTGATATGATTATCATCGATGATGTTCTCGAGTGAAACAGAGTTGCAGATTTTACGAGTCCGAAGAACGCGCGAGTGATATATGCTGCTTCGGTTTCACGAGCAATATCTTCGATTATTAATTAATAGAGAATGTAATGAATTTTTGTGACGCATTGTGTGTGCTGCTAACCTCACATTTATTGTATTACAACATGGTTAATTTTGCAATTGCCTTATTTTCATCGTTGTTGACATCAGCCCAACGATTATCGCATATTTTTATACTCAAAATTAAAACTCTATGTTGTTAATAAAGAAAACAAATCTCCTAGTAACGATTATAAATAAGGTGATAATAGCTTTGTTTTTTATCATCGCTGTGATAGACATGGACTAGCGAGATTCTGAATGTTGATTGGCGGAAAACATGTCACGTGACTAATGAATTATATTCTCAACAATAAAAGTATGAATATACTAAAAATGTACAAGCAGAAGACGCACGTCATCAATAAATATTACTAGATAATGACGTCACTTATTACTACATTTACATGGAGTACTAATTTATTCTAGAAAATGCAATGCGTATTGCATAACTTACTGTATACAATACATGCAAATGAATTATCGTGTAATACTAATTAATTAAAACAAACCAATAATACTCAGGAACTTACGGCCTGGTTTAAGTCGTCTTAGCTCTAATCAAATCAAAGCGCCCCAAAAACTATAATGAAATGACAAAATTGTACGCCCCCAAAATCTGTGCGCCCTAGGCTGCAGCCTAGTCAGCATATCCAGTAATTGGGCACTGCAGTAATTCTGTAGCACAAGACACAACTCACAAATACTTAACTAAGAAGAAACTGTTGTAATTATTACAATAGGTAGATAAACTAGAACGATATATTATATTGTATCCAATGATAAAGAATCTTATTTTCCTTTGTATTTAGCATTACAAAATTAAGTAAATGCACTCATTTATAAACCAAAACCAGAAAAAAATACGTCATTAAGATAAAATTAAATTTGAAAGAAAAACCAGTTGCGGACAGTAGATTTACATATATTTATTTTTTCTTGAAAAAAAACCCAATGTTGTGTTCCTATTTAAAAACTAAAATACGTTGCGTCGATGGTTCGTTTCCTCCGCATTGTTCCTATGTAAATTCCATACCCTCTGACCCTCGTAACTGTTTCATTATTCAAAGAATTTATTAATAACCTAACGATATTTTAATAAAAGAAGTTTAAAACTTCCAACATCATGTAGCTTCATTAAAGAATCTAAATTGTTAATTCCAAAATTCGATTATTCAAATAGCTTTATACAATTCGTAAGCCAAGTTCACACTGGGCACGGTTAGATCATATTCACTCAGTGCGCAATGCGAATGAAATTAGCCGCAGTGCTCTTGAGACTAGAGTGAAGCTAGGAACGTAGAAGAGGCGGGACGGCACCATACATCATTTGCACATGGCAGACATAGAGACATATACTCACTACATTGAAATTATATCATAAAGAAATTCTATGTCCACTTCGACTTCAAACGACTTCAAACAGAGTTTTTATTAGATCTCCAAAATGAAAGCAGATTGGGACGTCAAGCAATGGTTAATAAGCCGTGATGATATATTTATTTATTTTATTTCTTGCAGTTCCTGGATGATATATTTTCTATTTCCATGTGCAAATAGTATGGAATGAAAATAAGTAAATAAAAAAAATCAAAAGTAATAAGGATAGCTAAGAGAGACCCGTAGGTATGCATACGGAATGGAAAGAGGGTAGAGCAAATAAATTCCTTCAAATATCTAGAAAGCTTAATTAATTGGAATAGCGACTGTAAAGAAGAATTGCGAAAAATATTTGCTAAATGCTTTATATGGAGCATTGTGTTGTTTGGATACAAAACTTTGTCCTTTACGAAAAAGGAGAAAAAGAGCTTGGAAAGTTTTGAGATGTGGTTGAGGCGATGTTTGGAGAAGATTCAGTGGGATGACAAGGTGTTAAGTTTTAAGAAGGATTTGAAATAAAAGAAAAAAAAATTTGACGAGACCTGGATTGAACATATTTTAAGGAGCAAAGCATTAGTATTCAGAAAATTATAATTGAAGAGAAAATACATGGAATAAGAAGAAGAAAATATTGACAGAAGAAAAAGTGTTATGTTGACAAATATCAATGATAGGAATTGTGAGGGGCTGAAGCGAGGCGTAGAATAGGCGTTTGTAATGCAGGCAGTATTTCCGCGGAGACCTGTCCAAAGACAAAATTCAGAAATGATGAATATTCTTCAAATATCAGCTGAAAATTACTCCAAAACTAAAGACAAATTACACTGAGAAAAAGTATTATCCTTGTTTACCTACCGTAAATATACAATATATTGCATTTTAAGTTGTAGTATAATGAACATTAAAATCTCTAAATATTATATATTAATATCTTATATATTAGCTATAAAAATATGTATTTTTATTTTTAAAATGCAAGTATATTAATGTGTAATATATTATTTCTTGTTGCTAGAATCTGCTTTCTAATATCTTTGCATTATTATCCTAAGTATATATGTGCTTGTGTCACTTTTTAATATAAAATATATTACGGATAAATATAAATATATTTATTGTAATGATATATTTTTCTCATTGATAAACAGAGCTACTACCAAAAGATGAATATCTTATGTATAAAATTATTTCTTTTTTCCTGCATACGGTCCTGTTTTTTCTGTTGGCCATTTTCCAACATCTTTGCTCCGACATCAGCTGTTACAATCGTTCGGCGGTCCGAAGACACAACAACAAACAAAACTACTCAAGCAAAAATGAAATCCCAAGAATAAGAACTGGGCCATCAAAAGGCCTTTGTTATACGTACGACAATATAACACAACAATCGCAAATCTTAAATAATATAGGAATGCCGGATTAGGTTCCGGAAAATGAAAACGTTATTAATAAACTCAAAAGAAATAAATTAGAAAATAAAGTACAAGAAGATGATGCTTATCTTTTTATTTATTTATTTATTTATTTATTTATTTATCATGTATAGTGTTAAAGAAATGTTGAGAGAACTTTGATGGTCGCCATGGCTCCCATATTTTGTCCTGCTAAGAGAAATGTTCGTTTAATAGAAAACCGTCTATTTAAGTAGTATAACAATTTCTTATTGTCCATTTAAATATACTGGATGCTCATTCTATCTGTTTCCGCCTTAGTTTTAGAATAAGCAAAGCAGAATACATTTCACAAGCCACTTCGTGTCAATTTTTACCTCTCGCTAAGAGAGGTAATGAATTCATGCTAAAAATCGCATATCGATTTTAATGAATAAGCACGTATTAAGGTCCCTAGAATCCGATTATAACATTTTTACGATGATATCCGTATGTGTGTGTGTGTGTGAATGTGTGTGTGGATGTTGGCTCAACGATTTCTCAAATACTATAAGACTTAAGACATTTTTAACAACGGATTCCTCAATCTAACAATAATGGGAAGAGTTGATTAAGTTTTGGTAACAATTGGACAAGCGGAAGTAGTAGTTACAAGAAAAAAATCATCTAAATATTATTTATCCAAAATTTATGTAAATACTTATATTAAAGAACGTTAAATTCTTTATTCGATAAATATAAATTCATTATTATATCTTCTATAAATTTAGAGATAAAGAAATGCATATAAAATAATTTGATGTAAAAATCTCAGATCAAACTACGTCAAGGCAAGAAATTCAAATGTTTGTAATTGATATAAATGTCACTGTCAAAAATATTTGTATGCCACTGTCAAAAATATTTGTACATGATTATGAAAATAAAAAAAAGTCAACAACGCAAAAGAATATACGTAAAAAAGAATATAAAAGGAATTTGCAAGAAAATGACAAATATAAAGAAAAAGAAAAGGAAAGTAGAAGAAGAAAATTTCAGCATATTGAATATAAGGAAAAGTATTATTGTATATAATTTATATTAAAATATCCCTTAGATTTTGCAAATATATGTGAGAATTATTTTGTAGTGAGACATGAATATATGTATTTGTATTTAAAAATATTTTTCGTTTTATGCGTACAACCCGGTAAAATATCTGGCGAGACGTACTAGTATGCTTACTACACACCCTTACATATTATTATATCATGTATACTATCCTGGAGAACTTTATCAAACGTCTCTTATCGAAATTAGAATGGATTGCGTATTCACGAATTTTCAGGCGGGGGCAAATAAAACGGGCACTCTGCATGTACAGAGCTAATATGTATTGAATTGAGCAACAAGTTGGTAAGTCACTGGAAGCAGTTTTTAATACTGAACATATTTTGTATTTATACTTTTGGTCTAATTTAATTATAGAAGAAACAATCAATATATCAAAAAAAATTATAATATTATTGTGTTTCCTGTTACATATTTCATATTTCAATTCTACACCCGGTATGTATCTACACAATATTTCTGATTATCCGAGTTCTCTATTTTGAGTACCGCTGTCCAAATTTCAATTACAAATCCGTACTTCCCATCTCCATATTGTAACACCACGTATCTTGAAGGTCAGTAAAGGTCAGACGTCTGATTATTTATGATTCTGTTGACCTGTGACCCCGGACCGGAAGCTGTGTCCTGTTGGTGACGTCACTATCGTTCGGTACACATCGCGGGAAAAACAAAACAACCACCGAAACATAAACATTCATCTGTCATAATGTTTAGAGAAACATTCTCAAGAATGCAGCAAGAATTCGAAGTGTGTGCCGCTAGTGAGATATGGTGGGTTGAGCTGTTTGTTGACATATGAGACGCATATGTTTAAGGTTTGTTCGTTGGTCTATTTCACTCAAATTGGGGAATTTGGCCTTGGACGCGTTTAGTTAGAGAAAACGCAAGTAGTTTTCAGAGCAATTAAAATAAATTACTTGATTTCTTTATGCAAACAATTTTGAGATAAAAACTATGAATTACACTTTCATAAAATAAATAATTAAATAAATAATCTATTTTTATCGCATATTTCGGTAATTACGATATATATAATTTAAAAACTAATGACACTTGTAATACTTTGATCTCTCTATCACATACTTTTAATTTTAAGTCTAATTTTAATATAAATGCCATGGCCAATTTTCAGGATCTCATTGTAAGGAATTTTAGAAAGGGAATAATGTCATATCATGATTTCCTCAAAATTCCAACCTAAACTTTAAATATATTCATAGAAAAATACAGATTATGGAAGAAACGCGAAACAAACAATTTATACATGTAACCACTTCTGAGAAAATGTTGGGAGTTACCAATAGGGTTCTCCACTCTAATTTTTTTATTATTTTAAATAAAAGTTCGTTTATTTTTGAAGCAATTCGTAATATTAAAAAGTCATAATTGTTTTTAGTTTAACCGTATCTGATTTTTAACGAAACCTATAGCTATCTTTCTCGCACCAGTTTCTATAGTAGGCCGCGGGAAAAACATAGCAATAGTTGTGACGTATAGGGCGCGAGCAGACACGTGACTCGAGCGACCTTGACTTGCTTGGGATCAGCTGATTTGTGTGCGCATGTCATTTTGCCAAGAACAATGTCACGTTGACAAGATCAATGTTTTGATTTATTTTGATTTTTAACTGCTTAAATGTTATTATTTTTAATTTTATATGTTTTACTGCCTAAAAATTGTAAAATAATAACATTCAAGCAGTTCAAAACCAAAATAATACTATGTTCCGTAAGTCAACCAAAAAACCAGTATTTTAATTCCGGGTACACCGTGGTTCCTGAATATTTTCATCTATTTCGGGACAGATTGACATTGAATCATATGACATAAAATTGACACAACCTAACAAAAATAAAAATTAACCAAAAGAACGATAATGTTGAATAATGCCGATAAAAATAACACAGTCAACAATATATCAAATATAAATAATGTTTTCATACTTACATCTAATAGTTATTAGTAATACCACTAAAATGCGGTTTAGAAATTTGACATTGACGATATCGTTTGATTTTGTTGGCTGTTTGAAAGTAGCGGTAGTGGGTGTGAAAATACCAGAGAAACCAGGATTATTTCGTGGTTGACGTGGTCCGAATTTTTACCAACTTTTTTCAGGAACCGCGTTCCAAATAGAAACCGGTAAATAATTTCAGAACTTACGGAACACAAAACCGTAAATCTGGTCGAACCGGTTGCGTTACTGAACATAGTATTAGTCAAAACATTGGTATTGTCAACGTGACGTTGTTCTTGTCAATATGACATGCGCACACAAATCAGCTGATTCCAAGCACGTCAAGGTCGCTCGAGTCACGTGTCTGCTCGCGCCCTATATGTACAGATGGTTAAAATCTAAAATATTTCAAAAACTATCAAATTTTTCATCTCATGCATGATTTTTTTTTCTTATCAACTTTCAATATAACCAACATTTTACTCAATTTTCTGTTATGGTGGAGTATCCAATTGCACCAATAGGTACGTAATTTAAGCAAATAATATATCCAATCAATCAAAGCTTGGCTATATACATTTTTACCTTCTGCTACCCTTAATAAGGGAGGTATGGGGATCGTGCTAAAAATCGCATATGGAGATTTTGGTAAAAGACCACGTTTTAAGATCCCTAATACAATTTTAACATTTTCACGATAATGTCTGTGTGTGTATGTGTATTTTGAAATCTTGTATTTCTACCTTATACTAATATGGAAAGAAGCTATTAGATTTTGGTGTAAATTAGATAACCGGATATGGCACTTTACTTGAAGTTCAAAATAGTTTTTCTCCAAAAAATACCTTTAAATGTTATTTTTTCGTGATTTATGTTATAAAAATTAAAGATTATTAAATTTTCTACAGGTTTGTATTATACTATTTTTATATGTTTTATGGATAAATTTATAAAATTATCTATAATTTAAATCCCGGAGCCTACGCTTTAAACAACAAACACAACTCCTTGGTTACACAGTTCATATCTCAAATGTATGTAACTGACAGATAAATGTCACTGTCAAAGAACTAATCATTTTAAAATAAAAACAGTAACGTTTTAAAAAGAAAATAGTACATAGAACCATGGTTTTATGGATTGGGACTTAATACAGTTTTCAGCAAAAGTAAATATGTAAGTATGTATACTTGAAATTAAAAAAAATTAAAAGGCGGGAGGTATTGTGTTTGCCACATCAGATTTTTTAAAAATTTATAGCCGGGGTATATTCCAAAAAGGAACCATTCTAACCGCGGTTAGATATTTCAGCAACCGGTTATACAAATTCGAACCCGGTTCAAGAAAATTTTGGTTACGCCTGATCACAGCAACCGTACAAAGTTGGCGGTTACGACGGTTAGAAATTAGGTTAGAATCTTGTATGTAACTGCATGTAATTTGTGCGACAATTATGAAGGTAAGAAAAGTAGTAGCAATAGTAGTATTCGAAATATGTAAACATTTCACGGGCGTAATCTCCGAATAAACAAGGAATAGAGATTTTCATTGTCGCTCTACTAAAAGAAAAAAAATTATTAGAAGATCTACTATCAGTTAAAATAAACTCATTGAAGAACATCGCTTCCATAATTTCAATTTATCTTTCAACAAAAATTTAACTTGAATTGACAGTTCATGTCACAGAGGATCAAGGCCAAAGCATTCGTTTATTTATGCGCGATCATAAAACCAGGCGGTTACCTCCTGAAACCAGCACCAAACTGTGGTTTATTTTTCGAATATACGTACTAATAAATTTTAAATGACAATATTGAATTGAAATTAAATGTCAAACGCAT
The DNA here is from genome assembly GCA_963082715.1 of Harpalus rubripes. Classification (NCBI taxonomy): domain Eukaryota; kingdom Metazoa; phylum Arthropoda; class Insecta; order Coleoptera; family Carabidae; genus Harpalus; species Harpalus rubripes. The sequence continues at coordinate 26,640,347 of OY720456.1, forward strand.
TTTATATCAAAATTTCAATTTGTTTTTTTGTTTAAGGGTCGCTTAAAATTCAAGCCTAGTTTGTACAACTGGATGTTAGTTACTTACATCGTTACTTACTAACAAGTAGTTAGCCTAGTCATCATATTTTCCGTCATTATAAGAAGGTCACGCTGAACTTATTAAGTTAATCAGGTATTCCATGGAAATCAAAATTTGCGATGTAAAATATCGATCTCGTCTCGTTTTCGGATCCGTAATCTCGTTCTAGTCTCGCATATCGCTGCGAGACGAGACACGAGAAATTTCTCGCCTCATGCATCTATAATAATTCACGCGAGCCGAGAAATGTAAAATATCGATCTCTTCTCGTTTTCGGATCCGCAATCTCGTTCTCATTTTCGGCTCGCATAACGCTACGAGACGAGACGAGATGCGAGAGTACTCTCGTCTCGTTGTGCATATCACTTTATTTGAAATTAAGTTACGTAAATTAGGTTAGTTAGACCTTAGAATCAATTTAAAATATTGTTGTCGACTAATGCCAAATATTTAGAATATTAAATGGCACAAAATTGAGCAGTGTGGTACACTCTCCACGCAAGCAATGAGTGCCTGTGAGGTGACACCTGGTAAATGCCTGCACGGTACAAATATGTCATTGTCATTACCGAAATCTGTGTACAAAGCAGATTGGTACGCCCAGCAATGGGTAATATGCCGTGATGATATATTTACATTTATTTATTTAAGTATCGTTGTGAGTGAAAATATAAAATTGACCAAAAAGACTTTTGAAATCGTGATTTATAATTTGATAGCGTAGACAGTTTTAACAGAAGAAATTAATTTTAATGCTTGGTGAAGTGTGTTATTCTTAAAGGGTACTACTTTGAACATTTTTAAAATAAAATCGTAAAAAATATCAACCATATTTGTCTTATTCTCAATTATTCTAACATGACCCTAGTATGTACCGTTGACGGTGTTTACTTTCCTACTTCTCGTTGATTTCCGTTACTGGTAGGATTTCCCGCTTCGTTAGAACTCCCACGTGTCGCGGTTTCTTCCAGGATGATGAAAAGCCCCGGAGAATTTTTTTATTAAGGCCCCTTTTTGAGAATTATAACTGAATAGCTGAATTAATTTCAGTGATTTATTTGGGACAAGTTCTAAAGTTAATTTCGGAGAGTATAAATAATTACAAGGAAAAAATGTAGAATATGAGGGTAAAAGTAATTAAAGAGGGGAACCATTATAATTTTACTTTTTTAATAATGTATTGTTTGCGGAACAAAGAAGTCAAGCTTAAGGTGGAATAGTTCACTTTTGGATGGGTGCGCGTCAAGATTTGTAACTCATTCTTAAGTTATTTTTAATAGTTAGGATCAATTCAGAAAAATGGATGCCTAAAAAGCGATGAAATATTCTGTATACTTTATTGAATGTATTTATGACTGGTGTATTTTCAGTCCATCTAAACAGGTGGATGAATATAAAAAAAAATAAATTAAATAACAAACTGGTCAGTCTAAAAATTTACAAAAAATATAATAATACAAACATAAAATATAGGGTATAAAAACATAAGCATAGGTAGGTAAATGAAATTAATTAGCACATACCCTCTAGTCAATTTAAAGGAAATTATTGTAACGTTTTTATTTATACATTTGGGTGAAGTCTAAATATTAGACAACTATTATTAATTAAATAAAGGTTTATTACTATAACTTAATATTAAAAAGGTAATAAATAATGACGATTACTAATATTGAACAATTATTAAAAACTGATTAAGACTAAACCTATAATTAACTAGATAACACTAACACTATTTATTTATTTAACCAATTAACACTACTATTTATTTCCACGATATTACTAATTATTTATTTCACTACGCGTTCCAATCTTACCGGTTGCTGCAGACTCTTGTAGACTGTTTTGCAATATTTATATCACTATATACTTATATCACGTTCAACTATACGCCTACCGACCTCCACAGCGTCTATATACTCAACTGACTCAACAGCGTCTGTATATTCAACTGCTCGGACAGAAGTCACACCTTTCACCTCAATGGCTGTATATTTATGTAACTAACTTTCTCTTTCCACAGCCTCACTATCACCAACTATCCGTATGCCGTATACCCAGTTAGGGGCAGGAGCCTACTACCAATGGAAGTAGAGAAATTCAAAAAGTGGAGACGTGGCTATCAGTCCAGTACTGCAATTCTCGAACAGTTTTTATTTGAACATAAATGTTTTGCATTAAGCTTTATAATTTAAATATATTTGCAATTATAAATCATGTAGACTTGTACAGTATAATAATATTCATTTATTTTTATAAATATAATTTACAAATAGCATATATTTCAAGAACATTTAGGTCCATGAAGAAAACAGTTTGATATAAAAATTTATATTCGTGACGTCACAATTATATTGGGGGGACTATAACTCGCTTATTAATAGGAGTATTTTCTCCGGATTTTCACCAACAGTCTTAGTTTTACTTATACGTTCAGATGAAATTATATTTAAAAAACGGTGGAATCCCCTATTGTACAGTGTTAACTAATTTTGATATAGCAATGAAAATTTGTGAATGTTTCAATATTACATTGCAAAATTGGCAACAAGGTACAGAAAACGTCCATAAAAATAACATTGGCTATCTCCGCCACACTGAACATAAAGTGTAAGACACTGTATAGATATGATCACTATATAGGTAGCAAACACTAGACTAAAGAAGAGTGCTGAATTCGGTCCATAGTCATTTATTAACAACTGAAATTTGCAAATTTATTACGAAATATTTTGCACGATCGGTTTACCGACAGAATTTCCAAGGCAGTATGTTATGTTTAAAAAATTCTGATCGGCGGTAAGTAAATAGAAACAACAATGAAAGTTTACTTTAAAAATTTTTAGTGTCAAAATAATTATCAAATCTTTTTAAATTTTGTTTTTGCGTCGATCGTGTAAAAAACGTAATAAGCATTGGGGTCAGTAAGTGCTCTTCTACCGGTATCGGATGTACCTATTGGAGATCTCGACTCATTGCTCTTAATACTTAAGTAACTATATTTGCTTCTTTGGACAAACTTTTTTTTATAGTCATAAATGAAACATTTAAATTCGAAGGGAACAAAATGCCACTTTCCACTTCCACTCACCCTTGAATAGGGCAATATAAACGCTCTTACTACAATCCAATATTACATCAATAGAGAAAAAGCGATTATGTGTCTTATTGTATTATTAACGTATCGGTAACGTCCGAGTAAATTAAACGTCATTGCAACGTGATCGCAAAGAGAAAAAAACATTACAGCAAACAGAATCGCAATGAAACTGTATCATCGTGATTGTATCTATCTACGTCTTTTCATTAATTTACCCATATAAAGATACTGTACAAAAGTGGCATAAATGACAAAATCTCATTCGAGAATACAGTGATTAAAGTTATTTAGTAGATTTTGTTAATATCAAAGAGACACTTGTATTGCCTGTATCAAATTATAGTTAACTGGCTTTGTTGACTTACCCAGCCGGCAATTTCTTAAGAAAATTATAATGGTTGGGACACAGAACCGTATTCGAATTTTTCATTATTTATTTAAACAAGGTATACAAATTAAAAGTGATAATGAATAAATACGCATTCGTAGCTTTTTAATAAACATTTCATTTTTTCAATTTTTGCTACTAAAAATTTCATTTTTTCAATTTTTGCTAATAAACATTTAATTTTTTCAATTTTTGCAACCCTACACTGAGAGGTAGATTATACAATCTTCCTCTGAGGCTGAGACAGAGTTTACCGTACCTATACGTGAACTCAAAATTCAAGTCAATCACTATTTGTTGGAAAAATGTGGTACACTTATAAATAAAGCTCGGATTTTATACACAATGCATATTTTTGCATATTTTACCTGTTTCTTGAATATTTTGTATATTTGTTTTTAACGTTTTTTTTTTTTTTTTGTTATCAATTTCTATTAAATTTGTATATGTTTGAAGAACATTGAGTAAGTAACATCACCGTATATATGACTAGCGTATGGTTTCTTTTGAAACCCTAGAGAAGAATAGAATTGTACGATTATTCAGGTATAAATTTTTTGCACGAATCCATTTCAATACTAGCCTAGGAAAGCACAGAAATACATTACTATGTCAGGCTGAAAATAGATGGCCGACTAGGGTACATGAATATCAAAACAGGGGTGCGTTTCAATTATTTTAAACATTTTTCGTTTATGTTGATTATAACAAAATATTTTGATCTTTAAACTATTTAGTTTGGCAATTCTATGAAATAGGATTATTTTTAATTTCTTCTAACAGTAATTCCGACTCGAGGGTTGTTTACACCTGAGACGAACAAACTAGAATTTGCGGTATTAAATTTTTTAAATGCAGCCTGAATCCTGTTGCTTAGGTAATTTTAAATGCCTCCTGGTACTGAGTACAATTCTAATCTTCTGTAACAAAATACATAAGGGTCAGTTTCCTTTCATATCAAATATAGGGAAATATTTTCAAAAGAAACCCTATTATCTATTAAATAATATAAACGTCAACTTTCATTCGCTAGTCATCAGTCCTAATCTGCCCGAAATTGCCCTAAATTTAATTTAAGGCTGCAATTCCCTAATCCCTTTACGAAGAAAGTACCAGTCAGTCTAGCAATAAATATTTCTGTCGATTCCAAGTCCAAGCCCAAGTCTAGCCTAGAAAGAGAAGGAGTGAAAAATGTGTCTTTTTCAATTATATTTTCAGTACCATTTTTAAAATAATGACTTCCAAAGGAACTCTATTCAGATGGCAATAATATTATGGAAAGTCAGTAAGTTGTTTAATGTATATAAACTTATAAAACATTTAATTATCCGTGTAAATGAAAATGTATACCGTAGTAATAAATTGTAAGTTTATGTAAATACTTATATTAAGTAACTATAACTGTGTTTATAAACAAATAAATTTGTTTAAAACATTATTTTGTTCATAGTTTGTATATATTTTTACATATGTCGGACACAATGCTGCATATTTTCCAATAAAATCCTGCATATATATGCACATATTCCTCCTATTTTTCTTTCATATAAATCCGAGCTTTACTTATAAATAGTCTGTCTCAACTTATAGTGAATAGCATTTGCTGCCTATCACAGTGGGCAATTTCTTTAGAAAATTATAAAGGTTGCGAAACTGAAGCGTATTAGAATTTTTCAATATAGCGCAAGTGTTATTACACTTACAATTCGAGACAAAATTAGGCTAAAATGATTGGCCCTAACTCAATGTTGAAGATTCCCTAATAAATTAGAACGTCGGTAAATAACAAAATATTGTATTTTTATCCATCTATTGTATAACAATTTTAAGCAGTTGCTAAAAATTATCTACTTTGTTACATAATAGACCCGAATTATATTCGTAAGTATTAAAAGTAGTTACGTGAACACACACATCAGCTATATATTTCATAGAATAAATATATGGCAAACAGTGAAAATAAGTTATGCTAAACATTTATTAGTGTTTTCAATTCTTTTAATTTAAAAAGCCAGAAATACCTACAAATCATGTCTTACAACTAAGTAAACTAAGTTTGTTTTTCTTTCTGTTTTTGTCAGCATAAAATCAGAATGTTAAATCTTTTTTGCTGGCTTGCTTTTACTGTTATTTCCATGTTATTGTGGCAATAAGGGAATCTTTTACATATAACAAGGGATGTCCTGGTGTCCAGACAAACACGTTCATCCCAAACTAACCCAATTTACCCAGGGCCTGTTACAGCTGCAGTTCTCTTCGTCATCTGAGCCCCAGACAAAGCGAAAAAGATACGGGACACTCGCAAGAAATAATAAACAACATAAGGGACTAAATAGAATAAAACATAGAAGAAAGGAATGCAATGAGCATGTTGTTTCAATTTAATAGCGAAAAATTTGAAATGTTTCTGACGATAAGTTTATGAAGAAGAATGAAATATGAATGATGTTACGTTTTTTACCAATAGTTGAAGTATTTAAATTCAAGGAGATCTAACTAATAAAGATATGACTATGACTCTTTAAAATCAAAAATGGAATTAATTTTATGAACATATGAATTTGTAGTTAGACAAAACATAAAGTGTACTTCAAGATATTTGCAAATGTACCTGCCTTCGTAATGACAAGGTAGACCGCATAACAGCAAGGTATTTATGTTCCTATGCGTCAGGGGAGGATTGGTAAAATTTGGTAAAACGATGTAGCGGTACTTTCTCAAAATCCCGCTAATTAAAATAACTGATTTTATTTATAATTTGAGAAAATTTGGTGTAATATCATTCAGTAGAGTGCGTTTCAAGATATTTGCAAATGTAGTTGCCTTCGTAATGACACCGATATCTGTGTATAAAGCAGATTGGCACACCCAGCAATGGGTAATAAGCCGTGGTGATATATTTATTTATTTTATTTATTTTCGTAATTACACGGTAGACCGCTTAACAGCAGGGTATTTATGTTCCCAAGCTTCAGGGGAGGATTAGCAAAATTTATTAAAACGATGTAGCGGTACTTTCTCAAAATCCGGCTGATTTTATTTATCATTTGTGAAAATTTGGTGAAATATCATTCTAATGTAACTTATGTTGTTGTAAGCAAATTCAGACGAAATTACAGAAAAAAATTCAAATATTTTGTTACAACTCTGATTTGTTACCTATCAAGTCCATTTAAGAAGCCATCCACTGCGTAAGTCGAAGAAGGTAAGTAAAAACTATACTAAATTATATTGACTCATATTCTAGATCTCAGGGTCGATTCGGAAGTATTTTAAAAAAATATATATTTACGAAAATAATATTGGAAGAAGTTGCAGCTAATATTTAGTTTGCCCCGTCGTTACAAGAAAAAATTGGAAAGTTCTCAAGTAACGTTAAAATAAATAGCGTGAACGTTAAATCTTATTCTGGCATCAATGCGCATGCTTTAGTAAATTTTTCACCCTACGTATTTTTAAAATTTAACATTATTTGTTCAGATATAGCGTCTTTAAGTGGCCTATTCAGAGAAATACAGTCATAAAGGTTGCTATGCATATAAAGATTATCATAAATAAATTTGTAACAATCTTTATGAATTTGTCAATTCAGAACCTACGTCGGTATTATTAACAATCTTTACAAAATAATACTTGTGAATGAACCAGATTATTTGACAATAGCTAATTTCATTATACAGGTATATGAACCTAATCTAACTTTAACCTTAACCTTATCTGTCAACGCTTTATTATTTTTTTAAATAATGAATTGCTAATTATATTTAGAACGCAAACGTTTTTCCAAAACAACTAGAGAACAATATGATATTTGTCACATTTAGAAACTTTTACATTATTTAGAACGGCTTTGTTAATTCTTACAAATGACCCCAACGAAGTTGTTAACAGTTTTTCTTGAATAAAATGGTTTCATTTTGATTTTAGAAATAAATGCTTCAAATAAGAGTTTTAGAGAATTAAATTCTGCGTCTAGCACATCAAGTATTATTAAATTAGCCCTTTGTATAAGCGAGATATGTAAATTAAAATTTATATACTTTTTGGTTTTTGTAATGAAGCTTGCTATGGATTAGGACAAAAAATAACAAAAAAAAAATAGATGTTAATGTCAAATTACGTCAAATACGTGGAATTTTATAATTGAGTCTATACTTCATATTAGTCTTGCGTACAAGGAAGTCGTGTGGTGTTCACATCAGATTTTTTTTTTATACATAAAAAATACAAATTACACGCATTTATTTATTATACTCGTATACCCTCGTCGAAACTAAATTAATTTCAATTTCTTCGATATTATATATATTAGAAAAAAAAATTAGGAAGGTACTGAAAATTTCAACAAATAATTTTAATACAAGGTACAAAATATATTTGAAATTTTCTTGCTTCGCCGGCGCCGAAGAACAGCACACAATGCCACAATGCCATAGCGACGAGTTGAAACACTTTTTGTTGAATAATTTCAGAATACAAATGGCACTTACGTTCATTTGAATTCAAATGATTCTATTGTATAGAATGAAATATGTTACTTCTTTTAATTATTGAGTAAAAAAAAAAAATTACACAGAACTTAGGTTCAAATACTGCTATAGAATAGGGGACTACAGCGCAATTTATTTAAGAGAAATTAGGAAAAAATATTAAAAGCATATGCTTAATTATGAATATTAATAAAGAAATAAAACGATATAATTGAAATACTTCGGAAATAAGGGGGTTTTTGTTATAGCAGCTCGTCACTCATATGAATTCCATATATATTAACCTCCCGCCATTTACCGTCCGAGTCAGAAAATAGATTAACCTAATCCTTATTTTTGGATTAGCGAATTTTACTCTAATTTTAGCAATTTATTTCTTAAAATATAGTCTAATCTAATCCAACTAACTACCTTTTTTGATAATAAAATGAAGATTAAATTTTAAATACCGGGATAAAATAGAATTCACTAATCCAAAAATGAGAATTATACCTTGTTCCATTTAAGCCATTCAGTATTGCGGAGCATAGGAAATAGTTTTGACATCTCTGATTGGCTGAAATTAAAGACAAGAGACAAGTTTACCCAATGTAATTTCGGCTACTTCAGATTTGCGGTGTTGCTAGTGCCATCTACTGAATGGCTTAAATGGAACAGAGCATAGCCTAAACTTTTTTGCGAATCATTAATTTATATTAATCTAAGTAGGTAGATACCTAAATATTTACAAATGCTGGAAACTGTATTTATTTCCTTTCCTATTATTCTATTTACTTTTTCTTTTTAAAACGTTACTATTATTAGTTTGAAATGATTTGTTCCTTGACAGTGACATTTTTTATCTGTCAGTTACATACAGTTGAATAACTGCGCAACCAAGGAGTTTCATCAACAATATATATATATATATATATATATATATATATATATATATATATATATATATATATATATATATATATATATAGAAAAGTTATTAATGCAAATCTGTAGAAAATGTAATAATCTTTAATTTTTATAATAACATTAATATCGAAAAAATAACATTTAAATATAGTTTTCGAAGAAAAACTACGTTGATCTTCTAGTAAAGTGCCATTTCCTGTTATCCGATTTACACCAAAATCTAATGGGCTCTTTCCATAATAGTAAAAGTTCGAAATACAAGGTTTCAAAATTTTCTGAATGATAGGGGTACGTTCTAAAACGCAGTGAAAAGGTGGAGTAAAGGTAGAGTGAATGTAGTATCACGTGATTTCTCTTCTCTTGTTCATTTAGAACGATGCAGAGCGTAATAAGAGTGTACTCCATTTGTCAGTTCAAAATGGATTTGGAAAATACAATTATTAGCAGTATTTTTTATATATTAAGTGGAAAATTATGTTGCTATTATTTTAGATTTATTGGCGAAATATTTGATATGGGGAAATAATCATTATTGTGTACTTTCTTTAGAGTAGTGAAGGTTTTAAATTCAATTAAATCACAGAAAATATTGTAAAATAGCATGCACGACATGAAATATATCGTATTAAATGAATTTAAAAATGTAAATTAAAGAGGAACTTCATAAAAAATAAATCACAGACAAAACTCAAACACTTCAAAACATGTGGATTTCAATAAACATTGCTACTGCGCATGACGGGTACAAATTACCGCACTGAGTGAGGAAAGAAAAGGACACTCGGAGTGTACACCACATCGTTCACAAATGCGATGTAATGTTACCCATTTAACTTCACTCTGTGTTTTAGAACGACTAGAGTGCACTCTTACCCCATTACTCCGCGTTTTAGAACGTACCCTAGTATTTGACTTAGTGTGGAGGATCCACACATACACACAGACATCATCGTGAAAATGTTAAAATTGGATTCTAGGAATCTTAAAACGTGGTCATTTACCAAAATCTCGATATTCGATTTTTAGCACGATCCCTATACCTCCATTACCAAGGGTAGCGGGAGGTAAAATGGTGGAAACCCCTATTGGCATGAGGCAATGTGCTAGCCACATTAGATTTGTCTTTGCAATTTATATTACTTTCTTTTGGAAGTTTTGAAAGGCGTTACAAATTTGGTAAACTGGACAATATAATACGAGGGTGGATTGAAAAGTTTCCGGAATGACTGAGAAGGCCTTGGTTTTTGGAAAACAATCTTATGTCGTTGTTTTGTTTAACTCTTCATATGAACTGTCAAAAAATTTCAGTACAATCTGTCTATCAGTCTAATCGTGAAAAGCGTCTGTGTCGATCTCCGTAGCGTTAAATCGATAATGAATAAAAACGAAGTTCGTGCTGTTATCAAGTTTTTTTATTTGGAAGGAAAGACGGCAACAGAGATCAAGACCAGGTTGGATGCTGTCCTTGGGAATGCTTCACCTTCGTTTTCCACTGTGAGTTTCTGGGTTTCGGAATTTAAGCGTGGCCGAACACACACCTCTGACGAGTCACGTTCAGGTCGCCCAAAATCGGCTACCACACCGGAAATTGTGGATAAAGTCCACGATATGGTTCTGGAAGATCGCCGAATAAAAGTGCGCGAGATTGAGGAAGCCATAGGGATCTCGTATGAACGTGTAGTTCATATTTTACAAAATGAGCTGGGCATGTAAAAAATGTGTGCCAGGTGGGTGCCGCATTTGCTTAGTTCGGAGCAAAAGCGCATTCGAGCACGAACTTCAGCCGACAATTTGGAGTTATTTAAGAAAAATCCAGTTGATTTCAAAAGACGTTTCGTAACCATGGATGAAACATGGATACACCACTACACGCCAGAGACGAAAATTCAGTCGAAAGCGTGGATTGGACATGGTGAATCGGCCCCGAAGAAGGCGAAGTCAGTTCAATCGGCGGGAAAGGTGATGGCGTCAGTCTTTTGGGACGCCAAAGGTATTCTTCTAATTGATTACCTTGATAAAGGAAAAACTGTAACTGGACAATACTACGCCACACTTTTAGTCAAGCTGAAAGCAGCAATTCAAGAAAAACGTCCGGGAATGGCAAAGAAAAAGATCTTGTTTCACCACGACAATGCGCCAGCTCATTCAAGTCGAATTGCTCAAGAAAAATTGACCGAACTGAAGTTTGAAATCGTCCCCCATCCACCGTACTCGCCCGATTTGGCTCCCTCGGACTTCCATCTTTTCTCGAAACTCAAAATGTTTTTCGCCGGAAAGAGATTTCGATCCAATGAAGAAGCCATTGGAGCAGTAAATGCTTATTTTGACGACCTGAAAGAAAACCATTTCCGGGAGGGAATCGAAAAGTTAGAAAAACGTTGGACCAAATGTGTCGACCTCAGAGGGGACTATGTAGAAAAATAAAACGTAGTTTGTGTTAAATATACATATTTTTTCACGTCATTCCGGAAACTTTTCAATCCACCCTCGTACACTTCGCAGAAGGTACAGGAACTGTAAAAATAGAATTTTTCTAAGAAACTTAATCGTAAATATTTTACTAAACTCACAGGAACGACTAAGTATATAATACGAAAAATTCTGCAATATAAACATGGAAAACTTTATCTGTAAGCAAATATACACACTTGAATTTAATTCCAACAACTACTGTATACTATGTATTTATTTCTTGATAAGAAAATGAAACATTTTAAATGTTTATTTCTCATCCGTTACACTCTACTTGAAAGAATGCGAATGTTTTCGTTTGGGAACCTTTAGTTTATGTCGTTATCTTGGCAGTGGGACGTTATATTCGTGTGTTCAGCTGGGATTATCGATGCTCTTGTGTGAAGCTGATTCATCAGTTGCTGAACCGAGGAACACACTATCATCCTATGCTTATCTTATCAGTGTACTCTGCCCGAGGACGAGATGAACCATTGTGTTGACTAAGAGGTTAAATATAACAATGAAGATTATAACGAGAAAATTAACGCAGGAATTTGAGGAAAACACGCAATCATTTAAGACACAATAGTGTCGATTAAGTTAGTACTCACAATTTTTTTTTACAAAGTCTACAGCTTATAAATAAATTATATAGTGCCCGTGAATTTTTAGGCTTGATTTACATTAGCGGTACAATGACGGTACAGTAACGGTACGATGATGGTACGATACTTCTTGCTGCAATGTATTTTAATGGATCCGTTTACATATACGTTGTCGGTACAATGACGGCACAATGATATTCACTGATTTACGATACGACCACAGTACAGTATAGTTTTGTTTCTATTGAAAAAATATTGTATCATAGTGACAGCGTAATTTAGTATTTGCATACAAGCGGGAATGAAAGGTTGCATTTGAAGAGTACGTGCACGTCACGTTGACATTCATGCCAACATCAGCTATGCTAGTGTTTGACATCTGACATGTTTTTGACTTTCTGATGTTTGTTTTTTAGTTAAACCAAAATGAAGTTAAAATGAGCTAGAAATGAGAAATTATTGTACACATAATTGAACAAAAGTTCTCTGTTTAAGACAAAAACGTAAAATATACATTACAGTAAGTACATAAAAATAGTAACGTTTTGATAAATTTTCTGGTTTTTCTTCATTTTCATCTTCTTCTTCGTTAAGAGTAAAGAGAATTAGTCAAATCTGTATTTGACATATTTTTAAACATTGCACGATATTTTCTACTTTTGATAGAAATATGACATATGGTGCACAAACCGTCATAATACATAAAAGACAAAACTATATTGTCATGGCATTCTATTATGTTCGTACCGTCGTGGTACTGTCTAATGTAAATGCCTCGTGCAATGGACATACCATCATTGTACCGTTATTGTACCGGCATCGTACCGTCATTGTACCGCTAATGTAAATCAAGCCTATACAAATATATCATTACTGTTTATTAACCATTTCTGGGTGTATAGTATGAGAGTATGACTAGCGAATGAAAGTTGACCTTTAGATTATATAATAGATGTGGTTTCTTTTTAAAATATTTCCTTATATTTGATTTGAAAGGAAACTGACCCTTATGTATTCCGTTACAGAAGATTAGAATTGTACTCAATACCAGGAGGCATTTAAAATGACCTTAGCAACAGGATTCAGGGATGTATTTAAAAAATTTAATGCCGCAAATTCTAGTTCGTTCGTCTCACGTGTAAGCAACCCTCGAGTCGGAATTACTGTTAGAGGAAATTAAAAATAATCCTATTTCATGGAATTGCCAAACTAAATAGTTTAAAGATTAAAATATTTTGTTAAAATAAACATAAACGAAAAATGTTTAAAATATTTTGAACGCATCCTGTTTTGATATTCAGTTACCCTAGTAAGCCGTTTATTTTCAGCCAGACATAGTAATGTATTTCTGTGCTTTCCTAGTCCAGTATTTAAATGGGTCCATGCAAAAATTTCAAATAAAATAATTTCAACGTCAACTTTCATTCGCTAGTCATACCATACGATAATTTTATTGCGTACATAATGTGCACATTTTCTTGGTGTAAGTTTGTCCTTGTGGAGCGTTCGTCCGGCTTGTATATCGATCGTGTGACTAGGCTGTTGAATCCTGGAGAAGTTAAAAGCAAAGTAGACAAGCCGTGGCCTTTACCCGACCAGCCATAATGGACCGTTTTGTCCTCGTGTCCTGCTTTGTCTCTCAAACTCTTCTGTGTCACAGAAGTAAAGAGAAAAGGCTCTACGTAAGACCGTCACCACTCAGGTAGTGAATATTCACAGAATATTTAACAGAAGAACAAGTACAAGGGTATTTTAAAGCAAAGGAAACACTGGTAAATATGTCAAAAATTGATTCCAAAAAGTATTGTGACCATAATTATAATTACTATCAACTCTTCATACTTTTCTTTCGAAAAAAAAGTTATAAATTTCACTAATTTTCTACCAAGTTCTGTTTTCAATAATAACTATATTATTATATTTTTCGTGAGTAATATTATTGTTATTAAATATAGATCGTCCAAGTTCTAGGCAACTTCAAATTGAGTTCATACACTGAGTAGACATTCTTGTCTGCACTAGCGGAAATGATCTTCGGTTCCGTGTAGTGGAATTATCTTTAGTTTCGGATAGTATGGAATTGATCTTCGGATCTGTGTTGTGTGGAACGGATATTTTCATAGATTCAGATATAATTTTAATTTTACAGCCTCGTTATATTGAAACATAAACAGATTACAGGTGGGCGCGGGCCGTGATTTTGTCGAGTAACGATGGGTCACGGCGTGACCCACGTGATCGTGAATATAATTTAAATTTTGCGCCGTGATTGGACGTGAGCGTGCGGCACTAAAAATTATTAAGCGTGACTAAATGTTTTCTTCTATTTTTTATTTAAAAAAATGTCTTAATTTCCATATTTTACTTTACATTCTTGTTATTATTAATATGTCCAAATATGTCATCAACAATATTTTTTTTGCATAAAATTAGTGTTATTTTTGTACCCAAAATTGTATGCACAGTTGCTCCGATTTCACTGAAGATATATCTTCAAGCCCGTTTGACACTATCATAATTTTGTTAATAAACTTGTTACCAAGTTTATAATGATATTTATGATGGAATAGAACATCCTGCATAAAATTGTTAGCGTAAGTGATCCTAAATCAAACATAAAAAGTCGTGCCCACCTCTAAAACAGATATCCTGTCATTTTTGGAAGATGTTATTGAACGATATTTTTTTGAGATATGTAATTTAATTGAAAATAAAGAACTGACCTTGAGTTATGCTTTTAGTTAACGGTAAATAGTGTGATGACATACGAGTCTATAAACTAATGGATATTTCCAAAAATTTCACTTAGGATTTACATTTTGCTATAAATTCTACATTTCGAATCTCTCACATGATTAAATATTTACTTGTTTTTAAAAATCTATTCTGCCGACACCAAAATTTTTTTTAATAATTAAATTTCCTTGATTCCCTATTTTTATAATATCCATTTGAACTGGGGTTCGTTTCGAACCAAAGATTAGTTTCAATTCCAGAATCGAAATTTGATCAGTTACGGCCCTAGAATCAAAAACCTATTAGTTATTTCGGTTCGAGAACCGGTTAGTTTCGATTCTGGAATCGAGACCGAGGAGTTTCGAGCTTGGAACCAAAAAGTGATTAGTTAAACATTCCAATATCCGGGTACCTAGAACCGGAATCGAACCGGTAACTACCACTAGTTTAAAGTATTTGGAATGATGTTTTCTTAAATATTATCTATTTGCAGTTCTGTTACTTTCTGAATTCTAGTTTCTTATTAAAGTCTTGAAATCATTGAAAAACAATGTATCAAAATCAAACTGGTATTTCCCACTTTCCGTACGCCACTGTATAGACCTGATCTAGGTCTAGGCAGATGTCAAAAGAATCCAGTAATTCACTACCACTATAGTAGTGCGGGTATAGTTGTATCGCCGATTGCAGCACGTGTGTGGGTCCGTGAACATCTGGGCACCCCTGTCAAGCATTGTGCTCCACTCAGGCCCTTGGCCTGCCATGCCATTCATCCCGCGAAGGGACAGACCAGCGACCAACAAAATACGCCAGAAAATAGAAAATGCATATACCGTTCCATATAAAAACTAATGACGTACTATTGTCCAAATGTACCGTTATAAATGAATAGTTTCAGACCTACAATATGCAAATATGGAGGAGACTACAGTAAAAGTCTCGTTGTCAAAATATAAGGTACATTTTTACCCCTCGTCGTCATAAGTAAGATAGGCATGAGAATCATACATGATTAGTTTTGGCAACTGGACAACCGGAAGGAGTAGTTTACTTGAAGCAGTAAACAATTATTCTTAAAAAAATGTCTACATTTTATTTTTCGACCATTACAATATTATAGAACATTAATACGCTACGTGATACATTTACAATAAATTCTGCCTTACATGTCCTAGATTTAGAAATAAATAAATAAAAAAAAAACATATACGTAAAATAATTTGTAGTAATAAAGCTAGCAGCACTTACAAATCTAAGCAAACCAGTTAAAAAAATATCTGTTATTAGAGGTTGCCGACAATTTCAAAGATTACAATTCCTTGACGTTTTCATGACTCTTTTTTAAACATAATTTCTTATAAATGGATCAAGGTTGGTGAGCCAGAAAAGGAAAATCAGCACAAATAACCCAATATTTATGAGAAAAAAAAGATTTCTCCCTGTTCAAAGAGGATCGAAACAGGAATAAAATATTTTCTTTGACAATTGTTAAAATTCCCTGACAATTCCCCCTTTTGTATATACAGGATGTAAATGAAATAAGTACATTTGCTACAGCTACATCTAGCAACCACATATTCCATTTTACGAATGTTCGATCAAGTGACCGAATAACCAGTTGAATGTTGTTAAGGAAATAAATAAAGTGTTTTTCGAGTTTCGTTTTCCCTTTCAAATCCATTTGTGTTTTTATTTAGTATTATACAAGTTTAAAGTTTTTACGTTTTTTTACAAGTGTAGAGTCTATTAAATACCGAACTGATATTTCCTATACTCTACACATTCAATATGACCAGTAATATAACTCGTCGAGAGTAACGATATTTCTTAATAACTTTTTCTCGAAATCGCATATTTTTTAGCATTTTTAAAACCCCGTAAATTGACGAGTCGTTCCACGTATTTTTCTAATAACTTAATGCAGTAGCAACACCTATGAAAAATTTTGTTTTAGTAATTGACAGTCCCGTCATTTCTTGTAATTAAATTTTGACATTATACCTTATTCCATTTAAGCAATTCAGTATTGCGGAGCATAGGGAATAGTTTTGACCTCTCTGATTGGCTGATATTAGAGACAAGAGACAAGTTTACGCAATGCAATTTCGGCTACTTCAGATTTACGCTGTTGCCGGTCCCATCTACTGAATGGCTTAATTGGAACAGAGCATAGTAATAAACTTGTTTATAAGGTAAAATTCTGTCAAAATGCTTATGTTTACGAATAGCGAGTACACAAAAAATGTAATTACTTACCTATGGTATATTTATTTATTCGTACATTTTACTATGTTATTGGCATAAAGACACAGCCATGGAGTTGCCAACGCATTTAGACGGAACGTTTTTCAAATTCTGTTCCTAATATTCGTACATTTTTAAATCTTGTACATGTTATCGCAGTACGGAGTGTCACATTATGATAATTTTAAAAAAGCAACAGTTATATTCACAGCATGTGCAAAAGGTTCAAGGTTTTCAGCACATAACAGACTTCAAATTTTGCGAATGGCTATAGTATTGTTCACTGGTGTGGCTGGGTTTACTAAAGAAGGTGTCTTTAGTGCAGAATACACATCACGGCAGACGAAAAGCCTCATACTGTAAGTTTTCATTAAATAATATTTGGGCGGTAACAATAATTGGACGACTAGTTGGTACTCACATACCTCGTTTAACAGGACAAGAGTTTGTACTTACATTTTTGAATAACGTATTTAAACTATTATGATTTCTCGACGATAAACGATAACTCATCTCATAACCTCATAACTATGCTCTTGCTCTATTCACAGATGTTTCGAAGTTTGTTTCAATACACAATTTTATAATTTTGTTATCCAAAATTTAAATTTCTTTATTTTAAAAATTGTACTACTACGAATTTAATAATAATAAATATGTTTTCCGTTGATAGTTTATTAATTACTGTGTCTGCAAGAAAGCAAACTCGAGTCGACAATTTTTGTGTCGTGTGAATTGAACTTAAATTCAGACAGCAGAGGGCAGCAGCGATCTGACCATTGGCGGGTAACCAAATTTTAAATATATCTTTAAAGAATTTAATCCAAAAACTAGAAGATTTAGAAAATAAATTTAATAAGAAATATTGTTGCTCTCGACGAGTTACATTATGGGTTCAATTTAATGTACTTATTTCATTTACACCCTGTATACTAGCTATATGTATATGTATATATATATATATATATATATATATATATATATATATATATATATATATATATATATATATGTATATATAGGTATATACCTTGTTCCATTTAAGCCATTCAGTATTGCAGAGCGTAGGGAATAGTTTTGACCTCTTTGATTGGCTGAAATTGGAGACAAGAGACAAATTTACCCAATGAAATTTCGGCTACTTCAAGTTTGCGCTGTTACCAGCTCTATCTACTGAATGGCTTAAATGGAACAGAGTATAAATTCCTTGACCTTTCCCTGATTCCCTAACTTTCTATTACTGTTGCTGTTGGCCACCCTGAATTAATAGTAAATGTTAAAATATAAATTTTCTAGACATAAAAAGTAGGTATAATATGTTCCTAAATCAAATCTATGCTAGAAATGTTATACCTATACGACACTTATGTAAAATAAAATGGAATTGGCGAGAGGTACTGTGGGTGTGGGAGCCTCAACAGAATAGCCTTTCGACTTGCATATTTTTGGAAACGTAGTCGTTAATTACAACTACTCGCAAATCTCTTTAAATATAGGTATCTCATTCTCAATATATTGAGAACCCCTGGTCTGTCTGGTACAAAACGCACGCGCCCTTGTCAGCATCCCTTAACCTTTCCCCCCTCGCCCTCTCCAACTTTGCCGACTAAAATCCGTCGCGTCATCCTGTACCCTTTACCGGTTGCTCCAAACTCGGGATTTTCCCGACCAACTACTGCTTCGCTCTGCTTTGCTTGGGTTGGTTTATTTCTCTTACACCCGGGTCCGGCGTCTTACGCCTTACAAAATGAATCATGCAACACTGTACAAGCAATACAGAGAAACCAACACGTGGGATATTTATGGAGATTTGGCAACACCGAAAGTGCAGAAATAAGAAAAAGAAATTGAGAACTTACCGCGAAAATGAAGAGAGAAAAATGGAAGATGTGGTTGCATCTGCAAAAGAAAGAAAATTGTTAGAAAATAAAGTTAAATACATCTTATCTAAGTGTTAAAGAAATATATAATAGATCATTTCAGAAATTCAAAGCGCATGCGCCAAGTGTTAGACTGCGACAAAAAGAAAGTGCCGATTGCCGTATACCCGTCCTTGTTTATATGACAGTTCTGTGTCAATTTTACAGTTATGTTTTTGTTTTGTTGGTTTCGTTTTTCAGATAATTATAACGGGTACTAAACTTCTGATCCACAAAATATTGCCATTTGAAATGTTTTGTCTGGTTTAGAAAATAAAAAGATAGGTTAGGTATAGTAATACAATTTTTATAATTGATTGATGAATGGACTTCATTTTTTCACATAGTAAAATAAGTTTTTATTTGTAAAATAAGAATTGAAATCATATCTTATACTCAAATTCATATTAACAACTTCTGTATAGTTCTAAAGTTTAAAACAGAATACCGGGGTCGCGTATAAATTTGAAATGCCGTCATTTAACGGCACTAACTTTTTAGTTCAAAAAGTAAATGTAGTGGTCGCTTAAATTTCTGAAATGGTCTATAGCTATATTCTTTTTGGTATATTTTTGCTCAGTTTCATTACCGCATATGACATTTTTGTTTTCAATCACAGAGGCTCAACTTTAATAATTATTATAACCTATAAATTTGTATTTCTACTCACAGCATTACCCTTTTCACTGAACTGCATTGCTCAAATGCTCAGAATATCTGGAGTTTATTTCGCGGGTGATCAGTATCACTCAATTCAAAACAAAAGGAATAACTTATTGAGTTACAGCTAATATTGGCACACCCAGAAATAGATTAACTAAAAATCTTCATCAGTAGGAGTAATAGGCCGTGATTTTTAAACATAAATTTTATTGAGACATCTTTTGTCAGTTTCAACAAAAAAATCAAATCGTGGCATTTTGAAGATACAGAAATGAGCAATTATAAAATTGAACAACGAGCATTTTCGAGCAAAATTTTTCTACAATTTCATGCGTACGTTTTAATGAACTGAAGGTATGTGGGTATGGAACATTGAATCATTTTCATTAGCTACCGTATAACGTTGGTCCAATATTTTCGTATTGCCCGTGAATTTTTAAAAGATGAACTTCGTACTGGACGTCGGACGTCCAAAACCAGCTGTTACTGAAGAAAACAATGCGATTATACGAGGCATAATAGAGGTGACTGCCATGTTTCTATTTTCTTCGATTCAAGCAACCCTGAGCATTGGCGTAAAAACAAACAACACCATTTTGCACAATCATGTGTGTAACGGATACGGCAGCTATGTGCTCACTAGTTTCCCGATAATTTAACACCAGTTCAAAAAGCAGATCGTACCAACAGGTGCAAAGTCACTCTTTTACGCTTTACTCGCGGATCCTCTCACCTGGGTTTATGGTTTATAACGTAGTGTGACAGCAGGCGTTGAATATAATCGTATTCGTATGATACGAAAAACTGCAGCAGAAGGCTGTTTGGGTCTATCAAAATGTTGATGCTTTCGAAAAGGAGATAAATGACACATGGAAAAAAGTTTTGAAAATTAGTTAGAATACAAAATTGTAATGACTAATAAGGAATATTATGAGAATATGTACCGAAGTGATGAGAATTTCAGAATAAAATATCGTATTTTACTACATTAGGTAAAAAAATAACCCTCATATTTTCGTAATTCATTTGATGAACAGAATCAACCCTTAAATTACAAACCATCAGGGCCGCTCCGCGCGGGTGGGCAGGTTGTACCCCGCACAATGGCTGTTGACTTTGAGGAGCGTCATTTCAAGATAGTAATAGTAAATTTTTATCAATTGCTCTTATTCGTAAAGACAAAATTACTAAACAACTTACAAATTAACGTGATTGAAGTGAAAAATATATTTTTTAATTTGCCTGCCTTAGAACTCTAGTTATAAGTAAAATAATTATCGGATCGATCGGTTCGTAATTTTTTTATCATTGTTATATAGAAATAATAACCGTGAAAATATTGGTTACAATAATGAATATATTGATTATAGTTCAATAATATTGATTACAAGAATGAATCCTACAATGAATCCAATATTTAAATACCCACTAGCATTTTGTGAAGAATCAAATGCTTTATAATTTACATACAATTCTGAAATCTTAATAAAATAATTTTATTTTTATTTTCTACCGATATTAAATTTTCCTTATTTATTATTAAAAATTAAAAAGTAAAAGAAATGTCCTGTCCAACGGATAATTTTCTCTCATTGTTATATTGCAAATTAACTGTAAAATAATTGATTACAACACCTATTGATTACAAGAATGAACCTAAGACAATGGCATCAATAAATTAAGTCTAGCGTTTTTGAAAAATAAAAAGAAGTTTAAACTTTAAAGCGTGTGGTAATTTGCAAATTTTACATCATTAGGGGGGCGTTAAAATATAATTTTGCACAAAGACGCCTTATACCCGCGGAGCGGGCCTGCAAACCATCAATTTATGGTCACGCTGCAGACAAGCCATTCAGTCAGAATATTATTTATACAGGATGTTCGCTTTTTGCTAACATATTTCGCTGGTTTTGCGGCATAAACTGACCATTCCTAGCATTTGTATTTGGACGGAAATGAATTCGCTTCCCTTGTTGATTACTGGCTGATTTCATTGTAGTAATCAAGTGGTTTTTACTGACATTGTTTTGTTTATGCGACCATTTTGCAGGTTTTTGTCCGTCGATGACGTTTCCATTGTAGCAGAGTTTGATTAATACGAAGAGCTGCAAGTTTTTTCAATTTTGAAGTTGGGAAACAATATGTGAAATAGCGGCTTGGAAATTTAATATTGGGAATTGAAAATCACATTTGAATTCAATAAAGTTTTATAAGTTATAATTTCATTTTAACTTGCGCACAACAAAAAATAGAAGTTATACTAGTTATGGATTTCAAAATGTGGCCCATTCAAATAAAATGTAACGTGGAAAAAAAATATATCATCACGGCTTATTTTACTATCCATTTCTAGGTATACCAATCTGCTTTTTATTCACAGATTCTGACAGAGGTAAACTGCGAATTTTATTTTTCCCGGAATTCTAGTGATCGGTCTCAATCTTACCGGTCACGTACGAGAGTATTAGAGTTACTACGAATATATTCAGAATAATGTACACATTTTGCCAAAGTGTAACGTTATTGTAATAAGATCATACCAAAAAAAGGATATTTAAAAATCAAAAACTTAACTCGTTATAATGATAAAAAATATTGAAAATGTTTAAACTTTTCATTCATGATTTCTTTCATAAACATTCGATTGTCTGATTATGTGACGTCACAATTACATACACACATACAATGAATGTCACGCATACGGCACACATACATACTGTATGTAAGGTTCAGAGTTGTCACTATTATTAAATAAAATAAATAAATAAATATATCATCACGGCATATTACCCATTGCTGGGTGTGCCAATCTGCTTTGTTCGCAGGTGACGCCTGATAAACGACCGCACGGTACAAATATATTATCATCATTACCGTCACTATTATTAGTTATTCTAACTTAACACCAAGCTTGCAGCAGGTGTTTTTAATATTACTTTATTTTAAAATGTATGTATAAACATTGAAATATTAGCTGTATTCTTTTTTACCCAATTTTAGCTCAGCTCAGTACATAACTGAGTTGAGCTGACGTGAGATGTGATGTATGCAAAAAGAACAAGTTTTATACCATTTTATCATATCCTTCTTTACCGATAGCATTTGCTGTAACAGCAGTCAAATTTATTGACATTTTTCTGATCTTTGAAAAATAGATGTTGAAAATATATTACTGTAAGTATATCTGTATATGTGAACACAAAATTTGTTGTATTATATAACTTAAAAATGCAAACTGAGTGTTTCAAATTTTGAGTTTTGTAAACTTGTAGTGTTGCATCGGAAAGAGGGGAAGTGAGTTTACTCAGAACAACTCAGATGAGTTGTGTCAAAAAGAACAATGATTTCCTGAGTTTATCTGAAGTGATCTGAGATGAGCTGAAATTTTGCCCAAAAAGAATATAGCTATTACAGATTAATAATAAAAGACAGGAGGTACAAAACAACTTGTTGCTATCAACCGAAGTCAACGTTTCAAAATAATACACAAAGTTCAAAAAAATGTAGTTACAGTTTTATTCGACAGGGAGAAACAATGTCATGATACTATGACGTAGGTATATACCTACTACCTACCCACCTAGTTCAAAACAATTTAAGTTTCATATAAATATTAAAACAATAGGTACCTACATACGAGTATTTCTATAAAACTAGACATTATATATAAAAGTAATTGGAAAGTGAGAAGATCCCATGGATATCAATGCATTAAAATTTTTAAATATTACAAACATAGATCTGGTGATTATGTTCCTCTGTTTATATCTGTAGATTAAAATATTTATTTGTATATCAAGATCGCGAAGTCGCTCTTTATCCTACAGAGAGATAAATTGTCACTGAGGCCGCTTGGAATCGAAGCAGGATAATCTCGAGCACGCTACAGGATTTCGCGGACAGGTGTATATTATATTTTTTGTGCAACCGTAAAAAATATGTAATTACAAATTTTATTGTATTTAAACAGTTTAATTCATTGAATTAAAATAGAAAGGCGGCTTCGATGGGATTGACATTTTATAAATAAAACAATTAGTTTTGTAAAAAAAAATTGATGTAGCGAGAACACCACATTTTGGTCAATTATATAAAATATATATTCAAATAATACACAATATAACTGAATATTCGTCGTTTCAATTTACATTGTGATAGGGCTTCTGCCGCATTTTGTGTAAGAAAGAGATACTGTCCTTTTCAACTCCATAATACAGCAGCTTCGGTTTGCACGTGCTGCAGAAAAATGAATGTGCTCTCTCAAACATGCCAGCTTCTTTGGGAATTCATAGGCGTACGACAGGGAAGTCATGGAGGGATAAATGACCCGAGTTTACACCAAAAGTGTTTTAGAACTTCCCGTGGAATATATATAGACTATGTCAAATTGTTTGTGGAAAAATTTCATACATTTCTCAACCAAATAGACACAGGGAATATGGACATTATTATGCTGGGGACTTCAAAGTTTTATGACGTAGTTTTAGGTACATTTTTTAAAAAGGAATTTAAAACTTTGAATCCAAACTTTGCTCATACTACATATTATTTACTTGTAAAAATGTGCACTATTTCTATTAAAAATCTAATGATGCCAACACATTACCTCTCGTTATTTAACTTTTATTCATTTAAACAAATACATATTTACCAAAGTTTGCAAATGTATATTAAATTTCTTTGCATACAATTATTCTTCTCCAAAATCGTATCATTACCAATTTTTTTTTGTGGTAGTGACGTTTATTTCTGTGCTGTACAAATATATGTATAAAAACTGTTTTATTGATTTTTAAATGCAACGGTTTCATATATCTAAAGTGTGTAAACAAGGAATTGTGTTTATCTTGAAAGCATAGGTTACAAGCTGCAGGATTTATATAAATAGATTTCATAAATTGATATACAAAATACAGTCGAACTTCGATAACTCAAACCATGACTTGCCACAAAAAAAGTACGAGTTATCAAGACTTCGGGTTATTAAATAAAATGCATATGTATAAATATTATTTGTGTATGTATGTATTTATTTATTGGAGTAAAAATCACTTACATTATGATATATACAGATTGATATATGTATGCAGATCAAAGTTATAAACATTATTTTAATGTAGTGTCTTTAATTAACCCTTCGGATATAGGTAAGTTCTGCCTCCTTGCCGATTTAAACCATTCTAATACAGCTTTGTCTACATTTTCATACGTTGGTTTTTTTAACCTCTTAGAACTTCCACTTGCACCATCACTTTCAATTGCAGTGATAATTGATTGTTATTTTTTTAAATAGTAGACACTGTACTTGCCGGAACATCATATTTCAGAGCTACATCTTTCTTTCGTGAACCACTTTCCACTTCTTTGAACAGTCTAAATTTTTCATCAATAGATAAAGTTTTTAAATTAAGTTTTAATGACATATCAGCAATGAAAATGCCTTAAACGTGATAAATCAAGTAGGCACAGTATTTTTTTTCACTTAATAATAATTAACAAAGCATATGTTTGAATTTCAGTAGTGCAGAAATCGAACTGCCTCCATCATCATGTTATTAAAACCCCTGTTACATAATCACGTAATTAGGGGATTTCCCCCAGAGTTCAACTTATTGAAGCTGGCGCCAAATATTCTGTTCGAATTATAAAGATATTCGAGTAATCGAAGTTTGAGTTATCAAGTAAAAATTACCCATAATTCTCACTCTTGGCGCTATTGCCAACCAGTTTGATTCGAGTTATCCAAAATACGAGTTATCGAAGTTCGACTTACTGAAGTTCGACTGTATATGTATAGAAAAAGCGAGAAAAATTTGTACAGAATTCGATAATCATTCGCAAAATATATATATATATATATATATATATATATATATATATATATATATATATATATATATATATATATATATATATATATATACTCGTTCCAAGATGACTATACTTCTATCTCGATTTATCTTTTTAACAAATATGTAGTCTAAATTTATTATTTTTATTTTAATTAATAGTTATGTTTGACGTTTCAGTATTTGAAGGTTAAAGTTACTAGCCCAGTAGTGAACCTATCTGGAGAAATATAGTGCTAAGGCTCTTATTGGGCTCTAGGGAGTATTAATAAATAAGGTCAAAAAATAAAAGCAACCCCTGTGGTGCTCTCCCTACGACATCTTTGAGAGCTAATGAGTTGACGACTGGTAAACACCCTTTACCGTACAGATATATCGTCATTACTGGAATATGCCAATAGAAGCAGATTGGCATACCCAGAAATGGGTAATAAGCCGCTATAATATATTTATTTATTTTTATACGTATACAAAAATGTTACAAACGTATTTCTTTGTAAATGAACTTTTTAATCATTATTTGGGAATATAGAATAAAATTCATAAGCTGTCAGCTTTTTTTAAACCATTAACCAGAGTTTTCATGTATATAGTTTTATAAAATGGTACTGCTATTATTTGAATAGTTAGTCCAAAATTTATAGTCTCAATTCTCTACAAAAACCGGGCGTTCGTAGCTTATCCTATTCAGCTACATAAAAATAAATATTTACATCTCTGTTAGTGGTCCAGTATTTCATAGGCTATCTGTAAAAAGTGCCGTTACAGCCACAATCACACTGAGCAAAAAATCTATTGAGATTGGTGGAGGGCTGCGGTAATGTTCTCATTTTGAACAGATTAAACTTCCGTTCATTTAGCGCGTTATCAGGACCGGAAAACAGTCGTAACCGTTTGGCGGGGCACTGCACTGCCCCCTACGAGACACGATCATTAACAGAAACAAAAACACCACAAACATCATGGCTGACACATAAAAAAAGATTGGAAGGAATATTATATTCGTTGTATATTGCAGTACTTTGACAGTTACAGGTTATAGTTCTTTAGATTTTTAAGAGATAAAGTGACATTATAGGAGTACATGTTAAAAAATATATTTTGTTGCCTATTATTCTTACTTTTCAATAATTTTTTTGTTTTGTATTTCTTCCATTTTTCTATAACGGCAATAAATGATTTTAAGTCGGTACATGAACAAACTAGAGCAAAATATACTAACCTTATTTTCTTACTAAAATTTCCGTACAATAGAATACTCCATCATAACAACTTGGAAAATTGCTTATTTAAAGTTTAAAAGAAAGTTATTATTATTTGATATCAAAACATATTCAAGTTTTTAATTCCCTTAACATCCACCTAAATCACACATCTACAAAATCTTACTACTTTCAAAACTTCTGATTTCGCCTTTTTGAGATGCGGGACCCATATTCAAGTAAATGAATGCACAAAATAATGAAACAACGAAACTAAACCAAATAACTCGTGTTTTAATTTATGATACCACGCCATGCAGACACCACGTGCCTTTATATGGAAATGAAAGATATATTGAATAAAAGAGAAAGAGGCAACAAAAAAAATCTATAATATATAGTTTTTTTTTTATTAATTTTTATTAAATTGCTTACTATCCATGCATTTCTCCAATTTTTATTGAATAGGGGCCTACAGCGCAATTGAATTAAGAGAAATTAGAAATAAATATTGAAAATATATGCTTAATAATGAATATTAATGGAATTAAACGATATAATTGAAATACTACGGAAATAAGGGGTTTTTTGTTATAGCAGCTCGTCACTCATATGAATTCCATATATATTATTTTAATTGCGGTTCAAAGACGGCCTATAAATATATAACGAATACCAAGTTAGAGGAGAAGCCTACTACCTATGAACAGTTTTTATTTGAATATAAATGTTTTGCATTAAACTTAATAATTAAAATATACTTCCAATTATAAATCATGTAGACTTGTACATTATAATAATATTCATTTATTTTTTATAAACATAATTTAGAAATAGCATATATTTCAAGAACATTTAGATCCATGAAGAAAACAGTTTGATATAAAAACTTATATTCTTGACGTCACATCTATAATTTCAAATTTCGAGGGTCTATAACTCGCTTATTAACAGGAATTTTTCATCGGATTTTCAATGACAGTCTTAGTTTTAGTTCAGATGTTCAGATGAAATTATATATTAAAAAATGGTGGAATCCCCTATTGACAACGACAGTAATTTAACGTATCTATATAATGTACGTATTGTAATAAATGTTGAAATAAATCAATTAGGACTTTTTTGAACTGAAAAGCGTTTTCAATTTAGATGGAATCTCATAAAAATAAAATAGTGGAGATCCCCATTTGGAAGAGCTGGAAAACCATTTAAAACAATTTAATAGCCTAATACTAGTACTATCCTCAATAAATATTTGTGTATTGCTTTTATAGCCAAAAGACTCGTACCACGATCACAGTTTTAACTAAAACGCTGTTTTAAGAAATGTCAAATTTCATTTTTTAATAATAATAAATATCAAATTTATCAAAATATGATTTTAAAGCAGAACATAGTTTTTATTCAAACAAATATAATTTTTTAAATCGTTCTTTAAACATAAGGGCGAAATTAAATATTGAAATTTGAAATTGACATTTCTTAAAACAGCGTTTTAGTTAAAACCGTGATCGTAATACGAGCCAGAGTTTTAATTTGTTGAACGCCATCACCATATATCTCTCATACGAAAATGTCATTGTTAACTGTTAACTTCACAATAAAAAACTACCCAACGTAAATGTATAATAAAGCTACAATAATATTTGCATTTATACATAAATAAACTTTCTAAATACTTATAATACAAATTTCAACAATTATTTAGTAAAACAAATCCCAACAAAATGCTTATTTGACTTACTTCGCATTGTCTTCATTTCAGCCCTAAATTTCTGTTTCTAACTTCCCAAAAACATTTTCTACACCACTACCCAGTAACAAATATCACTTCAACAACACATTTCAACAGTCAGCAACAATTAAAACCAAGTAATTAACATAGAAACAGTGAGAATTGTACGAGAAAAGTGTTTGCTGACAGCCGGTATTGTTTACCGCGTTCAACTGTTTCTCTGGCAACCTGGATCTCCTGAGAGGGAATTTCAGCGTGTGTGAGTGACGTCAGAGGGTGAATATACTTGAGGGTTACGACGAGGACGAGGTTAAGAGGAAATAGTTTATCCAACCTTTACAACTACAATACCTAACACGGTTTCGCCCTATCACAACATAACATCATGCATTCACATAACACGGTAACATGAAGACTTAAAGTTCTAAGGAGTCACGAATTTTATGTTCCATTAATATTACTTTGATTAAATTTACTTTCAATATAAAAGTAAAAGAAATTCATCGTACAAATACAAATCAATGTACTATTTGTAATACGCAATTTCATATTATATTTTTACCATATTTTAATAGTAAGTTGACATTGAGTAATATTTGGAGTTAATAGTATATTACGACTAAGAATATCACTTCCCTATACTTACGTTTTGCCTTTACATTTTAATCATAATACGTAACAGATCAAAATATTCAAATACCTACTGTCAGTTCCAGGATAGAGATTCGGTCTACTCCTTCCTAGAACCTAGAATCGATTAGTTTCGGTTCCAGAACCGAGATCTGATGGTTCGTTTAAATTCTGTCTTTTGATTGGTGAGAATGCAAATCTAGTTTACAAAAACTAAAAAAGATATCACCTGCCAGTGTCAGTGGTAAAATAAAATGTACAGAATTAAGTGATGTTGCCATGTTTTGTTGTAATTTTTAATATTCAGGTCTTGTACATTTTTACTGATAAAAATATTTATTTTATTTTGGAATCTTAAGCTTGTTTATTCGCCCTCAAAAACGAGCGCAATTTGGCTTTTATCGCCCGAGAGCTTATAAAGTTGCCAAGCAACAACTATCAAACGTCAAAATCGTCGATTTTAGATAAATGTCAGACAATATAATAAATTCGATAAACCCCTTTTTTGAACACCTCTGTTCGTACAACTATTCGTATCCTTTCTCGTATACGTCTTTTCACTTCTGTGGAACCAACTTGCTCTGGGCATCATCAAATTCATTTGATATTTCTTATGAATAATCGATATCTTGCATTTTCATTTGACACTAAATTAAAATTTGTTATAAACAAACAATATAGCTAGAAACCACAGCGTACTTAAAATTCACAACGCCAGCACAGTGACACCGAATATATACATACCCATTGAATCCTTGAATTTCGAGAACCAAAATAAAATAAAACGTTGTATGTACCACCGGCATAATTAAGATTATAGCACTCGGGAAAATTAAAGCTCGACGCGTAACGAAGAGCTTTAAACATTCCCCCGTGCTACAATCTTATGATTATGCCTTAATACATAAATAACTATTATTATACAATTATTACATTTACAAAGTTTGGTTTCACGAATTTAAATTATTTATTTAATACATGTAAAAACGGTCTGCTCTCAAGCGCTATTTTCTTACGGGAACTGAAGTATAGAACGGTTAGATTCAAGTTCGAAACCGACAACCGGTTAGTTACATCCGAAAAAAAAAACGAGTATTAAAATATTTTCTTTGGAAACATATTTTAGCTATTATTTTTTCTCGTCGTCTAAAAATTTAAGTACGTAAATTAGGTTTCTTGTTCATTTCTTTCATATTAATCAAAACATTTGTCAAACAATGTAAAAATAGTTGATATAGTTATATGCTACAAGGGAGGTAAATAGTATTTACCAGTAGAGGACGTGTTTGCCGCCCGAAAAAAGCGAGGGCTGCTGGCAATTAAGTTCGCGACTGGTCAGATATTTATTGTTTGCCTGTTTATTTCTACTCCCAGAAATGTCAAGCAATACTAATACATTGAAACAAAGGATCTTAATATTCCATGGAAAATTTAAAAAGAAAAACGCAGTCGTCTGTAACATTTGAAAATGGTAACCTTTAAATGGAATTATTTATGAAATTAGGACAATTGGAAAGAAATTAAATTCAAAATCATAAATTAGATCAATGAGCAAATATTTGATACAAGCTTAATATCTAACTGTTGTTGGTATTTCACAAAAAAGAAGGCAAGGCTGCTGCATAGGGACGTATTAAGATAAAAGAGTTAAAAATTACAACAAAACATTGTACATCCCGTTGTTAATAGAAACCGATACCTTGACGGTCAAATAAACATACATCCCTAAAAACAACATCCTAATATCCTACTTACGTTATCGGGAGTGGATAAAATTTGTTTATTCATAGTCGCTTAGTAATATGACCATTTCTGACTTTTAAAGGTACTTATTAGATTTGTTCGCACAACAGTCAGAAACCGTCACAAACCATTCTGAGCATGCGCATCTGTTTAAAAATGGTCACAAAAGAGAAATTCTAAATCTACGATTAAAGATCATTCAGCAAAATATTTCAATCCTTGATCAGTTTCCAACCGTCAGAACAGTCCGCGGATTTTAAAGAAATTTTGTGACATGCGCAGTGGAACTTCTGGCTATTAGTGAGCATTGTTGCACTAGTACGGTGGCTAGTACTAGCCAAAACAAGAGACCAAATATTATCTTTATTTTAAATTCTTCCAAACCACTAAATATTTGCCATAATGTCATGTAGATTATCGAGTATAAATTTAAAAAAAAAAACAGAAATTAACGCAGGAGTAAATTTTAAAGATTATAAATTCATTCCGTGACAATGACAAATGACTGCAACAACAATTAATCTAAGATAAAAACCTTTTCAAATAGTAGTAGGAACTCATTCTGTTCGCAGAACACAAAAATTTCCAATCAGTTTGCAACCAATTTCAAGTAAGCACGCGTACTGAAAAATTGGCAATTAGTTACTTATTTTGTTGTGCGAACAAACCTTGCTAACCTCATTTTCCATGAGGTTGAAAAGTATAGCGTGAATATAGCTAAATTTGGAAAGTTGACACTTTGTAACTTCTGCTATATTCACGCTATAGTTTCCAAGACGAGAAGATGCCACATTCCAACTTCAGAACTATTTCTAATTCCAACCCTGAGAGATCATCGATAGATATTTTCATGTAAACAAGGCTTCTTTATATTTTATATGTAAAGATTGAATGAAATTGTAAATAATTTAAATATGTAAATGTAGATATATGTGAAATCAAAATTTAAGGTTAGAAATCAAACTGACAGATCATGTGACCATTCGTTTATTTATGTTAGGTTATTATAATTTATATATCAGTGACTCATTATTAATTTTTGATTGCGAATAAAATAGTATGCATACCTCGGTGAAAAGTTTCATTATGTCTTGAGCTATAATGAAACACTTTCCACCTCGGTTAGTAATATACTATTACATGTAACAACTAAAAAGACACCATATAAACTTGGAAGAAAACTATTCGGAAAACTAGTCAAAAAAGTATAATGTAAAACAGGCTTTAAAAATAAAAAAAATCCACATCCTCTTCTGTCGCACTATAATATTTTCCTCTTGCGTAACAATTTAAAAACTAGGCTATCTCCTCATTCCAAATTCCTCTTTTAATTGTCCCTTCCTCTTTGACATAATTACATGATTCACTCGTGGCCATGTCCCATGTTCAGAGATTTGCTGCTGCAGCTGTCTACCTACTACATATTGGGGTTCGGAACCCACAGACAGCCATTGTTATCGGGACGGTTACCAGGCAAATACGTTTCGCAACTGTTTGTACAGTGATAAAACCAAGATTGTACTTCCGGAAACGAATAAATATTTGAATGTTTAGTTTGATAAGTTGGGCCACTACAAGAGAAACGATAAATAGAAAATGGACGTTTTGAAATTGTACTAATTGAACCTACGCAATTCCTATAGTTTTGTTAATAACTTAATCTTGTAGAAACGGAATTTCCTCTAGAACTATCACGGAAAAAGTTCTTTTAAGTTTTGATCAGAATAGCCGTCTTAAGGCGGATTCATCCAACAATCATTTTAATTTCATTTTCACTAAAAAAGCTGGGTGTTCAAACAAATTCACTAATTTTATATCTGTGTACACTAAATAGATCTCCGCACATTATCTTTGGCTATTTTGTTTTTGTACTCATTGTAAATTTTATTATAACTAAATTCATGAGCAATATGAGTTTTTCGTTTACTTAAAATGTTAAAATAGCTGTCACTTTGTTCTTTGCGCATGCGCAGTTGTCTTATTCACTACATTTGTAGTGAAACTGTAATGAAAAGTTAAAAGTTGTTTAACTTTGAAATGTACTAATGTAATGAAAATGTAGTTATAATGAATAATGCGCTTGCATGAACATGTCCACTGATTTTCAATATTTTAATTTTTTGGAATTAATATGTAATGAAAATGAAATTAAAATGAATGTTACATGAATCCACCTTTATGGCCTGTGTCCACGTTGCTAGAAATCATTCCGAGTTCTCCATCACATTTTTGATCATAAACATTGAACTTGTATGACTACAGACGTCAGGTTGGTCGAATTTATGGAGTCACTTTCAGCCATTTCTACTAATACCAAAAACTAATGAAACATAATCAAGAAATTATCCCGGTAGTAATTAATTTTTTTACTAAGAATATATTTATTTATAAGTAATTATTTATAATAACTAATCAAAAATGAGTAAAATTAGGTAATATTTTATAAGTAATCTTATAATTTTCAATCTTATCAAACATCAAACGTCAAGATTTTAAATTGGTAACATGTAAATGAAATTAGCAACTTGTACGAATAAATGGGACAGAACGCATTTTTCCATTTTAATTTTCTATTCGATTTTTGCGTCCGAGTTGGTAGTGTCCACGATCCGATTTATCGAATTGCAAATTATATCCGAGAACTCGAATCGGTTTCTAGGATCGTGGACACAGGCCTTTACAGAGGGACAAGGGCAAGAAGCTCTACAATACGGAAACAAACTGTGATGTCGAATGTAAATCTCGTGTCACTAAAACTCCGTTGAATTCATTTCACTGCTATCAGCGCACATGAAATGCAGAAAATATAAGGTGTTTAGAATAAGTGGAAAAAAGAAGGATCTATTAAAATTAAAGGAAAGGACAAATATTAAAAACATACACGGAAAAGCAAATTTTTGTTAATGATCTTTGCCCATCTACAGTTCGTTTTTAAACAAATGGTGGTATGGTATTTTAGTAACATTTAAAAAATCTTTTTTCATGTTATTCTTTTATAAATATTCTGTAAATTTCGATAAAATATGATAACGACTTTATTATCCACATTATTGGCCGCATTATAATTAGATAAATCGACCGAAATATTTGTAAATTGTGACCTTCAACTTATCGGCACGTGTAATACAAAGAAAAAATGGATCGATTTATCTACGAAAATAAGTTGATCAATAAACTGATGACAGAACAAATTCTACTTTCTAGAATCGTTGATTTGGAAGGATCAATATGTATTAATCGTATAAGGAGATTGAAGGCCTTGGTGATCCAATTATTTTTTTAAATTATTCATTTAAAAGAATGGACGTTTCGAACCACATTGGTTCATCTTCAGCATATAAACGTAAAGTAATATAAAGTAAAAAAAATTTACAATGTATGAAACATTATGTCAAATATTTATTGTCGACAAGTTCGACAAGATGTATTGCAAATTTCTACATAAAAAGAAATTGAATTTCTTCATCCAATTTCATCAAAAACAGAAAGAAATTATTTGTGGGTTGGCTGCTTTCTGCATAACATCGTCCAATTAAAATTACCTTCAGATGACAATATTGAAGTGAGTAGCCCAACAGAAGTAAATTTAAAAAAAAAAATATATAATAAAGTATAGTAAACGTTCAACGCTTTTTAGATTTAGGTTTATTTTTTAATAAGTTGATCGGTTTATTGGTACGTGTAACGTTGTTATTAAAATAAATTCAAAGTGAGCCAAATTCGAGGTCAAATTACTGTTTACCTACAGAACCCCTTTCTTTATAAAATTAATTTTATCTTTGACTTCAACCACATCTGAAACTTTATGACATTCATATAGTATGACCAGCGAATGAAAGTTGAAGTTTAGATTATTTAATAGATGTGGTTTCATTTGAAAACATTTCCCTTTATTTGATTTGAAAGGAAACTGACCCTTACGTATTCCGTTAGAGAAGATTAAAATTGTACTCAATACCAGGAGATGACCTTAGCAACAGGATTCAGGGATGTATTTAAACAATTTAATACCGTAAATTTTAGTTCGTTCGTCTCAGGTATAAGCAACCCTCGAGTCGGAATTACTGTTAGAGAAAATTAAAAATAATCGTATTTCATAGAATTGCCAAATTAAATAGTTTAAAGATAAAAATATTTTGTTATAATCAACATAAACGAAAAATGTTTAAAATATTTTAAACGCACCCCTGTTTTGATATTCATTTACCCTAGTCGGCCATCTATTTTCAGCCAGACATAGCAATGTATTTCTGTGCTTTTCTAGTCCAGTATTTAAATGGGTTCATGCAAGAATTTCATACCTAAGTATTTCGTACAGTTCTATTCTTCTCTAGGGTTTCAAATGAAACCACATCTATAAAATAATTTAAACGTCAACTTTCATTCACTAGTCATACCAAAGGCCGCTCCGTGCGAGTGGGCAGGTTGTGCCCCGCACAAAGGCGCCTGAGTAAAGTACTTAAATAATAGTAAATTTTTATAAAATTCTCTTATTCGTAAAGACAAAATTACTATAGAACTATACAAAATAACGTGATAGACGTGAAAAATATATTTTTTAATTTGTTTGCATCAGAACTCTTTTTATAAGTAAAATAATTACCGTACCAATTGGTTCGTTATTTTTCGATCATTGTTATATTGAAATAATAACTGAAAATGTTGATTACAACAAAGAACATACTGATTATAGTTCAATAATATTGATTACAAGAATGAATCCTTCAATGAATCCAATATTTAAATACCTACTAGCAGTTTGTGAAGACTCAAATGCTTTGATTTACATACAATTCTGAAATCTTAGACAAATAATTTTATTTTTATTTTCTACCGACATTACATTTTTCTTATTTATTATTAAAAAGTAAAAGAAATATCCTGCCCAACGGATAATTTTCCCTCATTGTTATAGCAACCTAAGTGTAAAATTGTTGATTACAACAGAGGATTTTAAATATTAAATTTAGCATTTTTGAAGAATAAAAAGTATAGTTAAAATTTTAAAGCGTGTGATAATTTGCAAATTTTACATCATTGGGAGGGGGGGTCTGGGGGGCGCTAAATACCATACCATTCTTAAATCATTGAACTTAGGGACCCCTATTAAATTAATGCTTAAATATATATCACTTGAGATATCACTTTATCGTGCATAAAAGTTTTATTAAGATGATAAGCATTAATTATTGAAAAATTTCGGTAATTACAAATTCTGATGAATCAGAAATGTTACATTATCATATCTTGTTATGTTTAACAAATTTTCTTATCATTTTTATAATTTACTCCTCGAAATCAATGTTACAATGTAATATTTACAATGTACGATAAAAATATTTTGTCAACACAAGATATCTTATCATTTTATGATAAAAATGTTTCCACACCAACACGGATATGAGTATTCAATTTGTTATTAAAATTGAAAAATAACATTGACCATAAACTCAATTTTTATGAACGCGATAAAAAAAACACTCGCACGCCAATGTATCACGGTCGTTTTAATTGAATAAACAGAAAGGCTACCGCAACATTTACTCGGGATGAATCAGCTTTGTACAAAACGAGAAGAACGAATTATGCACAATAAGTAAATAAATAATTGGATAGTTTATACGAGTATTAACAATAATTTGTTGTGCGCACCGTATTTTTATCACTATTTATGATGGCCCAGGTTTGAATCCGATCGTTATTTTGGTGCTCTCTCCACTACAGTAAGAAAAGCCTGTGAAGTGACGCCTGCTAAGCGCCCTTAATGTTGTGGTTAGGATTTTTCGAATAAATATAAACTGGCACACCCAGAAATGGGTAATAAGATAAGCCGCGATCTTTCAATACAATTTTACATTATATTAAACATATTTATATATTTGAAATAAAGAATTGTTTCCAAAAACGTGAATGAACAATTGGAAAACGTTTTAAATAAAAAAATACTTACAAAATGTGTGTTCCCGCCTTTTTTCATGATTCTTTCAGGCACTATACTTTCAGTTTTGCACACGAACTATGAATGTATAGATAAACAACTAATAAATGCTCTCAAACACTTAAAAATTTAACCATTAATACTAGAAATTATTGTAAATCAATTGAAAGTTATAATTTCGTCTCTAATGAAGTATAACCTCACCGCATTATAGTTGGTGATATACTGAGCGATGTTCTCTTTTCATTCCCCATCTATCCCCACCACAATTCGGCGTAGCCAATAAGATGTATCGTCTGTCAACTGTCGAATGTGGGAAATAGATTTGAACTATGTGAAATTTACATACATTTCCATGGATTCATATTTAAATATGGAGGAAGCTATTTTCTATACGAATAGGATAAATTAAATCGTTTGTTCAACTGAGATCTATTCAATTTATTTTGAGAATAGAAATGGAAAATTTATTCCAAGAAGATACTGTGATTTTGATTCATACAAAACACAATAAGAAGAATAGAATAGATATTATAGATTGTTTGTTATTTTGAAGGGTTCTGGGAAACTTGGAGCTAAGTCACCATTTGATTGTTTCGAGAATATCGGTTTCCAAAGTTTATACTCAGTTTCCATATTTTAAATTTGTATTGTATAAAATAATTATTTCAATTTTGATTAAAAATACTTGTCATTCCTTTTTTGTTATACTACCATAGAGGGCGGCTTACCAGGCGTCACCTCACTAGAGCTCAAAGCTATTTTGGAGAGAGTACGACGAGATCACTATTTTCAGATTAGCGAATCCACAACATAATTTCTTATAATTATATTATTTGTTTCTAAAATTTTGTTCTAGGTATACATATTTTGTTCTTCCAATTTAAATTGTATTTTCTAAACATGACACTGTATTTAAACAATCAAAAAAGGGAAAATAATGAAGAGAACAACTTAGTTAAGGGTATGGGCAGTGGCGTAACTACCAGTGCGCAAGGTGTGCCAGGCACAGGGACGAAGAGATCTATGAATCTCAGATATATTTTTCTGTCCTGGACCGTACCCAAAATTTCCGATCAAGATGTTTCTTAATGATGTACTTTTAACTCTGTATTAAAATATTAATGCGCTTAAATGTACTTCTAACATCAATTTGTAAATAAAAACGAAATTAAAATATTATAAAATGTTTTCTAAAAATATGAATTGTATTACTGAACTTATGCCAAAGCATATTATAATTTTTTTTTGTATAGGTACATGTAGGTATGTTACAGTAAAAGTAGAAAGTGTGCATTATCGGTAAATGCAGAAACTTGCCTAAAACTACATTTTTCTTGCAATTCAACCAAACACAACAATAAACTCACCTACCGCACAAAAGTCATTCTTGGACAAATCGGAGTAAGTTTTGTGCGTTAGGTGAGGTTATTGTTGTTAAATTTAGTTGAATTGCAAGCGAAAAATTTTAAGCGAATCTACATTTGCCGGGCAATGTGCACAGCATCGCAGTATGTACATTTACTGTAACATATACATTATACATAATATTTTTTAATTACCTACTTTGTATAATTACATAATTAAAAACATTTTTCTTTTGTATATGTAACTAAATAAATTATCTATTTGCTAGTTATATCATAATTAAGGCCATATCCTAGTTACGCCGCTCGGTAAGGGTAAGGGCCATTTAAATAAAACGTTTGATGGTTAAATGAGACAAAAATATGAAGAAAGACAAAAAATATGTATTTAATTTATAATAATAAAAAAATATTAAAAATTTCTCTACTTGCAAAAAAAGGCAACAAAAAAATAATCCCTGACAATTAAGATAAATCCATGACAATTCCATGACTTTTCCAGATAATACTAAATTCCCTTACTTTCATGATTCCCTGACATTCATTTACTGTTTTGCTTCCCTGAATTTTGTGTTGTATTCACATTAGAATTAATATTTTAGGTTAAAGTCTGTTAAATTCAAATCCAAGTAGTCCAAGTTACCCATTTCTGGGTGTGCCAATCTACTTCTATTCGCAGATTTCGGTAATGACGATATCTTATCGTTGATGGAGTTTATTAGACGTCACCTCACCGACTCTCAAAGCTGAGTGGAGAGGATGTTTTTTAAATGTTGGAAATAGTATCTGTCCAAGTTTCAAGTTTAGTTGGAAAACTGGAACTGAATCAGGGAAGTCCGAACCACAAGCAGACACCTATCGTACAGCCACGCGTTCGCATAAAATAACTATAATTATTTAAATAGTTGTGGTAATTGCGGCAATGTGCTATTACACAATTTTACATGATAATAAACGGTTTTACTGTTGAAAGGAGCAAATGACAGGCGAACTGAGTACGCGAGCTTGTAACCTCCTAGAAAAATAGTTACCTGGCGTATTTTATTTGTTACTCACTTGTTAATCAAATTCAAAATTATAACCAAAACCTCTTAGTTGCAGTTGACACTCATTATTAATATGTATGACAGTAACAAAACCCAATAGATGTATTCTTTTTAGACAAAATTTCAGCTCATCTCAGATCGTTTCAGATAAACTCAGGAAATCGTTGTTCTTATTGACACAACTAATCTGAGTTGTTCTGAGTAAACTCAATTATTCCTTTTTCGATTCTACACTATCAGTTTACAAAACTCAAAATGATTTGAAACACTCAATTTGCATTTTAAGGTTATATAATACGAGTACAACAAATTTTATATTCACATATACTGACATACTTACAGTAATATATATTCAACATCAATTTCTCGTTTATAAACAGTATCATAGATCAGAAAATAAATCAATAATTTTGGCAGCTATTACAGCAAATACTATCGGTAAAGAAGGATGTGATAAAATGGAATAAAACTTGTTCTTTTTGCACACATCACAACTCACTTCATCTCAACTCAGTCATGTATTGAGCTGAGTTTCAATTGGGTCAAAAAGAATACAGCTAATTTTCGCATGTCATCAACGATACTAACGTGGTTACTAACTAAAATTTTAACAAATTAGCTGCCAATTTTACACGTTAGTATAACTAGTAAAGATTAATTTTTAAAAATAGTAATAAATAAATGAAGTGAGTAACAAAACAATTTAAACTACGACAAAAAATAAATTGGCGGGAGGTACTGTCGTTGATAATATATTCTTCTCATCATATTTTCTTTCCATTATCGCAAAACATTTCGCCCAATGTGGGGTTCAAACCCTCGTTCGAAGCCACGACCCTGAGATTAAGAGTCTCATGCTCTACCGACTGAGCTAGCCGGGCGATTGGCACTTGTCCTGCTGTTCTAACATTCCTGCAACCATCGCAGTAGGCTTGGCTAGGGTGTGGTGGGACAGCAGACTTAAAGGGGCGCGCACAACGCAGGCGACGACAAATTTTCCTTCTCCAATAAAGAATTATTTCTGTGATTTTACGGCAAAAGCAAATATATCACTTTTACAAAGATCAAGTTTAGAAATTTGCGAGGAAATTTGTCAGCTTAAAAATTAGATTATGAAACTTCTTTCAGTAAATTTTGGGAGTTGATAAAAGCAGGAATTGATAAAATGATGAACAGTGATAAATTTACTGTTTGACGATTATGTTCTAAATTTCCAAAGTTTTATATTTACTTTTAACAAAAGTGACATAAACATTTTCTTTTCACTAAGGCCCGGTATTTATACTCGTATCTCTGGTTCAACTGCCTAACCAGTGAGCTTAACTTTAGTTTGACAAAAGGAAAAATGTCGCATCAAAAAAATGGCACATGTGTAATTTTTACAATTTATGTTATATTATCGATGTTAAATTTTCCCTTTTGACTAACAGTTAACAGACACTTTAACCAGAGATGAAAATATAGGATCTAAATGTATAAATATAAATTATAGTATTTAAATGGTAACAACCTTCGAACTCCGTGTATCATACAAAAAATGCATTTGGTCATTGGTCATACTCATAACAAGTGTAGATTCGAAAGTTGATGTTTAAATTATTTTATAGATGTGGTTTCTTTTGAAACCTAGAGAAGAATAGAATTGTACGAAATATTTAGGTATGAAATTTTTGCATGAACACATTTAAATACTAGATTAGGAAAGCGCAGAAATACATTACTATGTCTGGCTGAAAACAGATGGCCGACTAGGGTAACTCTATATCAAAGCAGGGGTACGTTTAAAATATTTTAAACATTTTTCGTTTATGTTGATTATAAGAAAATATTTTCATCTTTAAACTATTTAGTTTGGCAATTCTATGAAATAGGATTATTTTTAATTTCCTCTAACAGTAATTCCGACTCGAGGGTTGCTTACACCTGAGACGAACGAACTAGAATTTACGGTATTAAATTTTTTAAATACATCCCTGAATCCTACTGCTAAGGTCATTTTACAGGCCTCCTGGTATTGAGTACAATTCTAATCATCTGTAACGGAATGCATAAGGGTCAGTTTCCTTTCAAATCAAATATAGGGAAATATTTTTTGTTGTAATCCACATCGTCACAATTATTATTTAATTATTAGAAAAATATCGATTTGTTAGGATAATAATCCTTTACAAATAAACCCAGTTTGCAAAAAATACTATTTTTTTAACATCGTCTTGAAATGGCGGCCCTCATGGTCAGGCGCCTATGTGCGGGGCATAATCTGCCCACCCGCACGAAGCGGTCCTGTACATAAATGAAATACGTTCTATTTACCTTAACATCTCCATATTTCCATTCTTTTATAATGGCCTCTTTCACATTTAAAATACTGTTTTTTCGTGATATAACACGACGACACTTATTTAGCATATCCCCATCTTTAATGACTGAAAGTAAAGAAACTTTTTCGCCACAACTCTTATACCCATTTTTGCAGTTTGGCACAAAACTACAAAACGTTCTGCTATCGTCGGCCATGTTGGCCTGCTTCAACCTATCTTTCTCTCTCTCTCTCTCTCTCTCTTTCTCTCTCTCTCTCTCTCTTTCTCTCTCTCTCTCTCTCTCTTTCTCTCTCTCTCTACTCTCCCTGTCTTTCATGTTACATTTTGGGGGCACTTTTCAAAAGCGACTAGATATGATTTATCTACTCCTTAGTTATTATACTTCGTGATTCGTTATAATATATCGTTACATATTTAGATATATGGAAAATATATGGCCAGCAATACATGTGTGTATGTAAGAGTATGTGGCAACATAATTTCACAACATTTTTCCAAGCTCTAATATATATTCGACAAATTTTGTAGAACTGACGTTTCAATATACACGTATATACCTTTATTAGGGTCTACAAACAAGTAAGAATAAAGGCTGCATATGACTGAGATTTCCAGTAATTGTTAATATCTATAGTACAGTACAGTCGAGAAATTTACCCACATGTACTCCAAATGTACAGAGTGATCAACAATAACTAATTCAGTTGGCAATACGTTTCTGGGGATCTTTTTATTCCACTGTTTACACAACACCAGGTAAAAACCGAAATACTATTTTTAGAATAAATACAGAAACAGATATGTTATATCAGAGCAGAGGCCTGACAGCTAATAGGATTTCGAATAATTGAAACACTTTAGATTATTACTCTGTAGCTATTAAAAGAAATAAAAGGATGTGGATAAGAGAAACAACGACTATTTTAATAAAATATTGTAAATGCAGTCAAATTTAAAATTTTCAAATGTCACTGTCAACAGTGTCAACGAAAGGAAATAAATTTTTGTATCAGTCTTATAAATTTCTTGTAAATTTTTTTAGTACCAACTGAATCAGTTATTTTTAATCACTCTGTATTATATACTTATGAGCTAAGCTTATTTTTACTTCCTTGTACTTAGTAAAGGAAGTATTGTAATCCCGAAAAATTTCGGTTTTCAGATTTCAACGGAAATGTCCATTTTGACCATACCTGAATCCATTTTGCCTAATTTCGTCGAGAGATCTGTACGTACGTATCTCGCATAACGTTAAGCCGTATAAAGTTGAAATTTTGTATTTAGGACTACTATGGCATCTAGTTGTGCACATCCCATTTTGGTCATTACACAATTTTCAGAAATGGTACTTTACTTAAAGCCTATAATAGATTTTAATGAAAAACTATTTTAAAATATAATCCAAAACTTTTCAAATTTGGTATATAAGACTTTTATGTGAATGGGAATAACATAGAGTAGAT
Organism: Harpalus rubripes; assembly: GCA_963082715.1. Taxonomy (NCBI): domain Eukaryota; kingdom Metazoa; phylum Arthropoda; class Insecta; order Coleoptera; family Carabidae; genus Harpalus; species Harpalus rubripes. The sequence continues at coordinate 26,683,227 of OY720456.1, forward strand.
TTTGGTTAAAATAGGCTAATCGGAAGCGACATTACCTGAAGTTATTAACAGTTTTTCTTGAATAAAATGGTTTTATTTTGATTTTAGAAATAAATGCTTCAAATAATAATTTTAGAGAATTAAATTGTGCGTCCAGCACAACCAATATTATTATTTTAGCCCCTTGTATAAGCGAGATATGTAAATTTAAAAATTATATACTTTTTGGTTATTGTAATAAAGCTTGCTGTGGATTAGGACAAAAAAGTACAAAAAAATAAAAAAATTAATGTTAATGTCAAATTACGTCAAATACGTGCAATTTTATTATTGGGTCTATATTTTATGTAGGTCTTGCGTACAAGGAAGTTGTGTGGTGTCCACATCAGATTTTTTTAGATATGGTTATATGAACTGTAAAAGCTAACGATGGAACTAATTTTATGAACAAATGATTTTGTAGATAAACAAATATTCATACTCTGGATATCAGTGCCGCAAATGTTTAACATCTATAAACAAAATAAAGAAGAAGAATATTAATAAAAGAATACTTTGGAGATAATTTAACAGAAAAAAATAGTATTTAAAATATAGTTTGGTCCCTTTAAAGTTAAACGATTCATTTTAATTTTATGTAAATATAATTTCATATAGCGAAAAAGCGAGACAGTTGCTATGCATACTATTTTCTTTTTACATTTTCTAAATGTATAAATTGTTGAATTATCAAATTGTACACAAACATACAATAATAATTGTTATCAAAGTTTTCCTAAATGTATTTTTGTATTGGAAAAAAATGGAGGCAGTTGAAACCACATCCACCTATTCCCTTGTTCAATTCCCTAAGCTATACTCGTAGATCAGCTTTTCAGCTTTAACATTTTGACCTTGCGTCTGAACGTGGTAACATTTAGTTTCAGTTTTCTTGTTTTCTGTTTGGAACAAAATAAATTTAAACAAAGCACGATAGAAACTTTAATTTCACGCTTGTTGTTGTTTGCGAACTGAATTAAATTCAGTTATACTTTCACATAAATACTAAAATACCACAACTTCAACAACATAACTTATACGATGTATAAATAAATTATATGATACGGTTTTTATCTAATACACTTGTATTCGGTGCTGAGCAATTCTGATCACAATATTTTATGGTAGATGATACATTTTGGGCGATATTTATGTCGTAGAACTTTGGTGAGATATCACTTCATAAAAAAATGAGAATTACAGTTCGATTTCATGGGTTGATGCGCTACTTCTTTTTTATGAAGGTATGATAAATTTTTATTTGCAAAAACTTGTTATATGATTAAAATATTTTTGTTCACCGAGTTTAAGGGTTACTTTGTCTCTTTTTATACATTCTCAAAGTATGAAAAAAAATACTGGTTATATGTATACTATTAATGGAAAATGTAATTTCAGTAATTTCTATGGTAATTAATAGTAAAAAGTAGCATTTAAAAGCTTATTAAATGGAGAATACGTTATAATGTGATTATGAGGCCTAGAATCAATTTAAGTGTTCTTGCTTTTATCATCACTAAACTTATTTGATTCGTATCGTATATATTTCTATTATCAATTCAAATCCTTCATTCTATGGAATGAATAAACGTAAGAAAAAAATCTGTTTTTTTAGCAAAAGATGCGTTATTTATAAAAACTGTATTGAAGTATTATATCTAATTTATTGGTATTATTTGATTATTTGATCTGAACGATTGAATCAGTCGTTGACACTAGGTGAAACATTTTAAACAGGTAAAATTGGCTCAGTTTCACGAACTAGGATTTATTATCTTTATCGCGATTTGGGCTTTTAGGGCATCTTCAGAAGACTGAGAAATGTACAAGACAATTATAGTATATATGACTAGCGAATAGAAGTTGACGTTTAGATTATTTAATAGATGTGGTTTCTTTTGTAAACATTTCCCAATATTTGATTTGAAAGGAAACTGACCCTTATGTATTCCGTTACAGAAGATTAGAATTGTACTCAATACCAGGAGGCATTTAAAATGACCTTAGCAACAGGATTCAGGGATGTATTTAAAAAAAATTAATACCGCAAATTCTAGTTCGTTCGTCTCAGGTGTAAGCATCCCTCAAGTCGGAATTACTGTTAGAGGAAATTAAAAATAATCCTGTTTCATAGAATTGTCAAATTAAATAGTTTAAAGATCAAAATATTTTGTTATAATCAACATAAACGAAAAATGTTTAAAATATTTTAAATGCATCTCTGTTTTGATATTCAGTTACCGTCGGCCATCTATCTTCAGCCAGACATAGTAATGTATTTCTGTGCTTTCCTAGTCCAGTATTTAAGTGGGTTCATGCAAAAATTTCATACCTGAATATTTCTTACAATTCTATTCTTTGTAAGACGATGGGGGTCTTCTTCGGAAATGATGACGGGTGGATGATACAATGATACTACTGCTTCTACTGTTTACTACTGATACTGATGATTACTCTTTTTTCTTACTGTTTACTTCAGCGATGACACACTGAGTGACTGGTGATAAGGATTTCGCGAAAAGGACTTCTTGAGAAGGACGAACACACATACACATGCACTTTACACTTATGAACTCTTACATTACGGACTATAACTAAACTTTATTTACATAATTATTAATTAACACTAAGCCTAACATACACAACTAAGCAAGTACTAAACTGTTACATTCCGTAACCCAGCGGGCAGCGTCGCCCCAAAACTAAAACACTACATGTTCAAAAACAAAACACGTCTGCCCGATGCGATGAACCCCATGGCTCTCTCATCTTTACCCCATGACTATCTAATGTCAACTATCTTTAAAAACAAAACGCTATCTTCAGGACAGGATTATCTTAGGGGTACGGGGTGTATAGGGTAGGGCATCCAAAGTCATGCACGTATGCATAATAATTTCCAGACTTAATTATCAAGAAATAAATGTCGTGACTATCATAATACGATAAGAATTTCTAAACTGAATTTTAACATTAATAGATAAACAGAGTTAAAATATATTGAAACTAAAATTTAGAAGAGTTTATAAAAAGTTATTTATCTGTTATTGCGCTTACCCTCGTCTTATTACATCTTCTCTAGGGTTTCAAGAGTAACCAAATCTATAAAATAATTTAAACGTCAACTTTCATTCGCTAGTCATATTATATACCATTCGTTAAATTTCATATCAGCGACCGTTTTTACTTCTTGTACAAAGTAAAGGAAGTATTGTATTCGCGAAAAATTTCGGTTTCCAGATTTCAACGGAAATATCCATTTTGGCCATCCCTGAATCCATTCTGACTAATTTCGTCGTGACATCTGTACGTACGTACGTACGTATCTCGCATAACTCAAAAACGGTAAGGCGTAGAAAGTTGAAATTTTGTATTTAGGACTTCTATAACATCTAGTTGTGCACCTCCCTTTTTGGTCTTTACATAATTTCCAGAAAAGGTACTTTATTTGAAGCCTATAATAGATTTTAATGAAAAACTATATTAAAATATAATCCAAAACTTTTCAAATTTAGTATATAAGACTTTTATATCAATTGGAATAACATATCAGAATTTGGTTAAAACAAGCTAACCGGAAGTAATAGATTACCTTGAAGTTGTTAACAGTTTTTCTTGAATAAAATGGTTTCATTTTGATTTTAGAAATAAATGCTTCAAATAAGAGTTTTAGAGAATTAAATTCTGCGTCTAGCACATCAAGTATTATTAAATTAGCCCTTTGTATAAGCGAGATATGTAAATTTAAAACTTATATACTTTTTAGTTTTTGTAATGAAGTTTGCTATGGATTAGGACAAAAAATAACAAAAAAATAAAAAATAGGTTTCATTTTGATTTTAGAAATAAATGCTTCAAATAAGAGTTTTAGAGAATTAAATTCTAGCACATCAAGTATTATTAAATTAGCCCTTTGTATAAGCAAGATATGTAAATTTAACTTATATACATTTTGGTTTTTGTAATGAAGCTTGCTATGGATTAGGACAAAAAATAACAAAAAAATAAAAAATAGATATTAATGTCAAATTACGTCAAATACGTGCAATTTTATAATTGAGTCTATACTTCATCTTCATATTGGTCTTGCGTACAAGGAAGTCGTGTGGTGTCCACATCAGATTTTTTATGAAATGTCTTCCTTTTTCATACAAGATAGTTGTAGACCATATTCCCAAATTACTTAGAATTGCGTTTAAATTTTATACGGTTCTTGCATAAAATGATTATGTATTTTCTTGGAGTAATTACGAAGGAACATCTTGAAGATATTAGCCTACAGAACAGCGCGAACAACCTTGGAAATTTCCTCCAGCGCAGTATCTTTGCCATCTTTTCAACGATACCATCATTCACTCTGGCCGTTTGTCTGGCAATCCTCTTTCTGCTGTTGAAATTTTCAGTGTTTTGACCCGATGCCCCTGGCCAGGGCAGCCTGCATTGCTGCTCTCTACAGCTCGGTCTGGAGCAGGCAGTGAAATATTCACCAAGCGATTTACAACAGTGAAACACGGACGCAGGTAATGGTATTAAACGAGAGGGTATACTTCACATACAAACAGTAAAAGAAAGAGAACGAAGGAGAGACAGAGAGATAATATAAATAAATATAACATGGATTGTTCTCATTGTCAATCTTAACTAGGACCCTATTTTATTTAATTTTTAACATATTTTCGTTCAGGTAAAAATTTTGTAATTTGTATGTCGGCTCCAATGGTTCGTTCAATGGTTAGAACTATGCTTCTTAGTAATGAGTGCGTTCGGAGTTCTGGGTTCGAATACCACTAAGGCATGAATGTTTGAGAATGTGTATGGTGTGTTTCAAAATATTTGCAAATCTACCTGCCTTCGTATTCGTAATGACGCGGTCCACCGCAAAACAACATGGTATGTACGATCATATCCGTCAGGGGAGGATTAGCAAAATTTTGGGAAATGATGTAGAGGTACTTTTTCAAAATCCTACTAATTAATATATCTGGTTTTATTTATAATTTGTGAAAATTTGGTGTAATGTGATATTCTTTGTTCTGCATTTCTTAAAATTCAAGTGAAACATTAAATTCCACAAACATTTCTTGTACTGGATTTCAAATATTTTATTACAACCCTGTCATGTTACCCATCAAGCCCATTTAGAAAACCACCCGCTGCGTAAGTCGAGGCAGGTACGTATGCAAATATCTTGAAACTATACCAACTCTGGTAATAGGGGACTACAGCGCAATTGAATTAAGAGAAATTAGGAAAAAATATTGAAAGTATATGCTTAATAATGAATATGAATAAAGCAATAAAACGATATAATTGAAATACTTAAGATATAAGGGTTTTTTTGTTATAGCAGCTCGTCATATGTATTATTTTGATTGGCGACTCAAAGACGGCCTATAAATATATAACGAATACCCAGTTAGAGGGAGGAACGTACTACTAATGGTGGTACAAATAGTGGAGAAGTGGCTATCAGTCCAGTACTACAATTCTCAAACAGTTTTTATTTGAATATAAATGTTTTGATATTAACATTGAGTTAACAGTATGTAAATATGAAATAAATTGTGAAAAATTGTCGTTCGAATCCCGATGGCTGACAATTTTTCACAATTTATTTCATAAATGTTTTGCATTAAACTTAATAACTTAAATACATTTCCAATTATAAATCATGTAGACTTGTAGAGTATAATAATATTCATTTATTGTTTATAAATATAATTCAGAAATATCATATATTTCATGGAGTCTCGTGGCCGTGTGCCTGAGTATCTGGTCGCGAATCTGCGCCCTCACGGTATAAATATGTCATCATCATTACCAAAATCTGTGTACAAAGCAAATTGGCACACCCAACAATGGGTAATATGCCATGATGATATATTTTTTATATATTTCAAGAACAATTAGGTCCACGAAGAAAACAGTTTGATATATAAACTTATATTCGTGACGTCACATCTATATTTTCAAATTTCGAGGGACTATAACTCGCTTATTAATAGGAATTTTTTCACCGGAGTCTTAGTTTTACTTATACGTTCAGATGAAATTATATAAAAAAATGGTGGAATCCCCTATTGGGATTTAATCTTGTTGAGGGGTAAAAAAATCAAAAAAAAAATATTAGCTTCACACTGTAATAGCTATACGTAAAATGCAAAACATTTCTTATAGAGTTTATTTTACGCACTACGCCCTTACGAATTCTTATACATTATAGTACGGATAAAATTTTTAATAGATTTTCGTGATTGTTTTTTGACATTTGATGTTGACAGTTGTTTTGAAAATTGGTTGCATTACTTGCCTGTGGCACGCATCGCAAACTCCAGTTTCATGTAAAATAAAATGCGTTCGGTAAATCATACGGATTTGGAGTATTTACCGAGCGGTGTTAGAGTGAAGTGGAATTGGAGTGTATCGAGAAAACAAGGAACACTCCATTATTTGTGATTAACCGAACGAGTAGAGTTAAAATTTTAGTGCACGAATATAATAACATCTTTTTAAACAATCATATATTCTATTAAAAAAACGAATGAAACATCCAGAAGTTATTTAGTTTGGTAAAGAATTATTCTTTAATGATTCTGAAGAAAGTAGAATATTAGAAAAATTTGAAAATTCTTCATTTTTCTCAATGATAAGACTAGTACATTCTTCATTTGCATTCGTATTTGTGGTATTACACTCATCAGCATTATTAATTATACAAATTTGAGGTTAAACACTCAAAACGTAAAATGTCCTCGTATTCACTCCATGTACGCTTGCATTTCGAGGTTGGGCTTAACACTTTTCACTCCGCTTGACTCCATCCTGCATTTTGTGAACGCTCCATTTTAAGACGCATATCACTCCATGTAATTACCGAACTATGCTGAGAGTACATAGAGTAAAAAGTGTGAATAGAACTCATTTACCGTACGCACGTATAATCAACTTCACGCAGTTATTAAACAATACGAGTATACTATTAATAGAATCGGTATTAGGTAATAGTGGATCAAATAAAGTTGACGTCTAGTGCCCTTTCAGAAACAACTGAACAAATGTAATATAGTCCGCAGAATCAAATGAATACAATAAAAAGTGTGTGTAACAACTCAGTTTTGTGTTTTTTAGAGTAATTACTCAAAAATGAATAAAGTTACAAACTCTATTCGATTTTTCAAATGCATTATCATAGATTTATCAATTTGCAGGTAAAGAACATCGGTTCTAAACTTTATTTTAATATAAAGATCAAGTAGTATGGTGAAAGTTGACGTTTAAATTATTTTATAGATGTGGTTTCTTTTGAAACCCTAGAGAAGAATAGAATTGTACGAAATAGTCAGGTATGAAATTTTTTGCAAGAACCCATTTAAGTATAGTCTGTACAGAATTCTACCGTTATTGCTTTGACTTACTAAGCCTGTGGTAGACCAGGCACAGCGGGATGTAGCACTACCTGGCGTAAGGGTCGGACTCCGAAAAATTTAAATTTGCTAGACTTTGTTATGCATTACGAAATTTCAAAATTGTTAGCTAATGAATTCACAGAATCAAATTACGTATTTGACCATTGTTACAAATTAGGAACAAATAAGATTTGTTGAAACATGCTGTGACCATAGATTAAAATTAGGGAAAATAAGATTAGCAATGACGTACCAAACGTATATAAATGAGTTTTCAAAATTTTAAAATCAGTATTACTTTACTTTTCGTACTGAGAGCAATTATATAGACACTTACTATGTGGCGACCATTTGAAGATGATAATGATAGTTTACCCGTTGAAGAAGATCGCTGTGCAAAACTTAAACGTACGTGTTTGCCGCTAGAAGCGAAAGAAATAATTAAAAATGTGTATAACTATTTAAAAGATAATGAAGATGAAAATTCGGCCTTAACCAAAACATGTGAAATGACGAAAGTGCCGTATAATACTGTTCGTGATATAATAAGTGGTGAATTGAGACCAAGAAAGAAAAGACGTGACGCGGGTAAGTCGAGAGTAGTGAATTCTTTTGAAGAAGATATAATTCGACGTAAAATATACACGATGTATACTGAAAAAACGTTGCCGTCTGTACGTACATTGTACCAGAGACTAAAAGATGATAAATGCGATATAAATTGCTCTGTGGCTACTTTGCATTCGAACCTTCGTAATATGGGTTTTCGATTTAAAAAAATTAATAAACGGCAAACTATAATGGAGAGTAGAAGAATACGTGAATGGCGCTTTAAATTTTTACGTGATATAAAGAAATATCGTGCTGAAAAACGTCCGATAATATATTTAGACGAAACTTGGTATGATAGTCACGACACAGTATCAAAAAGTTGGACAGACGGTTCAAAGGATTGTAGTGTCAATGTTCCACCAGCACGAGGAAAACGATTTATTATACTTCATGCCGGAAGTGATCAAGGGTGGATAAATGGTGCGCGATTTTTAGCTGGCCATACACTGTAAAGTTTTGAGGTAGAAACAGGGAAGATGAATCTACAAACAAGTCGCTGAACCTTCTTTTGGGTCGGTTTAGGGTAGAGAGGTAGAAAAATGGGAAGAAAAGGGTAGGATCTTTTGGCCAGGCAGATCAAGGTCCCTCACAGGTATCTGAGTTGCACTGTCAGTAAGTAAGGTAGACGCTTCCACCCGTTTTGCATCTTTAGACCTTTAGAGTTGATTCTGCGAATATGAAATACAGTCATACCAAAAATATGAGTACGCAATCCAACGTTTCGAATAACAATAGCTTTTTTTTGCTATTTGTCGCAAGCTATTGACTTTGTACTGAAAATAATATTTTGTGATAAATTTCTTTTCTTGGTGCCATTTTATTTAGGTATTTAGTTTCTATAATTAGGAATAGATTCCGTACTATCAATAATTCCATAATGAGAATAAATATTTTGTTAATCAGAAAATTGATATTGGCATAACGAATAAATTCAACTTAACATTAATAACACAACAATGTAATATATCTTGAGAAGAAAATTGAAATAGTAGGTACTGACGGTAAACTAATGTGTTGTGATTATGTAAAATTTTAAATGAAGTAGAGGGAAAAGTGGCAAATAAGATTTGTGTTTTATTACTTTTATTAAAACACAACACGTACTGCATATTGTTAGTATAAATGAATTAAATTTCTCAATTAATACTAGCATATTTTATAATTCCGGAATGCATACTTTGTTTTCCATGTTAAAAAAAAATTAGTAATAAACTCTTGAACAAGATAGAACGTTACAGCATTAACAAATGTGTGAAATAGAAAACTTGAATATAACAAATTACAATAGAAATTAAGTATAAATCACACGTAGGTATTCAACAAATTATATGAATGATTAAAGTTTGTTTGAAACAAAATTGAGGATGTCAATGTGTAAGACATAATATAAACAAATAGCAAATGATATTAGTTATCTGTAACATTTTGGAAATGAAAAGTGGTTGAAACGAATGATGTTTAGCATTTCTCAGAAATTGTGATAGCATTGCACGTGCATTGCAAGGTCAAAGCACCCGAATGGGTTTTTCGGCTAGCTTGGAATAACCGAATATTTCTTGGGTAAGGGTAGGGGGTGTCAAGGAGATGCGAATTTGTTGTTTTACGTATAATTCTATCATATTGTCGACAGTGAAACTGATCGGTTGTTCTATAGTGGTATTGTGCATTATTTATCTGGTAAGTTTTCAAATGATATTTTGCTTGATTTCGTAGTATTTGTTCATTTTTCAATAATATAACGTATATTTTAGAAAATTCAATATGGCTGTTTTTAAGTGCAGTATTATATCCAACATCAGCTGAGTACAATTTGGTGTGCTCAAAATTAATTTATGTCTAAGGATTGACGGATAAACAAATTTCTAGGCAGTTACACATAAAAAATTCTAATTATTATGTAAGTGTATTTATGTACTAACTATAGAATATAACACGTACCAATATTGTTATAGGACACTTGGTTAGCAAGCTTAAAAACCAAATTTAAGACAGAAAGAGGCAAACTGCAAGATGACGAAGAAGTTTTTGAAATGAGAAAAAAAATTTGCAACAGAAAGGAAAAAAGACGTTGTCGCTACAAGACAGTTCCAAACAATACAGAGGGAACAATATTGAAATTCCAGTCGTAATTGGGGAAGACAACAACACAATTAAAACACATATAAATAATATGAAATTAGAATTAAACAATCCGACACCCGACTTATTCATAATATCTGATCGTATGGAGCGTACTAAAGGACACAAATTTGGGATGTTTCGTGAAAATACTGTGAAAGAAATTTTGGAAATGTATCCTGTCTTAAGACTTGAGAATCAGGTAAAAATATGTTTTATAAATTAAGAGTATAAAAACTAATATTCTACTGTTTTTAGCTCCATCTTGATTTAGAGAGGTATTACAAATGTATTATGAAAGAATTGTTACTACAATATTTCTCACAACCAAGAATAAAGAAGATGGTATCTATATCCGAAGAACGTGGACATTTTGAGAAACTGCGTTAGAATAATAACTTTCAAGGTAATTTTTCTTTATTTTATATTTCTATATATTATTTCATTTTCTTTTTATTTATAGATTTTCATTTATTCCATTCGTAATTGTATAATATTGAAATTATAGAATTTTATCTTTCCGCACACAGTGACTATTTAATGTTTATTTTTCATTTAACAATATATTTTTATTATATATTTATATATGTATATGAAAAACTTGTATTAAGTATACCTACTTTTGAAAAGAAATCTAATAATCTTTTTTGTTTACAGTTCTTTCGTTAGACACGGCCATGATAATTTTACTGTGCCTGCTGCAAGAAGATACGCTGATCATTTTAGTTACTGATAATGTTCCCCCAGGACCTGCAATCGTTGGAGCAGTACCCAGCAACAATGATCTTTTTCTAAACAATTTGTTTTACATTTGCGTAGATAAAATAAAAATTTGCGAAAGTAAAACCATTACTGATGCGGTCGTCGATTTGATGGCCGCAATATATATTTTCAATTTAAAATATCCTCCCGCTTTTAAGAAAACACTTACGTTTTTAAGTGAGTTTATCATAAAATTAATAAACCCTTGTAAAAATATCACAATCCAGAGATTGTTTAATACCTTATCTGATTAAGTCTATGAATACCATGTATATATTTTCTTATTATGTAAAGTTATTTTTCAGTTATGTGTTTTTTTTTTATATAAGATATAGTGACAAGAACTCCGGAACATAGGACTTTAACATGTAAAATCATACTTTTATAATTTTCCGCTTCTCTAAATATTTTAAGTAAAAAACCTTCAAAAAATTCTGCATCTGTATCAATAAGCAAAATTAATTTTGCATGCCTTCTAATGACAAATTTGAAACGTCGAAAATCACCCCAAAAATAGCGTTAGCCATGAAAATGAAACAAATAAATTAACAAATTTTTAACAATTTATCTATCAAGTTAGGTTAATTTATTTTTATTAGGTCTTATTTTTGTTTAAGTGAAAAATGATCTATAATTTAAATATATAGTTGTTCACTCGAACAGAAATTACAAGTAATAATATAAATAAACTAAACAAAGCTTGGCCAATAAATCATTAATATTTGTTATTTTTTAAATTGAAGAGTGATGCTATATAAGCGTGTAATTATTTATTTTTTTTTTTTTGTTATTTTTTGTTTCAATTATATATATATATATCGCTATTTTTGGGGCGATTTTCGACATTCTTACAAAATATGCAAAATTAATTTTGCTTATTGATTCAGATGCACACTTTTATTTAAATCTCTTTTGCCTAAAGGAAAAGAAAGCAGGAAGTACGGAAGTATGATTTTACATGTTCTATGTTTTGGGGTTTTTTAAAATAATATGTACCAACTTTATTTATTTATAATATGTGTTTTTTTGTAATATGTACTTATTTTATTTGTGGTTTTTACAATATGTGGCTTTAATATGTTTTTTGTTTATGTTTTTTTATTAATAATAATTTTTATTATTATAAACATTTTATTATTTTTCCTAAATCCTAATATTTTTTAAGGAATTTGCAACTTCCTTATGTGGGGGATCATATAAATCACTATAAAGCATTTCTAACAACCATACAGATATTTCCAAGTACCTTGTGTTACGTTATTTACAAATCACTATAAAGCATTTTCAACGACCATATAGATATTTGCAAGTACCTTGTGCTATGATATTTATAAATCACTTCCAAGCATTTGCATAAACCTCTGTAGGTATTTCCATCCCACTATATGAAGGGTCGCATCGTGTCTACCTGGGTGTGAGGTAGGTTTTCCTACCCTAAGCAGAGATTGGTGCATCGACCTTTTAATAAGGAAGGATAGTTCTACCTTGGGGTTGCATATAGTTTCAACCCAAAAAGGTAGGTCCAGCTACGCCAAAACTTTACAGTGTAACACAAAAAATATTTTGTTAGACTACCATGACAATATGTCTGCAGATATTTTTGAAAAGTGGTTTAGTGAGAATTTATTGCCAAATTTGCCAAAAAATAGTGTTATTGTTATGGATAATGCTAGTTACCATTCGCGGCAAAGTGTAAAAATACCGACAAATTCTTCTACGAAGGCCGAGATTCAAGAATATTTAATTAAAAACGATTTCTACTTCGAGGAATCGTACAGCAAAAAACAATTATTGGATGTTGTAAAAATTAAGCCTCCTGTAAAACAATACGTGTGTGACAACTTGGCAACACAATTTGGACATGATGTACTTCGATTGCCCCCTTATTATTGTATTTTTAATCCTATAGAATTGATTTGGGGGCAATTAAAAAGTAATGTAAGAAGGAACAATGCATCACCGACAGTAAGTGATAGTGTTATTGAGTTAATAAAAAGTGAAATGGACAATATAACACCGGAAAATTGGGCTGATAGTGTGCGTCATGTGATTAATATAGAAAATGAATATATTAATGTTAATAATGTTACAAAAGATTTTATTATAAATATTCAGGACTCAAGTGACAACAGTGATATGGACAGCTACAGTGAAGAAGATATTATTATCGATTAATTATGTATGTGTATATTATTTATTGTTACGTGCAATATTTTATTAAATGACAAACTGCTCCGCAGTGTATAATTTTAACTAACAATTTACGTTTTTTTTTTTTACTATATTATGTATTTAATTTTGTTTTTTATGTATTGTTTGTTCCATTATTATTTTAAAAAAATAAAAAGATTTGTTTCAATATTAAATGACAAACTGCTCCGCAGTGTATAATTTTAAGTAAGAATTTTCGTTTTTTTTTACTATATTATGTATTCAATTTTGTTTTTTATGTATTCTTTGTTCCATTATTATTTAAAAAAAATAAAAAGATTTGTTTCATTATTAAATGACAAACTGCTCCGCAGTGTATAATTTTAAGTAAGAATTTTCGTTTTTTTTTTACTATATTATGTATTCAATTTTGTTTTTTATGTATTGTTTGTTCCATTATTATTTAAAAAAATTAAAAAGATTTGTTTCATTATTAAATGACAAACTGCTCCGCAGTGTATAATTTTAAGTAAGAATTTTCGTTTTTTTTTTTACTATATTATGTATTTAATTTTGTTTTTTATGTATTGTTTGTTCCATTATTATTTAAAAAAATAAAAAGATTTGTTTCATTATTACAAAATAAAGTAAAATAAAACAGGAAAACATTTAATACGTACCTGTCCTTTCCCCGCTATAAATCAAGCTTAAATCCCTAACAATAGACCTGCTGAGAGGGTAATAACGGTAGATTTCTAGACAGACTATACTGGACTAGGAAAGTACAGAAATACATTACTATGTCTGGCTGAAAAGTAGATGGCCGACTCTGGTAACTGAATATCAAAACAGGGGTAGATTTAAAATATTTTATACATTTTCGTTTATGTTGATTATAACAAAATATTTTGATCTTTAAACTATTTAGTTTGACAATTCTATGAAACAGGATAATTTTTAATTTCCTCTAAACGGTAATTCCGACTCGAGAGATGCTTACACCTGAGACGAACGAACTAGAATATGCGGTATTAATTTTTTTAAATACATCCCTGAATCCTGTTGCTAAGGTCATTTTAAATACCTCCTGGTACTGAGTACCATTCTAATCCTCTGTAATATAAATATAGGGAAATATTTTCAAAAGAAACCACATCTATTAAATAATCTAAACGTCAACTTTCATTCGCTAGTCATACTATACTGTGTCCCAGGTGATTGCCCGTTCAAATATTGTCTCCACACTTGCTTCATTCTACAGACCATAAATGAGTCTGCGTATCCACGACAATACGTAGACACACGACAATACAGATATATATAAAAAGCAAAAACAAATAAATAAATTTAAAAAAATACTTACCAATATATGGGCGTGGTTAAAGCTGTCTGAGACCATATAATTTCGTAAGAAAACTGCAACATACAAATAAAAAATACTTAAAATAGTATTACCAAAAAAGTTTGTATATAATAGTTATAATCGGCCTAATTCACTAAGATAATTGTTAACACATTCGTTAGAGAACAACTTAGAGTTAACAACGATTTTTAGCAAGTCGTGTAACGACTGTCATTCAATTGGTATTCATTAAATACATAATTAACGACATTGTTAAAAACGGTGATTGTGAACAATCGTCGTTAAATATTTAGAGTATAGGAAATATCAGTTCTGTATTTAATATACTCTACACGTGTAAAAAAACGTAAAAACTTAACACTAAATAATAAAAAAAACAAATGGATTTGAAAGGGCAAACGAAACTCGAAAAACACTTTATTTATTTTCTTAGCAACATTCAACTGGTTATTCAGTCACTTGATCGAACATTCATAAAATGGAATATGTGGTTGCTAGATGTAGCTGTAACAAATATAGCAGTGAAGTTATTATCAAGTGAGTTAAAAGGTATGTCGATTCTCAATATTTGTACATATTTCTGCTGTACTGGCAACATAAAGTGACAGATTTTGATTAGTTTGACGTTTGAGTTTTTAATAATGTGATAAGAAAATTTGGGGTGCAAGATGTTCCGCGGAATGGTAGATTTCATGATGATTTTGGACTAATTTTATGACAAAGCTAGTTTTGCATTTTATTTCTGATAACTGCTAGTTGGAAATTTTGCAAATATTTGATTGACTCCAGTTTAGTATACATGTTTATTCAATTCCTATGGTCGAAAGCGATCGATTTCAAAATTTTAAGAATCTCATCAGGCATGACCATCAGCGTCTAGAAGGTTTAGTTTGGAATAAATATAAATCTTTCATCTTGTGACGTGACCTTCGAGCATATACTGACAGTATGCTCGAAACATGAGAACATCCAATTCACGAATTAAATCATGATCATGAACGACACCTTGCTAAATTTGAATATCTCTAAATATTTTTTTTTTCGATACTGAAAATGGATTACTCGCAAATTTCTTTGCATGAATCTTGTCTAATTTTTTTTATAATTATTGGTATAGATTAGTTTATAAATATGTTTTCGTCGACCCTCTATTTCCAATAAAAGTTTGTTTCCTAACACAAAAGTTTCAAGACATACCATTTACCAACGATTGTTCAATCCTAACAATTGGAAAAATGCAGTTGCAAAATAACAACTCAATGTAACGACTAGTTGTTAAATTTTAGCAACTTGATGTAATAGTGAATTGGGATTTTGAACTTAGCAACTGACATTCGATTTAACAACTTTGCGTAGTGAATTAGGCCGAATACCTATTTATAAATTTGTGGCTTAATACGAAAACAACCAAACTGTAGCTGTACGTAAAGGAATCTGTAAGAATTGGCACCAATGTCATGCCATGGCATAAAACAACAAAATACTTATTGCAGTAATAACTAATGTAGACATGTCAGTAAACCCTTGAAGGGCTTTAGTACTATTTACTATAGACAGTTTAATCGCAGAATTAGTGGCATAACATGTAATCAACATAATGCAGAATGTCAAAATTTGACAAATAGGTCCTTATATTATTAACACTGAAAGTTTCTTGTTGATTTTAAATCACTCATTCCCAAATAACAAAATGTTAATATTTGTTAATTTGTTGTTCTTCACAATCTACCCTCAAGAAAATGTTTCTTAGTACAGAGTTGCTCCACCCAATTTCAAGCCTCAAATGTATGTTATTTCTAGCAATACTGATTCATGTATGTTTGGTCTTTAATTGGTAGTTTTCCCGGTTGTGCACACTTCGTCTGTCTCATGGCTATGTTGTGCTGTAGCAGCACTGTGGTGGTGGTGCAGTCAATGACTCACCACGAGATGTCCGTGACGTCACGCGTCACCTAGCAACGCCACCGGCTCATTCCATCCCCCACAACCCTCATAACTTCGCTGCAGGTATCAACAGAGCGGCAAATACCATTCGAGGCAAATAGTGTGCATGCAACTAGTTTCGAAACAACTTGAGATAAATGGAGCAGTCAAAATCAAAGGACATGTGAAAAGGACTTAAGTGACATTGATCTTTTGTTGTTATTGTTGTATGTACAGATTTTGTTCAACAATTTACATTTATGTGATTTACGAAAATATATTTATAAAATTATGAACTCCAAATCCAAAAAAAAAATGCTTGGGTTTTAATAACATTTCTTATAAGTCACAGAGTACTTTTTACTTACTTGTACATAGCAAAGGAAGTATTGAATTCGCGAAAAATTTCGGTTTTCAGATTTCAACGGAAATATCTATTTTGACCATCCCTGAATCCATTTTGACTATTTTCGTCGTGATGTCTGTACGTATCTCGCATAACTCCAAAACGTTGAAATTCTGTAGGACTGCTATAATATCTAGTTGTGCACGTCCCTTTTTGGTCATTATATAATTTCTAGAAGTGGTACTTTACTTAATGCTTATAATAGATTTTAATAAAAAACTATTTTAAAATATAATCCACAATTTTTCAAATTTGGTATATAAGACATGTCAATGGGAATAACATATAGTATATGAATAAAATAGTTTTATTTTGATTTTAGAAATAAATGCTTCAAATAAGTGCATATAAAGTATAGCATACTTTTTGGTTTTTGTAATAAAACTTGCTATGGATTAGGATTTAATTTTTATAATAACATAAATCTCGAAAAAATAACATTTAAAGGTATTTTTCCAAGAAAAACTATTATGAGCTACTAGTAAAATGCCATTTCAGGTTATCCGATTTTCACCAAAATCTAATGGGCTCTTTCCATTACAGAAAAAGTTCGTAGTACAAGGTTTCAAAATTTTCTGAATAATAGTATTTAAGTTAAAAGTGGAGGATCCACACACACACTTACACATAGAGATCATCGTGAAAATGTTAAAATTGGATTCTAGGGACCTTAAAACGTGGTCATTTATCAAAATCTCGATATGCGATTTTTAGCACGATCCCTATACCTACCTCCCTTACCAAGGGTAGCGGGAGGTAAAAAGGTAATGTTAATGTCAAATTACGTCAAATACGTGCAATTTTATAATTGGGTTTATACAAGGAAATCGTGTGGTGTCCACATCAGATTTTTAGGTACAGAATACAGTTAATTATGGAAAATTGTAAGCTACTATTTTTTTTTCTATGCACAAAAACTCACACCTAAATTTGTGATTATTTATTAGACAAATATCCATAGATTAAGAAATATATAAATAGAATAAACATCGAAATATGACGTTTAATATAAATATACAACCAAACAAAACACTTAAACAAACAGAGCCCAATCAATAACCAAAGCAACATTTTTTGGAAATGTATTAAACACTTTGACTTAGTATAACTTTTCTGGATAAGCTTCTAATTTTTGAAAACGTTTATCTCTTTGGTGCTTACTGGACATTAATAAATTAAACATTTAAAATGAAATCCCATTTTTATATATAAAAATGCAACAAAAAGTATTTTGCATGAAACAATAATGATAGCTGCAACTTCTTTTATTAATATTCGTATCCACTTTGTTTTTTCAAATACATGTTACACACTTACCTACTATCCTGGGGTTCAAAGAATTCGTCAAAATATATTAGTACTTGTTACTTGTATTTGTTTATATAAACAACCCTCTGTTACTTTGTTTATAAATTTAGTTTCATCCATCTTTAGCTTTACATTTCAAAACTGGAATTTCATGCCCCTCGTACCGTTTCTAAAACATTGATCTTCGTTCATACAACGTTTTCGCATAATAATTTAATACGTATTTGTTGGCACTTAGACTCGAGCTTAGACTCCTTTGAATTGAATAACAATATATTCTCCAAATTTTTGTTAAAATAATGTAATACATTGTGTACTACGATATGTAATTATCAAGTAATAATTATAAGTAGCGTGATAAGTGAACAAATAAAAATTGATTGTTATTTATATGAAAATTTAACTAAACATTACCTATATTATTGTTGAGTTGAGTCGAGAATATATATTATAAATATATATTATTGTTTATTATACTCGTACGTGTCGTATAATATTATATAACAAACATGCTTCGTACTTAATATTAAACAAAATGTTACATACAATTTGTAGGTTATATGTAAATTGTTTCACAACATGTGAATTACACATTCACAAGTGTTGATAATTGTTTCAAAATATGAATTAAATGTTTATAAACAAATTGTGATAATTAAAACAACTTACAATGCACTTATTGTTTTACGTTTTTAAAATAAAGTCATACACACACGCGACACAACACTACTTTCACTATAAACAAAACACCACTGACTGACAGTGACAAGACAAGTTAAGTTCTGGTTCGTTCTTCGTTCAAACATATACGGCGCAAATTTCAAACAAAATTTATTTATAAAATTTATCTTATAATTGAATAAGAGAGCAATAGACCAACATGAAGTATAAACCCAATCATAAAATTGCACGTATTTAACGTAATTTGTTATTAACATTAATTTTTTTTATTTTTTTTTGTTATTTTTTGTCTTTATCCATAGCAAGCTTTATTACAAAAACCAAAAAGTATATACATAAAGTAAATATATCATCACGGCTTATTACCCATTGCTGGGTGTGCCAATCTGCTTTGTACGCAGATATCGGTAAAGATGAAATACTTTCACCGTGCGGGCGCTTACCAGGCGTCACCTCACATGCACTTATTGCTGGCATAGAGAGTGCAGCACAGGCATCAATTTCGTGCCATTTAAAATTCGATATATTTGTCGTCGATCGGGATCGAACCCCCCCAGATTCGCGACCTGACACTCAGGCACGCGGCCACGAGACCCCATAAAAGTATATAATCTTTAAATTTACATATCTTGCTTATACAAAGGGCTAATTTAATAATATTTGATGTGCTAGACGCAGAATTTAATTCTCTAAAACTCTTATTTGAAGTATTTATTTCTAAAATCAAAATAAAACAATTTTATTCAACATAAACTGTTAACAACTTCAGGTAATATATCACTTCAGGTTAGCCTATTTTAACTAAAATCTATTGTGTTATTTCCATTGATTTAAAAGTCTTATATTCCAAATTTTTAAAATTTTAGATTATAATTTAAAATAGTTTTTCATTAAAATCTATTATAGGTTTCAAGTAAAGTACCACTTCTGGAAATTATGTAATGACCAAAAAGGGAGGTGCACATCGGTTTACCGTTTTTGAGTTATGCGAGATACGTACGTACAGACGTCACGACGAAATTAGTCAAAATGTATTCAGGTCATGGATATTTCCGTTGAAATCTGAAAACCGATTTTTTTCGGGATTACAATACTTCCTTTACTATGTACAATTAGTATAATTATAGTATATATGATTATTTATTGTTTGTGTTCATTAATTTGTCATTTAAATTTGTAATTTGTTCAATAAAACTTTTCTAAATTGAATGTACATTTGCAAAAGTTTATCTTCGTCTGTATAAAATTTCATCGTTGGAAAAATTACTTTCATTTAGTAAATAAATGTAGCTAATTTCAACTTGTATAAAAACAAGAAATTACAGAAAAATTCAAACTTTTTCACATAAATTAGACGCGGGATAATAGGATTAACTTTAATTGGAAACAAAATCAGAAAAGAAGAACTCCCAGAAATGGGATGACATGCCATCTCTGTCTTTCGAATGGGATGGAATACAGTGTAAGTGAGAGGGAACTATCAGGGGGGTAAGGGGTGGTACAAGAGCCTTATTCAATTAGACATCAATCAGTATTAGAGGCATTACGGGCAGATAACGGCACTAATGCTCCAAGGATAACCCACTTAACCAAGATTTCTTTCCTACTGCGAAATAATAAGGAGCGAGTACTGATCTAATTGGATAATTGAAATTTTACTGCAAGGATACTAAACTAATTACTGACCACTCTTGCTTAGCCACAAAATCTGCCTCCCTAATAAGAAAGGAAACTAAATATCACAATTTGTCGAAGATCGGGGCTGCATGCCTTGCAAAGAAGATTTTATTTCGTTAGAGACATACATCAGATTGTTAAATATAGCTGCTTTTCCAGTAATACGAATAAAAATATATTTTAGAAATTTGAATGATTAATTTAGTCGAACTAGATTACTCATACACTAAATTTTTATAAGAATTTCCGGATGACAAATCTGTTATTTCTATTTTCTAAATTAATACTTCCGAGTTATTGCTTATAGGAATTTAGGCAAAACTAAATTTTCCAATCTCGAGAGATGCACAATTATTGTACCGAAGCACTGTCCATAGGAAATAGTATGGTAAAATTTTTATTACTGTAATTTCTGCCCTATTATTTTAAACTAAAAGTGATCAGGTTCGGAATTAAAAACGGTATCAAATGATTATTGGTATAATACGATCCTGTTATGAGATACAAGTAAAAAAATCTGATGTGGCCAGCACATTACCTTCCGTCAGTTCTATGTATTTTGTATAAATGTCATATAGAAAGTTCCTTGCAAAAGATTCAATTTCTTGTACATTATCTTAAGGCACTTATGTGTATTTTATACAAATTCCATACAGAAAATTTCTAGCAAACGATTCTATATTTCCAGTAAAATTATAAGACAAACACACTATGTCAATTTCACTTGACACTGACATCTTTCAATCAGAATTTTTTTAGTATAGTAGCTGTTTCCATAGCTATGGCTACTTTATGAAATTTAATTTCTTTATAATTTTTTAACACTATATCCGTTTAATATTAAGTATAAAATGCAGTCAAATCGTATAGAGAATAAAATATTGTTTGATATTTATAATAACATTAAATGTGAAAAAATGATATTTAACATAGTTTTTTCTAGAAAAACTGTTAAAATCTTCAAATGAGGGTACTTCCGGTTGACCAATTGCAACCAAAATCTAATCAGCTCTTCATATAGATGTAACGAAGAAGAATACAAAGAATTATAATTTTTGAAATTGTAGTATTAGAGTTATCGCAGACGAAATTTTAGTTACACACACAAACATATAGGTACGCACACATACATACAGACATCATCGTAAAAACAGAAAATTTGTATTCTAGGGATCCTAAAACGTCCTTATAGATTAAAAACTCATCATCGAATTTTTTCACACTACCTTCCTTACCTAAATGTGCGGAAGGTAAAAATAAAATTTCCATTTTTAAGGTGCTTTCAGAGTGCCATGGAATATAAAACATAATTTAAATATGTTAGAGAAAAATGATTGGAGAAGCAGTCTTGGTAAAATGATGTTTATTACAAAGTCATTTATTTAACAATTTAACAATAAGTTAAACTTATGTATCACTGATGTATGCACGCATTTTATCACTCTGTAAATTGTATGGCTATAACTTCATCCTTGTATTAATTCATTTTCGTAATATAATTGTCAGTTTTCCTACTATACATTAACATAGCAGCACTGATGATGTTTCATTAGGAAACAAAACTTGGGGTCGGAATTCGGAATTGTTAAATAAATTACTTTGTAATAAAATCATTTTAACAGGACTGCTCCTCCAATAATTTTTTCCCTATCATACCAACAGTCAAGAAATACCAGTAACTATAATTAAAATAGTCGTATTGTTTGAGTTTCATAGATAGATTATAATTAATTGTTATTAAATTATTAATATTACCTATTATTTTATTTTTATTTGAAAATCACGGAGAGATTAATAAAATCACTAATTATTAAAATTTTATGATACATGTCAATTATGAAACTCACACAATACAACTGTTTAACTTTTATTTTGCCTCTCTCTAGCGAACGGAATGCATATATAGATACAATATACAATAATTTTCGACTTACATGCAATTTTTAATTCTGAACATATTTGGTATTCAAACTGTTGCTCTAAAACTAATAGGCCAGAAATTGCAACCATATGAAAATTTTTCCATGGAGAGTGTACCATATTTAATGCAATTTGTGATAAAGAAGCATATAGATATTTCTTTGCAGTTTCGCAGTCCAATGGTGCTTAATCGTTTTATACTGATTACTCAAAAATTTATATGATTGAAACTTGGTGGTCGAGCGGCTTAGCGTACATCTTCCAGCTTGCAGTGATGTTACCCGAACCATTGCGTTCGATTCTTGTCAACCGACAATGAGTGATTTGTCGTAATACAGCTAAATGTATTTATTATATGGTAAAACACTGCGGCTTGGTGAGTCTAGTTGGAAAATGATAAGCGTCGAGAGCTGTATGTAAGCTTCATACTGGTATTTAAAAGTTCCTAATATTCTTCAATAACATTGATGATCTTACGCTTCAAAAGTAAAATAGCTACAATAACATACCAGTTTTGTATTTTCCAATTTCTGCGGCGCTGCCACCAAAATTCACTCTATCAATATCTTATAAGTGTATAGTGTGTGTATTGAAATAATCCCTAATCTAATCCCAAGGGCGGAGCGTTATATGGAGCCCCACGCACGCTCCAGACAATTTCCCTTTATTTCAAATTGAAATTTTATCCCCGATGTTATTGGGAAAGAGAATGGATACACTATATTGTGGCCTGGTGTTTCGTTACATATATGAAAAATTGTTTGGAATAAAATATATACTTTAACTCTTTATAATCACACTTAATAATATGTTTGGAATGGTTTGGTATACATATTTCTAATCCAACTCGTAATTAAGGGCTTAAAAATTAATTAAATATGAGAAATTTTTATTTTATAAGAATAAAACATAAGTAGACTTTACGTGTATAAGAAATTTCAGTATCGAAGTTAATATTTTAATATTGAAAACAAAGAATTTGCAAAAAATTTGTTTTTAAAATTAAAAAGGACACAACGTTTTGTAAATATTGTACTATTGTACAAGGCTTTCTGGCGAGTTTGCTATGAAAAAGTGAATGTTTAAGAGTACAAGCGTTTCGAAGACGTTCGTGAATACGTTAAAGTACATCAGCTACCGACGACAACATGGAAAAAATTAAGAAAATTACTCTTGATAATTGTATAATCACTTACTACGTTTAAATGTAATTTTAAATGGTTTCAGTTTTCAGCCAAAATTACACGAAATTGTTTACATGCAAATTTTAAAACAGGTTTACAGATTGATTTGAAAACAGGTTCGGCGCATGCGCATTTGGCTGATGTAAGTGACAGATCCTCTTCTCTTCAAATTCTTCGTTTTGCCATTATTCCAATTATTTTTTCTACTTTGTACCACTACGCACTAAAACTACACAAATGTCAGTTTTTTTGTAGGTTAGTGACACCAAGTAACACAAAGCGACAGAAACGTTATGGTATGTACGCAGGTACGCATGCGCAATATCAAAACTGAAGTGTTTACATGAGTAGGTTTGAAACTAGTTTTCAAGTCAAACCCATGAATTTTAGTTTTGGTATGAGATAACTCAAAAGCGTTTTAACACTGTATACATGGCGTTTTCAGAACTAAAAACGTTTGGATAACGGTTTGAAAACTACATGTAAACTCAGTAACTATTACTATAATGGAATGGACAAATAAAAGAAAACAGGAATGGAATGAACATGATGAGAGAATGAAGGACCACGGAATTGCCAAAATTTGCAAAGATGGACGCCCCATAGGGAAGAGACCACCAGGACGACTGCCCAAGAGATGGGCACAGAGTAAACAATCGTTCTCTATAGAATAATGAGCTCTAGGCAACAGGACAACGTCCAAAGCAGAAGACGACTATTAAAAGCATTACTCGGAAGTTTTACTTGGTTTACGAGAAATAAACCGACAAGAATTTTAAGAAAAACCAATTCAACTGCATTTACAAAAAGTCCAGCATTTACTTCCTGAAGATTTAGAAAATCGAGTACGGTATTGCCAGTGGTTACATAATAGGTTGGAGGTTATTCCACACATACTTTTTACGGATGAGACCAAATTTACAAGGAATGTTATTAACAATACACTTAATTCTCACATCTGGACGGATCAAAACCCACACGAAACAACCGTGGTTAACCATCAACATCCTTTTTCGGTCAACGTGTGGTGCGGATTGTTAAATAATCATCTTATTGGGCCTCATTTTATTGAAGGATGTCTTAGTGCAGAAACTTTTTAGAAGAAAAATTGCCGAATTACATGGAAGATATTCCTCTAGAAACTCGTCGTGGCATGTGGTTCCAGTAAGATGGGGCACCGCCACATTTCGGGAGACAAGTGACGGTGTTTCTTAAAGAAAATTTTCCGGAAAGGTGGATAGGACGAAGTGGTCCTGTACATTGGCCAGTTTGGTCATCTGACTTATCGCCGTTAGACTTTTTTCTGTGGGGTTGCCTCAAATCCCGTGTTTATAGTAATGGTAAACAAGATACACGCGACGAATTGATTGACCATATAGTTGAAGCTACTAATTCTCTAAAGAATGAATTGGCAGTAATTAACTGGCAACATCCTATGACTCGAAGGATAGCTGTATGTTTAGAAAATGGCGGTTCTAATTTTGTGTTAATTTGCTATCCATTGATGAATAAATTTTCTTTTATCATTTTTTTAAAATTCCTTCGATATCTCCGAAACAAAGAGGAATTCACCTATAGGTCATATAACATTTTTTTATCGTAATGACCCCCGAAATATATGGTATAAGTTTGTCGGTCGAGTCGCGGAATACCCTGTATGCCATATGATAAATTAAATTTGTTCAAACCTCGTTGTACTTCAATATTACAGTGTTACTTAACTGAAAATGGTAATTGTGGTTCCGACGAATTGGGATCGAATTTGAGAATTTTTCAATTTGCACAAAAGTGAGTTTTGTGATGCTCCGTTCACAACAGTTTTGTAAGTCCATGTAATGACGCCTGGTAAGCGCCCACAATGGTACATACAAATTTCTGTTGGCCAAAAGTTGAGCAATTTAAGATTGATTTTGTAATCAGGTTAAAAAAAACCTTATATTTTTACTTACAAGAATAGCCAAGGTCTAAATGTAAAGGAACCTACAGACACCGACACCTACTGAAAATTTAAAAAATACATATTGCAATAATACTCAATGGTGACGTCAGTAAAATCCTGGCGGGATTTAGTGCTATAGATAGTTTAAATAACAGAATCCGGATTGATTTTAAATCACTCATTTTCAAAATAATCACGTAGGTATCTATGAAATGAAATGATAAATTTGTTGTAATTATAGAAATGTTAGTAAGCAATTGGCATCCCTAATAACGGTTAAAAATAAGTAAATTTATTTATTTTACATTCTTTTTGTTTGGATCTCGTTAAAATTTTCTTTTCGGATAATTCGAAAATCAAAATCCTCCTAATTATTATCTTCTTTTCTTGTTGATTGAGTTTATCATAACTTTTAATTTTCCAATTATTCGTGTGTAAATTGCTGCCGTTGTAAATGATCTATCGCAGTCTCAGTCGACTGCTCTCCTCTTTGCTGGGCTGTCTTGCTCTTCAATCTCGCTCAACGAGATCTAAAATTAATTTTTCATTTCTTTTTCATTTTGAAAACAAACACGATAGCAGTCTGCTGGGAATTACACGACCGGCTACGATGTGAATTAGAAAAAGAATCAATAAAAATAAATTGTGAACTCATGGATTTCATGATATTGGATATAAATCGACAGAAGGTGAAATACAACTTTAATACAATACATTCTTCGCGAAAGAATTACACACAAACTCACTAACAGCGTTACGATAACGCTATAATAGGCAAATAAATAAATTAGAAAGCTACTTTACTAAAAGTTGTTCTGAAATTTTTATTGATTTTATTAAGAGCAATGAGTAACCGTGACGTGAAGACTAGTAAATGCCCGCGCGATACGAATATATCACCATGTCGTTATTAATATCTATGTACAAAGCATATTGGCACACTCAGTAATGTTCTTAATAATTTTTAATTTTTTCACCCCAATAAATTAATAATGCATATCTTATTCAAGTTTAAAACAAAAGAATGTAGACTTGTTATATATTATTGAAAAGCTTATAAAATAAGAAAAAAACTACTATTTTCAACATAGTTTCCCATTTAAAAAATCATAAGTTTGTGTTCTATCTCGAGAATGATTAAGTTTTCAAGAAATCTAATTACGGCATTTTATTTTATCTAAATAACGGTAATTTTTTTGTAAAAACAATTTTTCTCTAACTATAATAATAAATAAGATATGATATATTTTCAAAATGAGCGAAAAACGAGTTTTTACATGTAGCTCAGAAACAAAAGAAGATCGAAAATTTCTGTGGTGACTATTAAACTTTTCTTGAAAAGTTGACCCTGCAATGTGCAAACGGTTTTGATCTATCGTTAATATTACCCGAGATACCTTAAAAAAACATCCATTGATATGCGGGTAAAATAAATGGTCTCGTTATAAGATACATCTGGAATAGAAGATGCCCCCTTAAATGCCGGCCGAACTATTATCACCCCAAATTTGATCAGTTTTTGTAAGTTTTAAGTCTATATTTAAAGTACTAAGGGCTGTCTCCATAACCAGGCTCACTTTAAGACTTTAATTAAAATTACTTTAAGAGTTTATCTTTAATTTAAAGTAATGCTACAGTGCTCGCTAAAGTGCTAAAGTTATATTATGAAAACGAACATTACTTTTAATTTAAAGCAGGTCTTCGAACCCGAACCTGAACCGAGTCAAAACCGGAACCAAACCGTAATATTTTAGCGAACTCAAATCCAGAACCGAACTTCAGATATATTTTTCAATTGAACTCGAGTCGGAACAGAACCAGCTATTAAAATTTGGGTTCAGGTTCAATTTCAGTTCGAAACGTAAGCGTAATCGCAATACAGCCGATAATGTACGCCTTTGGCGTCTACGTTACTGCCTGTGTTTTTTCCGACTCGTATTTTGTATTATTTTTGTATAAAGATTGTTATTTGAAAAAATATTAATTCAATTTTCATTAGGTCGAACCGAACCTGAACCCAGAACAAAACCGCAAATTTTATTAATGAAATAATTGCGCAGGCTTCCACAGTCTGAGTCATGAGAAATATTCGTTTTCCGGGAATGGACTGTGTCATATTTTGAGTCAGAGCTCAACGTTTCGCCCGCAGTCTTATGAGGCATCTTCAGGAGCAAGGGGGATAGTATTATCTTAAACAAGGTTACCCGACGTGTCAACCACGCTAGAGGCCGAGTTTAAACAACAAGAGGGGGAGACTCAGTTTACACGTCGGGTAACTTTGTAAACCGAGTCTCCCCCTCTTGTTGCTTAAACTCGGCCTCTAGCGTGGTTGACACGTCGGGTAACCTTGTTTAAGACAGTACTATCCCCCTTGCTCCTGAAGATGCCCCATAAGACTGCGGGCGAAACGATGAGCTCCGACTCAAAATATGACACAGTCTATTCCCGGAAAACGAATATTTCTCAATTTTATTAATGTTTGAACCAGAACCGCACGCGAACCCATATCTCGAAAAACAAATTAATCTGAACCTGAACCGAACCCAGTTTGTTGCGGGTTCGATGCTCTGCTTTAAAGTGTTAAAGTGAATATAAAGTTTATTATGAAAACGGCTTTTAGGCCCGCTCCTACCACCTCTAGTTAAAGAGACAATTAGTGATAACCAACGGTTATGTTGCAAAATCATTCTTACCACTTTTGGTTAGAGCTAACTTGAAGTTAAAACTGTTGTTCGAATAGCTTATAACCTTCAGTTTAATTTTTAACTTAATGTTAATAAACTTTAACTAGAGGTGGTAGAATGGAGTCTTAGTCGTAATTGTAAAAAACATGCCACGATTTGTGTAGGTTTTACAATTTGTTGAAAATGTAAGTCGGCCGAATGAGCATGGGCTCGGATATTTATTTATTTGATTAAAATAACAAAATTTGATTTCACTAATTTAATTTTTTTTATTAAATGCTGGCCAAGTCACTGAAATATTTGTTTATTTACTTACGCACGTATGGTTTAAAGTACAAAAGTTTGATTACAAGAAAGTGTGTGCAATGAAGCAGCATTAGCATTATACTCGTAAACTTCTCGACAAAAGACGGTACTTCAACCATTTACTTGCGTACGACTCTTGCTGACTGTATAAATCAGATTTCTTCAAGATTTTTCTCTTTCACGGCTTCTTTCAATTTTGCAATACCTAAGTCTATCTTTTACCTCCCTTGATGGTTTCTAGCCAGCAACTTCTTCGGCGACCTCTTCCTCTTCTGCCACTGATTAATCCAAGCATGATGTCCTTTCCAGCAAGATTTTGGATAAATGCGTTCTAAAATTGCTAGATTCGTTATATTTTCTATACTCGGAATCCAAGGTTTGGTCAAATAGAACAAGAATTTTTGAATTTCGCGCGTTATTCATTTTCTATTAAGCTTATTTTTCTTATCACGTTGTTACCACGGTATGTGTGTCAGGTTTCATTAATATTGGACGGACAGTTTGCGTTTAACAGCAACATATTGATGAATCATTTTGAAGCGTTCGGCGATGATTCTATTTCAAATGTACTAAATATTGTTAAAAATGGTTTAAAGTGAAGAGCTGCAAATATTGGAGGAGGCTTTTGATATTTTAATGAGGAGACTACATGGAAACAAGGAGTTTACGAATGGTATTGTAACGTGGAACGCCCGCCGTCGCCGCCGCTGTAAGCGAGTGTCTATTTATAGCGGTGATGTAATCGCGCTAGTAGCCGGCCGATGTAAACAGACTGGTCGCGACGTGTTTAATTACTTCCGGTCGCCTGAACCTTTTGTGTTCATTGTTATTATGTGTTCGAATATTCTAGAGCTGTTCGAGAAAATAATGGCAACTGTATATAAGGGACGTAGCTATGCTCGAGACACACAGTTAGTTCAGTTGAGTCCCTGATCACACAACATTAGTTTTGTGATCGGGGGTTGACTTACATAGTTCCATTAATGAAGATGGACAGACACTTACATTAGTGCACCCAGTTAGTTTAGTTACATACAGAGTAATATAGATATTGACATAGAGTGTTAGTGAGTTGCTGATATATTGGGATAGCTGTGGATGTGAATACTCGGTAGTGTTGACGAGTATTGGGAAGCTATAGTGTGCAAGGACAGTAACGGCGAGTCGGGTAGTTACTGGTATACCGGGATAGCTGTTAAAGAGAATACTCGGTACTGTTGAAGAGTATTGGGAAGCTAGGTATATGGGGACAGTAACGGCAAGTGGAAGCTAATACTCGGCATTGGTGTTGAAGAATTGTGGCATACGGAAAGTCGGTGATACTGAGGCTGTGGAAGAGAGGGAGTTACATAAATAAACAGACAGTGAGGTGAAAGGTGTGACTTCTGTCCGAGCAGTTGAATATACAGACGCTGTTGAGTCAGTTGAGAATATAGACGCTGTGGAGGTCGGTAGGCGGACAGTTGTACATGATATAAGTATATAGTGATATAAATATAGTGATATAAATATCGCGTAAACAGTCTACAAGAGTCTGCAACAGACCGGCAGTCTAAAATTGGAACGCGTAATGAAATAAATAATTTGTAATATTGTGGAAATAAATAGCAGTGTTAATTGGTTAAATAAATAGTGTTAGTGTTAGTATTATCTAGTTAATTATAGTCTTAGCCTTGATTAGTTTTTAATAATTATTTAATATTAGTAATAGTAACTTTTATTACAGTTTAATAAACACTTAATTTTAATTAATAATAATTGTCTAATATTTATACTTCACCCAGATAAATATAAAAACATGTTGTTAAGTTTCTCCTTACTGTTTATATATTTTTTTGATTACAATGGCTTAGACGATCGTGAATCGTTACTGTCTGGACAAAATGTTATATCGATTTCTTTCAATTATTGCGTTTGAATTAAAGTTGGTACATAAAACGCACAACTAGACTCTTTCAACCGTATTTTACACATGCTCATAATCTTCCAAGATACACTTAAGCTGCCTGTCCATGTGAGAGTTGCTCTTTATAGTACTCTCATGACTGTGTCCACGTGAGAGTATTTTTCCATGAGTTTTACTTTCGCGAGCATTTCAAATAGTAGCCGGAGAGTTACTCTGTCACGAATTACTCTCTAGATTATGTTCACTTGAGAGCGTCTGTATCTCGCGAACGTCGCATCGCAATCAGTAATGTCCGAGATTTTATTTAGTTCTTGCGAGAACTAACAACAAATAATTATTTAATCGGATTTTTATAAATATGCTGACCGAACGGTTGGGAACATTTTCTTAATAAATAACTAAGATGAGAATTTTCCATATAGTATACAAAACATTAAAAAAAACTAATTTTAGTGCAATAATTGAGTAGGAACAGCTTTAGCATTTCAGCGCACTCTTCAAGTAAAACTAAAAAAATCTCAGACAGTACTGAACAGGTACCTTTATAGCCTAGATCTCAGACAAAATTATGTACGGTGGGCAATTGAAAAATTTGCCGTATGACCTTTTGTCACCGCTTTAGCAAATTTTTACCATCTGGGCAAACCATCAACAACCTTCAAATGTTGCCAATATGAAGAGTTTATTAAAAGAACTATACGATTTGCGACCATAATGAACTGAAGGCTATCCAATAAAGTGTATTCCACAAGTGTTTTGTATAATGGAAACTACTTTCTCAAACTGTGGGGCGCGAATGGAAATGAATTAATTAACAAATAAAAACTGTCATTTATTAAACTTCGTATGTTACTATTGAGAAAACAATCGCACTAACCAATCTGCATTTAGTTTTTTTAATAATGCCTTTATTCTTCCGTCGTCATATTTTACAGCGAAATTTTGGTGTAAGCAATTTAAGTATGGAAATCGATTAAGCATAATCCAACGGACGGAAGTGATTGCAAATGAAGTAAGAATGTCAGAAGCAACGTAAAATATTACTAACCGACAGATTCAAGTTAAGGTACCTTAAATAGATAAAATAAATATAACTTCATGTCTTAATACACATTTCTGGTTGTGCCAATCCGCATTTTTATTCACAAATTTCGATAATGGCGACATATCTGTACCGTTGAGGGCGTTTACCAACCAGGCGTCACTTTAGGTCCGATCACAATATGCAAAGTCCCAGCGCTTTAAAGCAAGACTCCTCATATCTCTTGGTAATTCTGCTGTTCCGCTGCATTATAGTAAGTAAACATAAACCTCTCTCACCCACGTGTTGGGTGCCCGCGAGTTCGTGACGCAATCAATTAGCATCCACGTGACCACCATCAATTATTCACCGGGCATTAGCAAATGAGCCATCTGCCGGCTGCATGGACAACTAGTCGCATGCCCTGCGTTTAGAGAGGGAGAAACGAGAGGGCAAAGAGAGAGATGGAATGTGTGAGGGTGGACCTCGATGCTCTTTTGAGTGAGCCCTTAATCGGAGTGTGTGTGTGTGTGTGGCCTTTCCAGGCAGATAAAACACGGTTATACAATTTTCTAAAAGACAACAAACGTTTGGAAATGTATCCGGGTACAAGTATTCCATTTCAAAATTTTTGCAAGGGAAAATTTTTTCATAAATGACATTTATCTGCCTATGCCAAACCTTTCAGATTACCTAATATAAATATCTTTTACATGAAAATATAATATATCGGGTATCTTAGGCCAACCGACACATGGGGGATTAACATGGAAAATCAGTTAATTGTGAATAATATCTCCCCAGTGCAAGATATTGAGTTGAAATTTTGAATTTTTATCCGGGGATACCAATTCTATGGATTTTATTTCAAATCAGTCAATTTACATGTGTAGAATTCCCAGGATTGTTCTTCATATCCCGAAAAAAATAGTTTCCAAGCAACGGTTCTGATTGTATGGTGGTAGCGAGTACGCTTGGTAATAAACAAATTTCGGAGAGACGGGTACGAAACCAGCAGGCAGCAAAAATTATTTTTACTATTCAAAATAATTTTTATTATTAATCTTTTTTGAAATATTTCATTAATATTTAATAAAATGGATACGTTATGCGCAACACAACTTATTTATTTAATAAAGAATTAAAAAATTACAACAAATATTCAACCTGACAACCATTTTGTACTAAGCAAAATCCGAGACGATCATAACATTGTTGTCTCACTTTGCTCATTTGAAATAAGGCTGCAGTCATTCCTCATTGCCGCTTTAAGATCTTCTAAAGTGGTCAATTCATAATGGCCGTAAATTTTTGATTTTAAATTAATCCAAAGAAAAAATCTAAGGGGCAGGAGATCTTGCAGGTCATTTAATTGGTCCATGTAAACAAATCCAAAAATATTTATTGTAATCAGTGTGATTCATATTATACAAAATATAATTTATGATTGAAATAATGTTTATATTTTATTAAATATGATTAAGGATTAAATACATATTAATGATAAAAATTATTTTTTTATTTTATAGGAGTGACGTCAATTCAAGTGAATTAATCAAAATGAAAATGGGTTATCTCTTTCTCATACACATAGTACTCTTATATTTATCAATAGATTGTATGTCATAAGGAGCGAAGATTATTGATTATTTGATGAAGTTGATATGACGTTACTCCTATAGGCGATTCAAATTAACTTTTCCCGCAACTTTTAACACGTGACGTGACGTCACAACGAGTATGTTTTCAAATTGTCGTTCACTTCTGCATTAAAGTTTATGCGTGTGTTGCTGTTTTAATACATATATTTAATGAATTAATCGTTGGACTGTTAATAAAAGTTGTGTTAAATTATTTAAATGCTCCTGCGTGAAGTAGAAAGTTTTGTGAGGATGAAGAAGTGTTGAATTCTGGACATATGCTATCATATGGTAAAACACAATCAGATGACAAAAACTAAACACTTCTCTTTGGATTATGCCCACAAACCAGCGGTGTAAATAAATATCCGCATGAAATTACTGGAAAATTGATAAATTCTGGCTCACTAGCAATAAAAAGCATGTTGTTCGTGTAAGGCGGGAAACTAACCTAAATATAAATACATAATAAAATAATTGAATATATTTATATTATTTTAGACCTACCAACATACGCGTAATCTTAGTTACAAAAATCTAAGGAACATACAAACATTGAATTTGTAACTCGTTTTCCAATTAACAGTTTAATCTACAATGCTTGCGTCTCAATCGTTCCTTCGATGCCATATTTATTTATAAATTTAACTTTTTGGAAATGTGTGAAAACGAAGGGTGGGATTTCTCGATTTTTAGGATTGACATTTCGGAACACAACAATACACTTCTGATTTCGTTGGTTTTGGTAAAAATTCCATATTTCTACAATATTTAGAAATATAAAATTAATCCTTAAACGACATAATATTGCATTCATCTTGTTTTTAACTTATTTATAGTAAATTTATGTCATTATTTTAACAAACAACTACAAACTTAACCTTATTTCTCTAAAAGTATACAATGCCTCAAAATTCTAGGAATACTAGCGAATTTTATTGTATAATCAAACACAGGAAGTGTTCACAATTATCATAAATAAATATAAATTTAAATACTTGCTGAATTTTTAAAATCTCGTCTAATATTCTAACGTTACTTCTTACAGAGTTTAAGAAACTATACTCGTTGTGACGTCACAAAATTAGAGCGATGTTTGGTCACCAGATAGAGTCCGCTTAACTTGAATCGCGTAGGTATATGGGTTTGTTCCGAATATACCTATTTCTTAATATGCCCTACAGGCTCTGAAAGCTGTCATGGAGAGAGCAGGAAAAGAATTACTTTTGTGCTATATGAAAACTAGAAATAATCTTCAAATTTCACGTCAGTTGGATTGGAACCTGGGCTGGGACAAATAACACATCGTTTCTCTAACAACTGTGGAAGTTAATAGGGAAAGAAAAGTGAAACGTAAGGGGCATTTTTCGCTACGCTATCTTAGCGTAGTCTTGGGATCCCAGCTCTTCGGTTTAGCACCACAATCGGTTCCAAACTGCACTCAGCTATGCAACTCTATTTAAATTTTATGAATTTAGTTTTTTCTAAATGAAATATAAATAAAACTTCGCAGTTTACAAATTCGCATAAAGAAAATTTATAGAGTCCGGAAACTTTTAGTTAGTAAGTGCTAAACAATTTTTTAAAGTTTGTAATTAATGAACAATAAAAAGTTTGTAAAACTCCAAAGCCCTGGTTAAACACAATTTAATTTAGAAAGTTATCGATCTTCTGGGGCTTATATCTCTTCCTTCACTGCCACTGCATTAATATTATTTTTATTGCCTGTGACATTTCTATATCGGGGATATCCTATATGATAAATGAACTCGCTGGATTTCAATATTGCCTCGCATTTTAAATTTATAGAAATAATTATCCTTTGTCTTGTCAGGATGACATAATTTCAAGGAGATTTATTATGGAAGTTATTGATAAAGTATTTTGTGTAGGTAAGTAAAGTTTAATTATAATTCCTAAGATGGGAGATTGAATAGACGGCATTTTCTAAAGACTGCTAATAATATTCTCTGAATTTATAAATTAAGAAGGGAGTTACTTTATTTACTTTAATCTTCTAAATTTAAATCTTACACAGAATTTAACTAATTAAAGTATTTTTTTACTTTGACTCAAAAGTAAGTAGGTTTATAATAGCAGGAAGTAATAATATAAACCAGCGTTCCCCAAACTGTGATCTGTGGAAAATTAACGAAATAATATAAAAAATATTAATGCTTTCTTTATTGCAATTGTAATCACTGTTATTTATAAATTTTTGCAGAAGGCCCTCAAAATTATTAAGGCACGTTACGGATGGATTCGGCTCCGGGTCCTATAGCTGGTCCGTTAATAATTACTCATAGTTAAAAACATTCCGGTCCACAATATGAAAAGTTTGGAAAAGTCTGATATACTTACTCTGTACCTGGTATTTTAGAACTTATGCACCAAACGTTAACTGGTAATATAAACTGATATAGTGATTATAGATTATGCGATAAAAAAAATTCTCAATAATAATTTCA
Organism: Harpalus rubripes; assembly: GCA_963082715.1. Taxonomy (NCBI): domain Eukaryota; kingdom Metazoa; phylum Arthropoda; class Insecta; order Coleoptera; family Carabidae; genus Harpalus; species Harpalus rubripes. The sequence continues at coordinate 26,718,720 of OY720456.1, forward strand.
ATTTATTTTAAAGTGAATATTTTTTGTACCACTGGATTTCTATATTTCTGTAATAGTAATGTAACTAATATTTCTTTCACATACATATAATATATTCCGTAACTCTACCGCGGTGATCAAGGTTCTGGTTAAGCGTTCCGGAATGTAACGAAAACTTAATTTCAGGATCGAGGCTCCATTTCAGAATGTGTTCCTGAAAGTTTTGGTTACTTTTTCGTGACCGCAACGACCCCAATTTTTTTGTGGTTGTTGTGGTCATTTTTTTATTTCTTATAATATAATAAATAAAATTGTATAAACATATAATTATTATTAATATATACTGATATGTATAATATTTACGGTAGTATAAAATAGACAAATAGAGTTACGTTGTCACTTATTTCTAATGATGCGGTGGTTCCGTGCTTTACCAACACAAATGAATCATAACCTGTCCACGTGAACCACAAGAACCACAAGAAAATCATAACCACGGTCGTAGTTAAGTTACGGAATATACTAATAATATCATAAGTGGTAAATTTATGCCGGAAAAAAATTTCAGATAATTACGAAAGCTGGTTGCCTAGCAATTTATAGAGTGGCATTGACAAAAAATCACGAGTTGTCAAACGAGTGATTTTTGATCAATGTCACGAAGTAAATTGGCAACAGGCTCCAGTAAAGCAATCGGAAAATTTTTCCAGGATAAAATTTAACTACGTATGGTATTCGGATGACTATTTCCAAAAAAAATCAGGTAATAATGTATTCATTTTTTCTACACGAAAATTTTCTAATTTTTATTGTTTTGAAGTGTTATATTTAGGATTACTTTTTCAACATTTTAAACAGATTCCTGTCCGAATCGACTCGTTTTTAATAAACACACTTTGACAGGCATGTAAACAATATGTTTCTATGCATTCTTAAAAAGTCAAAAAAATTTCGCTTATCAAAACTCACTTGTAAAAATACAGCATCTTATTGGCTTAAAGGGTGCGAAAACGTATTTGTGACGGTGTTTTGTCAAAATGAAACTTGGTAACTAGGTAGAATCGTAACTTTGGATTGGTTTATAAATTTATACGTGAAATAGTCACTAAAAAAATATCCAATATTTTAATTTACTTTCAAACAATAAGTTATGTAGTAATTTGAATAATTACATATATTACTTTTGCTAATTTCGAAACATATATTTTTTTCTAATGGAATGGAAGCATATCAATTTATGCCCGTTCTTAGTGTTTTCTCCATTATACTCTTACAGGGTGGGCCTGGCGAATCTGAATCGAACCTGAAGATTCAGAATATCAAATTATAATACCGGTTAAAGTTAATTATCTATTGCTGCATGATTTAAAGCAAAAGTTAATAACAAATTTTCTTTAAATAGTAAATAGCTAATTTTGTTATTAATAATATTATACATTTTTGAATGATGTTTCCAAATTTAATGTTGAAACGTAAATACATTATTTGAACATTTTGTACACAAACATATGTATGTAAAAATTTGTAAGATCTAGAAACGTCGGTTTTGTACGATCGAATTTAAAAATGCTACTTACAATTTTTTTCAATATAATGTTTATAACAAAAGTTACAAGTATTAACATTTTGTTAGCCTGTTCCTATTTAAATTTGTTAAATAACATTGTTAATAACACATGTTATTCAGTGTAAAGCCAGATGTACGATTATACAATGATCCTCATCCCCATCCCCTCGTTAAATATTATGACTAATCTACCACTCCTTAAACAGGGCAACTCTATCGTTTATCGTAATAGTTTCACGTTTAGTTAGTCATTGTATAAAGAAACCAAAACTCTCACCGTTCGATGAGTGAAAAAACAAAATGAATGCTATGCGAAGGGGTTGGAATTGGTTTAAATATGTCGAACAGATATTGGAATTGGAAGTGTCGAAGAAACGAAGGGCGAATTAATGAAAACTGCACAAGAGCAGCGAAATTGCTTTCAATTTAAGGCAAGAAATTGCCGGCGACGGCCAACGGGCTAAATTAAAAACCTTCAAGACATCCACACCCCGCATGACGTCGGAGACGAAGATGCGAAGACAAGAAGACGCAAGAAACGTCATCGCCGAAGAGCCCGGACGCATAAAAACAATACATAGCCTAACACAACAATAAACAAAATATATTCAATAAATATAAATAAGTATATCATCACGACTTCTTATCCATTTCTGGGTATGCCAAATCTGTTCGCAGATTTCGTTTTGACAATGGGCTGAATTCAACACTCTTTACTAGTGTAGTGATCGTCTCTAGTAACTATGGAAATAACTTGCATCTTTTTCTTATTAATGCATCGATGCTTATGTCTCTCTTTATTTTGTTATTTTTAGATAAGTTTCTTTAGTTAAAGAAGAGTGTTGAATACGACTCAATATATCTGTACGTTCAGGGTGTTTACCTCTGATGTTTTATGCATGCATATATATATATATATATATATATATATATATATATATATATATATTTCAACAACAAAACAAAATGTATTACACGAAACAATAACGATAGTGCAATTTTTTTATTAAGATCCTTATGCATTTTGTTTAAATGTTAAACGCATACAACCTTGAATGAAAATAAAAGAACTTAATTGCTTTGATTTTGAAGAAATAGTTTTCATTATTTTGTCAATCAATAAGAGATGAAATTGAATGGGCTACTTGCGTGCCATTTTTTATTTAATATTTTTGAAGAGACGATAAAAACTTGCTACCCATATTTTTTCTTTTGGCAAAATTTTCGTTAATTGGCCAGAAAAAAATTAATGAAATTTTAATATTAAAATTACCGCCATGAATGACGTAGAATTACGCCAAACCAATGAATGGCCGTAAAGCAATAACATCGGTACGTTCAATAGCAACGGCATATGCGGGTAATTTAAACATGACAGATCATTTGTTTGACGTTTGAATTTCATTTCATCTGTCATATTCAAACTTTGAATAATAGTTTGGAGGTTAATATTTTCGTTTGTCATTTTAATCTTGTACGAGTATAAGCTAAGTTAAATCCTTCAAAATCCTGCTTAACAAATCGGAATACATAATAAAAGTAACAAAAACAACGCAAATTGTAAATAATATAGAAGAGAGACAGTGACAGAAAAATGAACTAATGTCAAAATCAAATTAAAACTCGCACTTGTTCGCCATCTACAGGTTACATTCTTAAATATGCATCCCTTTCTCCAGTTCAAAATAATGACGTAAAAGAAAATCTTCTTTCTTAATTTAATAAAAAACAAATTTTTTTAAAAATAAAATTTATATTTTTACATATGTTTTGAACTTTACTTTAGCTATTTAGTGATAGATATCAGATTTTCAGTACCACGCAAGTAGCCTATTGAAAGATTTTTCAAAGTGTAATTTGTCATCAATTTAAATTTTTCTGAAAAGGAGATAGATTTTTTCAGAGTGATCAAAAGTCCATGTTTATGAAAAAGATGTAAATTACAATACACTGGAACATGTTTTGAAAATATTCGTACATTACAAGGAACAAGGAATATAACTAAAAATGAAGAAAAAAATTATTGTGGGCCATTCGTTCATTTCTGACTAAAAAAAACTTTATTTTAGATGTGTGGACTGTAATATTGCTAGTTTTTTATGTTCTCGATTTTTTTATGAATATAGAGGTATTTTTCGGCGGTAGGCAGTATTGTTTGCTAATCCAAGGGTACTTGAATGCATGATATTTGGTCCCCTTTCATAATTAATACATTCGAGAATTGCGAATCCGCCTAAAAGTTAAATTATGAAAAATTGGAGATCACCTCTTTTCAAAATTTAAAAATACCAGTGCAAAAAATTGAACTTTCGTTACAAAAAAAAGAGTCAACAAATTTATTTTTTAATGATCATTCAAAAATTATAATAAATAAATAAATCATTACTGCTTATTACCCATTTCTGGGTGTGCCAATCTGCATTTTTATTCGCACATTTCGGTAATGACATATCTGTACCGTTGAGGTGGCTTACTAGGGGTCACCTCACGGGCTCTCAATTCTATCATGGAGAAAGCACCACAGAAATTACTTTCGTGCTATTTGAAAATTGGAACCAATTTTCAAGTTTCAAGTTTGAGGTTCATTAGACTAGAACCCGGCCCATCCTAATCACAGCATGATCGTAGAAAAATATGTTTTCTAAATAAAATTTGTAATAATTGTATGCATACAAACTACACTGGCGCTCGTAAAATTCATACTTTTGTCATTGGGCAATTACATCGTCCCTCCCGTCTTGATGAAATATTTTAGGTGAGAATCCAGTCAATCAGTTTAATTACAACCCTACCCAGCCTGCTCGATCGTCGTTCGTCGCTTTGATTTATATTCGGCTCGCGAGAGTGCCACTTTGTCCCTCTCGTAAATATTTTAGATTTATATTTTCCCAGACCCTAATTCCCTAACTTTTAATACAATCAATTCAAATAAAGTACGTTGCTATTGCTACAGATTTGGCCAAGGAATGAGAGACAACTGAACAACGAGAAAGCAAAATAGAAGCGGAGGAAGATTTATTTTTATTTTATATTTTGTTGGTTTGGACACACTTTTGTAAATGAGTTTCAAATTTCACTAATTTTGCTGGTTGTCTTTCCACTACATCTTTGAGAGCCCATGAGGTGACGCCTGGTAATCGGCCTCAATAGTACAGACATATTTGCATTGTCGAAGTCAGTAATGAATAGGTAATAAACCTTGATGAATTGCCTTGCCGCCATATACCTTAATACAAAAAAAAATTCTTCTAGTACACTCTGAATTTTGCTGGGTTTATGTGAACAATTAATCAAGAAATTAAACTGTAAAAACTAAACTAAACAATTAGAAACAATGGGGTCATACCACACTTTCCATTTTTTTTTTCTAAAAGTACACTTAAAATTACTTACAAAAATATATATTTTAAATCACATAAGTTTCTAGTTTTGCAGATATAATTTTTTTAAATTTGTATAATATTTCAAGTGACGTAATAATTTTGCGACCGTAGTGTCACCTACCGAGTAAAAATGGAACTACATTTGACGTTTATGTCATTATGTCTTGAAACCACGCTTGAAACTTTTGGAGTATTTATTGCCTGATAACATCTTTCCCTTACATCTTGAGGCATAATAAAACGAACAAAAAAGGGCTGCACAGAACAATGTTGTACAACCATTGTAATACGAATATCTATCAATTATAAATTGTACTTATTTATAATTTTTATTTAGCATATTTCATTATTTGTACTTACTTTTTTAAAAAACAACTTGTAAGGATATTGATGTTACTTTCAAAATGTTGGTTATATCAGACTATGTTAGAAAAGTGACAGATCTGATTCATGTACCGTATAGGCACGAGTATCGTGTATTTGTGTACAAAATTATGATGTCACAAAATCTGACTCAGAATCTTTATAAAGAAAATCATGAATGATGATGAATAATATTAAATAATTTTGATGTACGAGTATATATGCATAAAATTAGGTACATTTTTCATTTATGAAAGAAAAACCAACCTCTTTTTTCTTTTTGGTACGACCCCATTGTTATCAATGACAACGTTTGTGCAACTAAATTTAAAAACTAAACTAATGAAACTAACTAACTTTCTAGTTTAGTTTTATAATTCTTTAGTTTTGCGCCTGCGTCAATCTCGCACAAATGACAGATGTTATACGAAATGTCAATCTTTAGACCCAGTTGCATAAAACGTTGGCTGATTATATATTTAACTGCACATTGTAACGATGGATATGGATCAAAAATACATTGAAAAATAAGACTTGTCAAAGTTAACAACATGATTAAAAAAATGTTTTATGCAACTGGACCAAAATTCTCAATTTTAATTTACTGTATAAACGAAGTTACTTTAATTCAGTTTCTTAATTTAGTGGCTTAATTTACTGTTATATATTTTTCGCTATATTCGAAAAAAATTAGTAACTTACGAATAATTGACTAGAGAGCGCATTAATTTTCAGGTAAGTATAGGTAAGTTAAAATAGCATCCTTTTAACTAATCCACTGATACATGGATACAGTTTATCCAACATTATTACAGTCTTTGGCGAAGGTTTTGGCTCATACAGAAAAAAATTAACAAGGAAGCGAATTTAGGTAAATTTTATTTGCAAACTAAATGCGGAAAGACATTCTTCTCACATCAGCGCGAGTGCTGGGATGACATCTTCT